>CM062807.1:122072939-122643456 GCA_031772625.1 Pinus tabuliformis | reverse complement strand
ATTGTATCACGCTTCCCTACATCTCTTCTTGGTAACGAATCACTTCACATAATACTTATTGTATCACGCTTCCCTACATCTCTTCTTGGTGCTTGCAGTATGATAACCAAGGCAATGGTTTCATTAACAACATCGATATATGCTATCCAACTTATTCCTTGAATTCGTCATTTGAGGACATTAAATTTCATATCTTCCAAATCCATGGCACCAACATTCTAGTTCTCCTCTATTAAATTACTTGGGAAAAAACCTAGATGGAGATTTTGTTCATTTAACTCAATTTTGAAATTGTTTTCCTTCCTCTTGAGGGCTATAAGTAACCTTGTATGTGACCACCGCACATCACCTTGTAAATGTTCATCTTGTTGTCACTTGTCTTTCCATGTTTTAACCAAATGTGAGTACTATCAAGTCAGGTGTACTCCGTTACTAAGCCCCATTTATGGTGTAACTCCGTTACTAAGCCCCATTTATGGTGTAACTGGGCCACCATTCGATTGTCCATTTTAATGGGTCAATAAAATTCATCTAGAAACTTAAGTGCTAATATATATTTTTTATCTACCATTAAATTATCCATCCACATAATCCATGGTGGTAGACGTCATTTTGCTCAAATTTACTAACGAGAGATATTCCCACAAGTCATGGCAAAGGTAAATAAAATATGTGGCTTTGATCCTCCTCCATCCTTCCTTATCAAAGGTTGCCCCTTTATTCACAAGTGTATTAGTCATGGTGTCTAAATGTGAATATACATGGTAAAATTCAATTTCCTTGAAATGTTGAATTTACAATGCTATGGGAGAGAGGGCCATGATAAGGTTTTCTTGAGATTTCCTTACCTATCGCATCACTATCACTATCACTGAGTTACCAAAGACCAATAGCTTGTGGATTGTTCTTGCTATAACTATTTATAGACCTTGCCAAAAATACAAGTGTTTTACTTGGTTGTTGGTTGAGGTATCCAATCCCCATGCAAATTGTACCTCTTTTTAATCATTGAGGCATAAAATAACCCCTCCCACTCTTGCCAACTCAGACCAAGCTAAAATGTTTTATTGATAATTATAATTATTAATTACCTTATTTTATTAATTTTATTTTATTTTGACCGAGTCAAAATGCTAAAAAATACAACATGTCTATTGTACATGTCTAGAGAAGGCCTCTCGATCCAAAAATCTACACTAGAACATTGAGGACAACCAATTTAGCCTAGCCATTCTCAAAGTTGGAGTGGGAGTAGAAGAATATGGATGGATAAGTCCAAGGTACAATGTCACTACTACAAAAAAACATGGACACTCTGAAAGTGAGTGCATAAATAAGCAGTTAGATATGAGCAAGGGTACAGATAATGTATCTAGCATGAAGAAGGGACATCTAAATCAATTCTTCTCATGGAAAACTACTGAAGAAGATCAAAACAATGATCTTTGGTTTATGGAAAGCAATTATGAACCATGTGCTTAAAAATTGATAAAAAAACCAATAATTATAGTTATCTTTAAGGGGGAAACTTCATCTTGCAATGAATATAATGTGAAAAAAAAGATTTTATGAGCCTAAAACTAGGTCTCCATGGTATACATATAAGAGAGAAAAGGTACAATTATAATGAAATGGGACAATGAAATGCTCTGACATATATAAAAATATAAATATAATAACTCAATGTTTATGGATTAATACAGGGTTTTAGATTTAACATGGATATTATATAAGGATTAACATGCTCCTCCTCTTCAAACTAGTGTTGTTCTACACACATGACTATGTGTGGGTGTTTCTACATGAGTGACTCATTTTCCCATATTACTTCTTCCACAAGGAGGTTCTTTCATTTGAGGAGATACTTAGTAATTTATTGATATCTTAGTTGCTTAATACTTGTTTCTAGGATCACTTCCAGTTCTAATATGATTTCTCTTCTTCATTAATCTTTAATAAAATAGTTTGGAATGTGACCTACTCACCAATTACCTTTTGTAAGCAAGAAACATGGAAGAATGGATGTAGATGTGAATATGGAGGAAAATCTAATTTATAATACATACTTCCAATCCTCTGCAACACCCTATAACAACCATAATATCTCAATTCTATTTTTTTATCCTTATTTTGTTGCTTGAGGGGTGTCATTTAATATGGTTGTAGTATCAAAATACCCTATCCCGCACTTCTAATTCCCTTTCACTAAAACGATAATCTATTTTTTGTTTCATCTTATTTTGTAGTATCACTAAGTTGTCCTTTAGTACTTTAATAACCCCTTATTGTTGTTGTTGTATGTGGTTCTCCACTACTTGAGCCTTTATAGTTCCTTCTAATGATGATGTGATGGATGGAGGATGGTATCCAAAAAATTCCATAAATGGTGATATTTTTTATGAAGTATGGAAGGATGTTATAACCACCATTTTTCCAAGGGAAACCCTTTGACCTATTATTTATGTTTGTTAGAAAAAAGTAATGTAGATATCCTTGTGAACATTTATTCACAATATTAGTTTTCCTATGAAATTGAGGATGGTAATATGAGTTATGAGCTAATTGAATACCTAAACAAAAAAATAGTTTAGCCCAATTTTTTTGTGTGAAAATTGGATCTCTATTGCTTATAATAATCTTCTGTATTCCATGAAGCTTTTAGATTCTTTCCATGAATTGACCTTCACTATACTTTCTTTAAAAGGATGAGAAATATAGAAAGATTGGTTATACTTTATGATTTGGTCTACCACTACCATAATAAGACTCTTTCCTTTAAATTTGGATAAGGATGTAATAAAGCAGTAGCACATTGAAACTTCTTCCCAACACTAGATTGGTATGGCTATTTGTTAAAGGAGCGTTGGGGTCTTGATTATGTCTCCATTGTGTTGTTGGAAAACGACACATTTCTCCACAAACTTTTATGCATATTTTTTAAGACCTTCCCAAAAATAATATTTCTTGATCATTTGGTATGCCTTCAAGAAACCCGAATGTCGTCCTAAAGGAGAAATGTCTAATTAAAAATGATCTTTTATTTGAGTTAAGAATGCTTACATAATTATAATTAGTTTTGATACCACAACAAATCATTATTCCACATAGTTTTTTCTACTCCATTAAAACTCTTCAATAATTTTGAATGATTTTGCATACCTTCTGATATTTCTTCTATTTTATCCTTTTTTCTTCCACCAATACAAATTATGAAATGGAAATAGCATATAATACACCCTTTGTGTCTTCCTCTTTCCTCCAGGGTGCATCTGCCACACTATTTTTTTTACCTTTTTGTATATAATTTTAAATTCATAACCCAACATTTTTGTAGCCCATTTGTTTCTCTTCTAAAGTTAGTCTTTGTTTCAATAAGTACTTCAAATTATCATGATTTGTTTTTACTTTGAAGTATCTTACTATAAGGTATGGATGCCATTTCTTAACTGCATGTAGTCTCGACAACATTTCTTTTTCATTCATGGGCTTGAGTAATTGTTTCCTTTAAGTTGGCTACTTTCAAAGGAAATGACCCTCCCTTCTTGCATGACAATTGTACTAATGCCATGCTCTAAGCCATCACACTGCACAATGAAATAATTTTTTAGGTGCCACTAGGATGGGAGTAGTGCACATAGCCACTTTACAAAAATTTAAATCTTTGGTTACTTATTTAATTCAAGAAAATTCTTCCTTCTTCATTAATTATGTTAGAGGTATTGTTATTTGACCACAATCCTTGACAAATGTTTGATAATATTTTGTTAATCCTAAGAATCCTCTCACTTTCTTTAAGGTCTAGGAGATTAGCCTTTTCTCATAGATTTGATTTTGTTAGGATCCACTTTGACACCCTCATGTGATACAATATGACCAAAATATTCCACTTCTTGAACCCCAAAGGCACACTTGGAATCAGGGAAAATTTTATTAACCACCCTAAATTTATATGTATAATAAATGGGCTAATCCCCATGATACATAGAAAAAATGGGAGGTGATTTTATGAATAATGTAATATGTATATATAATTTTTTTGGAAAATCTCTCACAAGATTATATTATCTTGTACAGTGATGGAGAATCTTTCACTCAATTATAAAATGTTTTAAGTTCTTGGCAAATCTTTTACTAAATAATAAAACATTGTGAAGTCTTGGGGAATGTTTTGTTAAAGTATGAAACCATATATGATAATAAGAAAACATATTCATTAAATTGTAATATACTAACATACATGTTTGCAAAAAGAAACATAATTTTCTCTTCCTAGAAACAATGTTCCAAGTTTTAGTGGTTGTGTTTGTAAAGGTTCTTACAATACACTCTTTCATATCCTTCTACTAGTTTTGATAATATTCCACAACAATGTTCTTGTACGTGTTGATATTGACAATGAGTTCTATCAAGGTAGGAGAGATTAATATTTTCTCTACAACTCTTGTCAAGCTACCACTTTTTTCAAGTTATCAAATTTCTTTCTTATTCCATAGACTTCAAGTGTGAGATAAAAAACAAATCAAGTTTGTTTACCCCAACACGCCAACAAGTAGCAAGCCCCAACTATATTATATAAGAAAGTATTAGGTATCCCAAGGGCTTGAAGGGGATCTAATTGAAAGAAGTCACCATTGCGAGAATCCTTCCAACCAATATATGAATATATAAATGTAGATTTATTATTATTTTAATTGGAAATCTTCAATTAAATATTAAAATTTAATTATGTCTCTCCCAATCTAAATTGCTTATTAGCATAATTCACTACCCTCATAGGTCTCACATTTATTAACAACGTTGTAACATGTATATTAATTTCCTTTCTTGTGAACAATCTCCACCTTTTAGGAAAATATGGTGCACTCGCTCCAACCCCTACAGATCATTAGGACAAACTAAGAATAGCACAGAAGATGAAAGGTTGTACAAACCAACTTATTTTTCAAACAATTAATCCGACATGAGTACCTAAACTTTTTCATGAAGATATCATATTGAGAATGTTTGAAAAATGGTGAGAAAGAGTGATGCGGAAAGAGTGATAAGGTTTCATTGTTTTGAATTTTTTTTGTTAAATAAAAAAAAGTTAAAAACCAATATTGATGGAGATATTGGTATTTTTTACTAAATTTTGTGAAGTGACTAAATGTATCTTTAACCATTCACCTTAATATGTTTTTACAATATAATTTCCTAAATCTATTTAATATCTTCATTATCATAAAAACCAACCTATATCCATCTTAACTCCACATATAATACTCTTAGGGGGATGAAATCTATTTATCCCTCTGAGTACTTGGTAGACCCATAATTAAGATGGATTTAAGATGCTAGAATTTCCCCTTTAAATAGTCTATGCTCACATGAATACCATGGTATTGCCATAGGTCAATACCATGGGTTATCATAAACCTAGAGCTTAAAAATTGCTATTAGTAATTTATAAAAATTAATAAAATTAATAATTGATTTTTAGTTTATTTTTCATTTTAACAAACTTAAAATGTTTAACATACATTAAATTACAACATCCATTTTTACTCTTGATTCACCAAGCCCTGAGAGGGATCAAATATTTTTTCACTCTATGTTCATTTTTACTCTTGATTCACCAAGCCCCGAGAGGGATCAAATATTTTTTCAGTCTATGCTAGTTTGAATATCACGATATTTGATACCTCTCAGGGGACTTAGTAGGTCCAGAGTAAAGATGGATCTATGCTCATTTAATTCCCCATTTAAATAGGCTACATTCCATGTGAATACCATGGGTCAATACCATGTGCCATTTTTATTTTTATTAATACTAATATTAGGGTTAATAATGTTTTTTTGCATGGTATTAATACCAAGCTATCCCATGGTATTTGGCCCATAGTATTTTTCCCATAGGTTTCACCTAAATATAACGCATTTTTTTAATGTTCCTAAATATAAGGTGACTTATGGAGTAAATACAAAAAAATATTTTATTTGTTCACCATACCTCTCGTTTATTTATATTTTTATTAATTTACCATACCCCTTTTACAAATATGGTATTTGGCCCATAGGATTCACTTAAATAAAACCTCTTTTTTAAGCCTTCATAAATAGAAAGAGGGTTATGGACCAAATATAAAAAGAGGTTTTATTTATTTACCATATGTCTAGTTTATTTATATTTTTATTTATTTACCATACCTCCACTTTATTTATATTTTTGTTTGTTTACACTCTTGCATATATATAAGGTGACTTATGGAGTAAATATAAAAAATGTTTTATTATTTACCATACCTCTCATTTATTTATATTTTTATTAATTTACCATACCTCTTTTATAAATATGGTATTTGGCCATAGGATTCACTTAAATAAAACCTATTCTTGAAAATTAGGGCAAATGGAAGGTTGTAACTTCTAATTTCAAAGGCTGAATTTACCTTTTTTACCCTCTCCCTTAAAATAAGGTGGGCAATTTGAGGCGATTTGTAAAAATGTACTATGATACAAAATATTCGCCCACTAAAAATTTAAAACCCCTTAATTTCGCCAAAAGCCGAACATTTGCCCTAAAATTTTCCATGCTTGGAATGTCTTGCATAATTTTTTTTATCTTCCAATAGTGTTAAGACCTTGTTAATAAGTTGTACATACCCTTCCTAAGATTTTTCGTAGTTTAGTATGTCATCAAAAATTACTAACACAAATTTTCTAAGAAAAAATTCGAAAATCGAATTTATCAAACTTTGAGATGTTGAAATTGTATTTGTAAGACCAAATGACATAACTAAAAACTCGTAATGACCTTTGTGTGTTATAAACACTATTTTGGGAATGTCTTCTTCCCTCATTTTGATTTGATGATATATAGAGTAGAGATCCATATTAGTACAGAAAATTGCTCCATGAAATTAGTCTAATGATTAATTAAGGATAGGAATAAGAAATTTATCTTTGATTTTCATTTTGTTGAGTTGTATGTAATATGGGCATGTATCCATGAACCATTATTTTTATAAACATCGCCATTAAAGAGGAGAAAACATTTTGGATAGTTTGAATGATGCCAATGTATAATAGTTCATGAAACATATGCTAAATCTCACTCTTCAATGCATATGGATATGTGTAATGCTTAATGGTATGCGGTACACTCTACGTTGTAAATGAATACCACGATCATAATATCAAGTAGGTGGAAGACCATAGGAATATGTATAAATACCTTGAAATAATTGTTGATAGAATTTTGGAGATCCAATGGAGCACATGAAATATATGAACATATAATGAACACAATTGCACAACTAATCCTTGGTGTCCCCTTTTTAGCAAAATTTTCATGCTATTATACATTATAACTTTCATATTTTCCCTTGGGTACATCTAAAATCTCATTTTCTTCTAATGAAAATCTTATGAAAATGTTTCGAAAATAAATTGTCATTGTTCCCAATGATTATAATAATTGGATCCCTATTATAAGATTAGCACCAACCATTCAAATTGCAATCATAGAAATATAAAAAAAATACTCCCCCATATTATTCATCTTAACACTATGGCACTTCCCTGAAAAAATTATGGTACCTCCATTTGTCATAATTACTTGAAATTATGGTGTTGGATTACTAATTTTGGCCAATGCATGACAAGATCTTGTTGGAGAAAGCTCTTCTAGCTCTAGCTGTTATGATTGTTCCACTTCTTGATCTTCTTGATCTTCATATTCTATGTACAATAATTTATTCTCACTGCATTTATAGCTCTTAGTAAACGTGTTTTCAAAAATTAGGTATAATCCCTTTTCTCTTATTTCATACATTTGCTAAGGAGTCATCCTTGTTAGTTTAGGAGAGGGAGCATGATTTTCTCTATGGTTATTACTAACCAGTTTTCTAGGTGTCATACTTTTACTTTCAACTTTCCTTGCTAGACTAAAAACATGCTCTACAAATTTAAGTTCAAAGAGATGCACCCCATGTTGGATGTTTTCCTTTAAACTTACCATAAAGGTATAACAAATTATCATCTAAATCTTTTTTTACCTTATGGATTCACTTTTGGAATTGTTAAATGTGCTCTATAACTAGATTATTTTTCTCAAAGATTTACCAACTAACTAAATAACGTATTTCTCTTAATATCGCCATAATGTGCTGTGAATTCCCTTGTAGAAATGAACCAAGGTATAAAATAGTCTTTTTTCCTTTCACAAATGCATTAATACCATGCATGTTGGTATTTTCTTAAAAACGTGGATGCAATATTTATTCTTTGTAAGGATAACACTTGGTGTAGATCAAATTATTTCTCCCTCTGATATATCCATGTTATTAAATCCTTACCATCAAACTCCTTCATATTAACCTTTGAAATGTAGTAGTTCCTTGCTCTTGAATTGAAGGCCTGATCATATGGACCTTGGATTCAAAATTCATGATTATGGTTCTGTGATTCATTATTTTTCTTTCCAATTGTGATAAAATAGTCCCCATATGGGAGTATGTGTCAATACCTTCTCATTCTATTCATGATTCCTTGGGATCTCCACATGTATTTTAGAAGTACCTTTAAATATAATCATTTGTAATCCTTTTATTTCTTCCATAATGGATTTTTTTTTTATTATTCTTGATTTTCAATGATCTTCTTTTCCATTTCATCCTTAATTTTTCTTTTAGTATTTTCTTGGGAACCTAATAAATCCACCTTTTTCAAAATACTACCATTTATTTCACTAAATTTATTCTCTTATTGGGGGAACTTTAATTCTAAGTCTTCACTCTTTTCATAAGTCCTATATGAGCCTTCATGAGGCTTAATTATTGTAGTACCTATTGGATATTTATTTCGAGCCATGTGAGAAAATAATAATAGTACTCCTCTTGATCACAATTTCTTGTCCACAAACAATAGTATCTTCTTATATCTATATATATATATATATCTATATATATATATATATATATATATATATATATA
The DNA here is from genome assembly GCA_031772625.1 of Pinus tabuliformis. NCBI lineage: Eukaryota > Viridiplantae > Streptophyta > Pinopsida > Pinales > Pinaceae > Pinus > Pinus tabuliformis. The sequence goes on along the minus strand of CM062807.1, from coordinate 122,634,483 downwards.
TATATATATATTAGAAAGCATATGTATAGGAAATTAACAAAGAGAGTGAATTCGATAAGATGGGTCATAATTCATACTGAGTGTAGGGTATGAAAGGACAACTTGAGAACCAAAAGAAGAAATATGTGTTACTCATGCCATTTCGAAAGGATTTTCCTCTATTAAATCAAAAAACCCCAATGTATCTAATGGGATATCGTGAGGGCCACCATGTTTACCTTAATCATGGCAAACCGAAAATGGAAGAGGTACCAAACCACCAATTGAAATGACCCTACATACCCCTATAACAAGGAGGCATGGAGAAAAGGAGATGGAAACAAAAAAATATAGGAAACACTTTTTCTAAATTGAATTAAAATTAAAATCGTGACTAGATAGAAGAGAATACCTAAAAGGAATACGAAAAGGGGATTCACCTCTATGGAATGAGAGTAGAAACCCTTAGTCAAATGGTCTGACTTATCTGTAGAAAAGCAATTAAATATAAGTTAGCCAACTAAAAATAAATAAAAACTTAGACTCCAACTTTAAGAAAGAGAAGTAGAGGTCACTAAATCGGTATATCGGATGCAACCTTCACATAACACATAGAGGGAGTTTGCACAGGAACCCCAAAAATCATTACAGATGGCATAGTATTTTCATTACCTAGGTAAGGTAGAAATCGAATGAGAATTATTGAAAATCCCTCGTAGCCAAACATGATAAAAATTTTGGGTCTTAGAAGAAAAAGGCAGAACTAAATACTAAAATGTGTTGTTGCTAACCTATACAAAACCAACCCAATTTCATTGGGATTTAAGAAGTGTAACTAGGACCAAAATCCATGGGAAACATGAAAATTTGTTTTCCACCATGTTTCCTCTATATGGCCGCCCCGATATGACGAATTCCCTACCACACCGTGAGCATGGAGGAGTTAGGATACTCTTTGAACAAGGAACCAACCAAATGCAAAAATAAGACCCCGCACCTCTTATAACAAAACTATCACAGAATGAAGACACCACTACATGGCTGACCTAAAATTCCATGAACCAAAAATATTGATTTGGGAAGATTACAAGTGTGAGGAGGAGCCTCCATACTTTAGTAACGAGAGGAAAAATATTACCCTCAACGTGACATCAAACTAGGAAAAATGACATAGGGTAAACAATAAGGAGCTTCAACACATAAGTGCTATAAAATTAGGGTTGGATAAACTCCAATATCAACCCTTGATGTTGATCAACACGAATCTCCTCGAGGGATTATTGAGCAGTACCTCAACTTGTGAATATCACATGAACCAGGGATACTCCACCAATCTCAAGCAAGAAGGTAGAATTTGTTCTAGGTTCAAGAAATAATATATTTTATCACTTTTCACATGGAATTCAATTCTCATACAATTCAGGCTTTATGTTTCCACCTCCACTATAATTATGATGTATAAAATCGAAAGTGCATGTAGGAGTTGTTTATGATATACCAAAGGACCTGATAGAGTAGCATGAGGACTTGAGACATGTATGACAACGTAACAAGAAATAAATTGAATGCAACATTGATGCTCTCTATGATCACCTTATGCCGAAGCTCGTATGGTAATAAATCTAGGTGAAAATATTTTGTATATAATCATGGTGTCAACACATGAACAAATACACTTTTGTTGTAACAAGATGACCAAACAATTCCAACTATGACAATTGCAATGTGTGGATTAAGCAACTTTAGTAATGCCTAATTCATTGTTGGTAATAATAATAAAAAAATCTACAATGTTGGCATGTGACATATGGTATTAGAGCCATAGGTTCAATATTGAGACCTATGGGCCAACCCATAGTTGTAAGCTACAGATATGCCTCGGTGTCGCCCTCAACGGAAAAAGTGTTTGAAGGATCAAAGAATTGAAAACTGAAACTAACAAGTAGTAAAAAAATTTAGGAAGAGATAGATAATGAAAGATATAATCAAATTCATAATTGATATTACTGTAGATAGGATGAGAGAGTCGCATTACTAGGAACTAAATTGGAGTAAGAGTTCAAGGGTATACATTGTAAAAGGACCCCAATAATGTGAGATGCAATAAGAAAGGATAGTAAAATCAAAATAGTGATATATCATCCCTGTTCTGATCTGAAGAGGATGTAAGACCATTAAACAATGGATGCAATATGAGGAAGGGGAAGGGAACAATATCTAGCAAGGTTAATGGAAAGAAAGGTTATAAAAATCAGTCATATAAACTGAAGTAAATATTAGTAGATACAAAGAAAGGATGTCCAAAAAAATATTATACAGAAAATGATGAGGGGTATGATTTTACTAAGTAAGGTATAAATTTGCCTTTTTTCTTTTGTTTTTTTTTTTAACAAGGATGTAACACCAATACAATTTTCTTACCTATTACTATGTAGGGGAACAAGTAGTGGTGCAAGTATGATAACAAATAATATTGTACAAGATACGAAATAGTGCAGAACAAAACCTGTGCAACCATATACCTATCAATTACAATAAGGCAAGTGTAAACGTTAATGTATTTTCATTTTCTACTTGGTGGTGAACCTTAAAATATATAGTATAGGAAGGAAATCATGGTATTGAAAGAGTAAGAATAGAGTAAATATTGAGGAATGAGTTGTTATAGGCTACATGAATAAATTAATATTCAAGAATATTGAGTGAGGGAAGTAGTCCTGTGATAATAAACCAACAAGTTATAAAATGTGTTTAAATGCTTAAGGTTAGAATTAAGCACACAATGGGAAAAAATGTTGAAAGGAAGCATAATAACTAAGTATAGTGTTGAAAGTAAGATATAAAAATTGCATGTAAGAAGGAGGTGTACTATTTTTTGATTTGGGGAAGAGATACAATGGAGTAAAATAAGAAGGCAGGAATGTAAATTTAGGAATGAAGGATAGAAATATTCTTATGAACAAATTATCTAAGGGAGGTTTTGACCCTAGAAATAAGGAGCATGTAGTGCACTCACAAGCTACATGACACTGTAATGCATATAAACATGAATAGAAATATACTAAAATAGGGATTAAGAACCATTAGCCCACAAATACAACGTAAAGAAATACAACAAGTATGGGAAAAGCAAAAAAACAAAAAAAAAGTAGTTTTCTTGAGCATATTTAATATTCATATTCGTACAACTAAAAACTACTATCAAGAAAATAGATGCTAATAGCATAAATAAAGCACATGTATTCTAAATATTATACCTTTATGGTTGAGAATCAAACTACCAAGAATGTTCTAAACATGATTATTTTGTATGACTGATAATATTTGGGAAATAATTACTAATCTGATACCAAGGAAGTAGATAAATTGATTAGTGACCTCCTCGAGTGAGGAACTTTGGAACTCTTTCCCTTCAAGATTAGAAAAAAATAAAAAATTATAAGTTCAGATATCTAAATACCCTCAATAATGAGAGAATAGAGTGTGAAACAAAATTATTGCATAAGAAAATCCTTGAGAGGAAATTACAATGGACTTGAAAATGGATAATACATTCAAAAAATGGTTGAGGAGATGATACCTTAGGGAAATTGTAGATAGTCATATATGTGTAGAATTCACTATATATATATATATATATATATATATATATATATATATATATATATCGATAGAGATAGAGAGAGAGAGAGAGAGAGATATGCGACACAAAATAGAATATCATTGTAAATAGTGACTGAAACAAAAATTCATCAAACACGAAAATAACAAAGTGTGTGGAATAATTCGAGAATATTAAGACAAAAATAATAGTAATAGTGGCATCTAACTACTCAAGAAACTAGAAAAACATGAAGGAAGTTGGAAATAGTGATGAGAGGCAAAAATCATAACCCTTACACATAAATGGAAAATATTAAAATGGATGAAAGCTAAAATAAAGTGCGAAACATGTAATCCCTCAAGTGGAAATAGACCCTAACAAAGGGAAAATAAAATCCTTGATTGGTATTATAGGAATCAAAAGGTCTCAAAATGATATGGGATTAGAGATCAATATTGTAGTTTTGTTAGAAACTTCACAAAATTAGTTTTTATTCAACAAATATATATATATATATATATATATATATATATATATATATCATCTCCCCTAGGTCGTTGGCTAACCTAGAACAACAAAGAGACAAGGAAAACAATCATTTTCCTTAAAGTAAATATATGACGAAGTGAAGCATCAGATATTCTTAAGAGCTAATAGACGACTCTTTGATTTCTATTATTAACTACTTTGTAGCAGGAATAAATAAATTTTTACTATTTATTTGTATGTGCTTTTTCTTCTTAACCCATGCTTACATCTTGGGTGGACGAAATCTAACAACCATGCATCCTATACCTCGTTTCTGGTCCTCAACGATATATATATATATATATATATCTATATATATATATATATATATATATATATATATATATATATATATATATATATATATATATATATATATATATATATATATATATATATATATACGTTGAGGACCAGAAACGAGGTATAGGATGCATGGTTGTTAGATTTCGTCCACCCAAGATGTAAGCATGGGTTAAGAAGAAAAAGCACATACAAATAAAGAGTAAAAAATTATTTATTCCTGCTGCAGAGTAGTTAATAATAGAAATCAAAGAGTTGTCTATTAGCTCTTAAGAATATCTGATGCTTCACTTCGTCATATATTTACTTTAAGGAAAATGATTGTTTTCCTTGTCTCTTTGTTGTTCTAGGTTAGCCACCGACCTAGGGGAGATACTTTTTTTTGCAATCGTAAATCCCGTATAACAAATTGATGACTCCACTGGGGAACACAATATTCCATTGGTGGTTTCCTTGTCCATTATGTTTTATTACCTCCTCGAGAGACCTTTGTTGTATCATTGAACCAAGAAAAAACCTAGGAAGTGATTTCGTTGAGCCTTTTTTGCAATTTTTGTGCTGGAATCCTCTTTCCCTGGCCCAACGCACCCCCTGTGCCTTTGACAGAGCATTGCACCTCTCCCTCGCCCACTCAGCACCAGCGTTGCAATGCACTGGTGCCTCTTCTGCACCAGCATTGGCCCTTATTTTTGCATGATTTTTTCCTTAGCTCTAGAGCCTCTCTTTGGTCATCCTACTTAGAGCTGAACTTCCCTAATTCTTGAGTGTCTTGTGGTCTCTCTACAACCTCCATTTGGTTTGCATTTGTGTTGTTTTCCTTTGGTAAGAATTAGTTTTGATTTTCCTTTGTTCTTAACATTTGGGAGCTTGAAAATTTATTTCATTTGATTGTTGATCGGTTAGATGAATTATTGTTTTAGACCTCATTCTGAAAAGTGCAATTGAATCTGTAATTAAACATTTGCATCTTAATTTTCTTTATTTCAAAAATTAAGTGTGGTGAAAAGAAAAAATATTGAATCTGCATCTAGGGTTTTTTGTGTGAAATTGGAATTCTTTAGTGTGAAATTGCATATTAGTGTCAATAGCCTTTGAGTGACATCTCTTTTGATTTTTGGAAATTTCACCCAATTTCAGTTTGAGTCCTTTGTTCATGAAATCTGAGATTATGTTTGATTTGAATAATTCTCTTGCATAGATCACAATTGCATAGTTAGAATTCTTACTTAAATAGTTGAAAAGGAAATTGTGCATAGATTACATTTGCATAGTTTTCAGGGCGATCATGCATAGATTACATTGCATGGTTTCATTAGGGGAGTTTTGAGGTCTAAAATGGGCCTCCCAAGGGAATTATAAAATATGGAAATAATAAAATAATATTAAATTACATCATCAAATTTTAGAGGGAAAAAGGGAAAAACTATTTTTTCAACTCATATTCTCAACTTATCTCCATATGGGTTTACTCAAATTTTGAATGGCAGCACTCGTTGGATGCAAAATTTGATTTCTCATCCAAGGATTACCCATGTTGCATACTTTCGACAAATCCTGCTACACATTTTCATGTATTTCTCATTTTTCATATAGCAGGGTCCATCAAAGTATGCAACATGGGTACTCCTTGGATGAGGAATCAAATGTTGCATCCAACGAGTACTCCCGCTAGAAATTTGAGTAAAACCTTAGGGAGATATGTTGAAAATATGAGTTGATGAAGTAGTTTTATTATTTTGTTATTTTCTATTATTTTTACTTTTTTACTCCAAAAAAGGTGACTCATCCCCCATGGTTGAGATCATCATCTTGAATCCTATTGGTTCTTATAAGGTTTATTTTGGTTGTACATTTTTCTTAGGAGGCCCATTTTAGACCTCAAAATTCCCCTAATGGGCATCTTTTTATCCTTTGAGTTGAATTGAATAATGAAATTGAAATATCTAGTTAGGAAGCTCTTATTGGCTGCATATTTGATTGTTGCATCATTGTTTGCAACTCTTCCCTACACTAGATAACTTTCATCGAAATTGAAAAGAGTTCATTTTGTCATATTAGTTGCATCATAGGTGTGTTCAGGGGCATCGATTTTTGAGCCTTGAAACTAAAACATAACTCAAGATCGAATTTAAAATTCATCTCAATTAACCTAAGGTGCATTTGAAACTTAATGATACACATAGAGTTCTAGGCTAGGGAAGTGTTCCAACATCGTTAAACATAGGAGTTGTCATTGCTTTTCAATGTTGCATCCCATGTGTGAAATCTCATTCCATGTATGTGAGTGTATACATTGATACTCCACATACCTTCAGGTATATTGGTGGTGCTCCACACATGTAAAGTATATGGGAATGCTCTCGTCAAATAGTTATGCATTAGACAAAACTATGGACTCCACTCCCACATACTATCACATATATTTTGGGCATCCCCAAGAGGTTGTTATCCATCTATAGGTAACCAGGGATGTCACCTTGTATATCATGATACATCGAACACAACATTCAAGGAGATTGGTTGGCATACGTTAAGTACTTGGTTCTCCAAGGTGTATATTATGGTTCATGGTTGCTTGGTAAACCTTTGTGCCTAGTTCTACCCTTTGTTTTGTTTGTGTCTTTAATTGCTACAATCAATTAATTTACCACATAGCAACATCCTCCCCGTGAGAAAACTCCTTAGTGGATCTTAGGTTGAGACTAATGGCAACAGTTGTAGAGTCTGCCAATCAAGGAAACCCATCTAATGGGAATCTTGGTCCTTTTCCTTCTTTTGGAAATATTGGTGCTGCTTATATGGAAACGTCGTCCCTTCCCAAATTTACCATTGGTTTTCTAGTTTGGTTATTTTTGACCCCCATAGTTTCGAATGTCCAAACTACTTCTCGACTGACTTCTCCTCCACCTGAGCAACATGAAACTCTTGTCAATCCTAAATTTAATCCCTTTCCCTCTTCATCTATTGTTTCTTCATTCCTTTATTCCTCTTCCCCAGGTGAAAGTCTTGATTCTAGTAACCAAGTAGCTAAGAAGAAGAAGAAAAGGAAAAATAAGAAGAAGAAAAATTAGCAGGGGGAAACAAAGTAACCATTGCTACAAACACAACTAGTATGAACAAATATTCAAATTAACCCCGCAAAGTTAAATTCCTTTGCATTTTATGTAAGGGTGACCACCTTCATTAAGATTTTCCTAGCATTTGCAAGGTATTAGAAGTGTGGTCCACAAGCTTACATTAGCCTTTGCCATCATCTTATAGAGATCATGTTGCTCAAAAATCCTCAACTAGTAATAGTAAGGTCCATGGGAAAAAGGGTAAAGTCAAATTTCCTTATTATTTATGTGGAGGGAATCATCTTATTCACCTTTTTCCTTATATGCAGGCACATATGTTAGTATTCTATCCTCAACCACTTGGTAAGCTTTACGTTCTCCGTAGCTTGTGCCCATTACCCACAATTTGGTGGCTTTTAAAATAGGAACCAATTAACCATTAGGGATCCTTTCTAAGTTTCCTATTACTTTGGGAGGAAATATTATCTATATTGATGTGATGGTAGTCCAGGGCCCTTTGGATTTTAATTTAATTCTTAGGCATGCCTATGTTTATGTCATGGGAGCTCTTATCTCTTCACTCTTTCATGTGATGTGTTTCTCGCATGAAGGAAGAATCATGACTATTGGCCAGCTTTCGTTTAACGGTCCCAATTTAACACCCCATCAACCCAATTCCTTAAATGTTTCTTATATGCAAGTGGTATCTCCCTTGGCACACATTATTTATGTGGCAACCTGTTCCATGCCCACAACTAGTGACGATCTAATAGACGATATGGTGAATCATTTTCTGGGAGCACGAGAGCCTGATCTTTCCATTGGATCCCTTGATATATATCCCTTCAAGAGCATTGTCCTCCCATCTGATGAGAACCTCTTGGAAGCCATGGTCTCTCAAATGCCATATAAGGTGTTGAAAGTGTTGTGTCGGAAATTCTTTAAGTGAACATAAACAATCCCTCTAGTCCTATGGGAGGATTTAGCAACAGACTATACAAATATGTGCAAAGATTCCTAGTTTATACCAGTAAACACAAAGGAGGTGTTGACGAGGCTGGACCCACCAACATGTAAATGGATCTCCCCGGTAAGAAGTCCCAAATAGACATTAGACTGTTTGGTGTAGGAGTCCTAGCAGTCAGTTGTACCCTAATTCCTTGACCGTGATTTCACACAGAGGCAAGTAAAATGTCCCAGTTGGTAGTGAGGGTGTGACAACTACAGTAAGTCAAGGAAGGTGAATGAGATGTTCTAACACACTAAGGGTGAGATGAGGGTGCCCCTTGGAAACCTGTAATAGTACGTGGCTTAGAAGGGAACACACGAGTGAAGATACATCACAAGTTGGAGAGAAAGTTAGCGAGCAATCCAAAGTGATGGTTAAACCAACAACACATTTCAGAAAGATTCATACATAATTATACAGAATAATTGATACGTGCATGTGTGAGAAAAAAAATACATATATCATTTAGAGTAAACTAGATATCATAGAATACAACACAACATATGCATGAAACGTGCTTGCTATATTATATTAAGAAGTGTAAGTTCCATTCATACAATACATCCATGTCTAACCACTAGTTCTAACAATGGAACATTACAGCCAAAACCCCCTGCTCCACCAAAGAGATATACTAGGTTTGCCCATTGTACAAGCCAAGGCTCATTACAATGATGTTCAAGGTCATTTCAAGAAATTCTTATCAGAAGCTTGGCTGACCAAAAGCCTTTATAATGAGTTATGAGGTTATATTTATAAAAAAAGGGTGGGGTGACCCATGACATTCCCCTTTGTGATCGTTCGTCTACACTCATGACTCTTCATCTACTCTATGACTGTTACGTCCAACTATCCACATTTGAACTTCCACTAGGCAAGACATTACATTACAATGCACATGTGCCCATGTGAGAGAAAATGGCCTGAGCAAGCCATGCAAGACATCATTGACACGCAGTCCGTTGTGCTGAGACCAACTCTTTGGCATGCTTGTGATGGTGAAGGTGGTGAGCTGATGCCAATCTTGGTCATTTGTGATGGTGTGTATGTGCTCCATGGTGACATCTTGTTGAAGTGAACTCTTACCTCCACTGCATCTAGGTGCATTGGTAGGGCTCCTCTATCCAACTCTTCTGCTAGAATGTGCATGGTCTTCTTGGGTGTGGCTGAACCGGAAACAAATCATTGCATAGTGTCCATGTTGATCTTCCAGTGTGTTCTGGTGGTCATGTGCATCAACTGTCAACTACATGTTCAACTCTTGTTGGAATTGCTTCTTGTCTTTTCCTCAGTGAGTGTGCTGAATGGGTGGGATCGCATGCGTGCACACAATGACATGCATGTTGTTGAATTCCCTTGCATGCGATCAACAACACTTCTCACCATGTCTGCTCTGTGCTAGCTACTGGAATGGTTCTATAACTTGTACGAGTGCAGTTTCATCCATGAGTGAATGTTATGCCCGTTGTTGAACCTATTCTTGTTTCATATCATTCTCTCATCTATGCAACTCCCGTTCTTCCTTGAGTTGTTGCTTTAGTACATGAAACTCCTTATCTATTCTTTTCTTTTCTCTCGCATGATCATCTTATCACACCATCACCTCATAGCTTCAATCTCCAAAGTTGCTTTCATCAGAAGTGGATCTACTTGAGCTTGCAACTTTGTTCTACCTCTGTTTTGTCAACAACCTTCCTCTTGCATTTGCTGCATGTAGGTGTGATCCCTCCTGCTGATAGTGATGCTCATTATGATGTTGTTGCCATCTTGTCTTGATGTTCTTGTCTACAAACATCTTGATGTCTTCATAGGTAGGAAAGCTCATAGAAACATGCTTGGTTGCAACCCACGTTATGATCTCAACGGTGTCCTTTAACTCTTCTCTCTTGAAGGCCATTGTACTTGTGCTGTTGAGAGGTAGATGAAAACCTGAAATACCTGGAGACATGGAAAAACTCATGGCAAGAAATTTGTCATTCGAAAACCAAAAAAAACTTGAGAACTGACTTGCAACATACCTGTGTGACTGATCATGCATGTTGTGCAATTTCTGCCAAGAGGTTGGGAAACTGACTGCCAAAATTGTGCAAAGCATAGTTTAGGCTATCATGAGGCAGACTGATTGCTAGAACTGTGCAATGCACAAGCCAACTTGGCCTGCTAAGGACTGAAACTGTGCAATGTGCAATTTCAGTCAGCAGTGACATACAACCAGCAAACTACATTGTGCAGTTTCTAGGGCCAGCGCGACACTGCCTCCAAGAATTGCATAATGCAAGCATGGAGGTTAGTTCCTAGCTAGACTTATGCAAATTTTGGAGGGAAGGCAGAGCGTTCACTTTCGGAAATGCACAATGCTAACCGGGCAATGCATGGTCTGGGCCAAGGCAGCCTAGTCTAGCCAACTGGCAACTGAAAATATGAGAAGTCTGAATGCATGGTGAGATGAGTGCAAACAAGAATGAATGATCATTCATGCAAACAAAAATTGCAAGATTCAAAAAATAGGAAAGCATGCATGTGTGTGAAGCGAGTCGCCAGAACGACGAACTTTCGTGCAAAACAGTGTCGTGCATGAGAAAGTAGTGAGATGCAAACGAAAACTAAAATGGTTCTATTACGAGATAGTATGTATAGAAACAAAAGCAATCACTCACTAAAATCAATCAGACAACATTCATACAAAGCAAAACACAAAAAGGTACAAAAACGTAGCGCAAGACATGAAAAGCACGCTTACACCAAAAAGTTGAGTTGAATGTTGTGATGACTCCTAGATGCAATGTGGGATGTCAGAGCTACAAAATCGATGTGAGGAATGAGCTCTAAAACTTTAGGTTGATGAGTTTGGATAAAATCAAGGCTGAAATGCGCATGCTAGAAATCTAGTGAAAGCAACACTTGGTGGGAGGTTTCTGAAACGATATTTGGATGTAATCTCCAGTTGCTAAAAATTGATCCCTAAAACAAGGGATGTCTTTGCATGTTTCCTTGGGAGGAGCAATCCATGCATGCAAAAAAATTTTGCTCAGTCCTGGAGGGAACTAGTCAACTCAACTACACATGCAATAGTCTGCTCAGTTGGGAGGAAAAAAATGCTTATTTCTAGGAGGGAGTTGGGCTATCTACCTAGAGGGATTGCGCAAATTCTTGGCAGAGCAACTGACTACTGCCCAGAATTGCGAAATTTCTAGTATGAGAAGCCCTACTGGTAGCAATTGCACAATTTTATTAGTGAACAGTGACAGGAAGATTTGGGTAATTCTTGATCCCAACAGGTTGCGGGACAGAATTGCGCAATTTCTAGAGGGAAGGCTGGTTTCCCTCTAGAATTGCGCGATTTCTTAAGTGAGCTACTCAGCCTGCAGCTAGACCAAGGGTAGTGAAACAACTTGTGAGGGGGATGCATCAAGCTCTCATGGACAGGTTGTCATTCTGCGAGAAAAACACTAGAGCTTGTGTACTTGGTAAGGCAATACATGCTATTGTGAAAGGTTGGTAGTGAGGCTCCAAATGAAAGCTAAGGAAAAATATTGGAGGGTGGTTATAGCCGCTACCACACTTGGTGACACACTACTAGAACTCAAACTCTCTGAATCGACCTTGTTCATGAAAAGAAAGTCTAACACCTCCGAAAGTATTGTTCAGTTCTCAGTTTGTCTTGGTTTCCAGACTGCTTAATTATATGATGTAGCAACTGCCAAGCCCTTCGTTGGTTAAAACACATTCCAAGCCAAGCCAACACAGTTTTTTTGATTAGGGTTGAGGAGTATATGATGCACAAGCAGAATAGTCGTCAAAGACTTAGTTTCATCTCTAGTGTTGCTTTGCTGCTAGCAGGCCTAGACAATACCCTGTCGGAGTCATGCAGGAACACAAGCATGGTTCCACTACGAGTGAGCCTGGTCAGTACCCTGATAGAGTTACTTGCATCACCTCTCTGTAGAGGAAGCCTTTCTCTGCTTTCACCTTATTAATTTTTCATTTTCTCAAACCTTTTTCACTTTTTCAATTTTTCATTTTTCATCTTCATAACTGTGCATAACGCTTATTCATTTCAGAGGCGGAAGAGGGATCCCGACTTATTGAGGGTAGAAGAGGTTGTTCCTTTAGAGAAGTAGTTTATGTATACCTTTGACATTCTTGTTAAGTTTTTACCCCTCACCTTACTCTACTTGACTAAGCTGACAAGGATTAACCCAAAAACAACCGACTAGAGTAGGTGATCCTAGTTAGCGTGCAAGCATTGTGTTTTTACCAAGGTTCACTTCAAATGGTATGTATTTTCCATTTGTGTATCATGGACTGAAGACAACAAGTTCTTACATAAGAGAGTGGATAGTAGCGAACCAAATGTTTATAGTTGTACAAGTCCTCTTGTACTTTACCCAGCGTGTTTCAAGAGTTGCACACAGTCCATGTGAAACTAACCTATGGAAAATAATAAGCAAACAAACCAAAAAGCAAAGAAAGAAGCATAAGAAAATACGGAAGGAAAACGAGTAAGCAAACAAGCAAGCAAACAAAAAAACAAAAAAAGAAAGAAGCAAACATGCATCCAAGGAAAGAACTCAAAAGAAAACACTACTCCTACTCCTAAGCTAATAGTGCATGGGTCATCTCACATGAAGTGATACTTCCAATGCAGCCACCGGCACATTGGTTGACCCATGTTGGTGAAGGCATGGTTTGCTAAAATCATAGTTGTGCAAACTAGCAAGCATGAAAGATATAATGATGCAGATGGACACACTCCGAGCTTACAAGTGACCAGAGAAAAATGATGAGTGAAAGCGCATTACATGCACTCCCTATAGCTACCATGTTGTTATGCTACACTACATCAAGATATCAATTCTATGCATTCTATTGACTATGACATGCAAGCAAACGTGAGAATGGTAGACCACTTATGTTGTGCATGTGTGCTTGCTATGTAAGATTCCTCTAATGCATGAGAGATGGGATCTTGTAGTTTGAGTGAAGGAACAAAAATATGGGTGTTTGGTTGATATTCAATGCAAACGAGAGAGTGACGAGAAGCCTTGAGTGTTTCAACAATTTGCTGACCTGAAGTGAAACCAACCTCAGGACAGCGAGGGCGTGACATAACCATCGGATCAGGTTGAAGTACCTCAAAAGTTTGTGGTGTTTCGACTCTATTGACAAATAGATCATCATAGACCAGTGTCTTAGATAGAATAACAATGATTAAATAAACATTGTGATCAAATGAAGAAGTAGAAATATCATGACAAACAAGATTAGAAAATTCAAGATGTTTCTTGGCATCCTCATGATTTGATGAATCGAGCAGAGGGGTAGATGAGAAGCAAAGATGTTCACCCTCTGTGTTCTCAGAAATGACAAATGATAGATTGGATGGATTTTTGGGGGAAGATGTGTCCTCTCTGCACTGTGTTGACAGACTGACATCCGACATTTCCTGTGAATGATCAGAAGTAGAAACATTCGGAAATGGGTTTTCACAAGGGAAATCAATAGTGCTAGAATCATAAGGGATGTCATGATAAAACAGATGAGGCATGACTGGAAGGCAGTGAACCTTCACCATGGGTTCTTCTTTTTATTACCACAGACACGCATCATGAATGATGGTGTGGGTTGGCTGCATAACACCAACTCCGTCGACAACTTGATCCATGTTCACCATAGGTGAGGAGTCCAGGATGGGAAAACACAAGACAATAAAATATGGAGGATCAACAGAACGCAGGGATGAAGGTTGAGGTAATGAATCCTTGTGACAACGAATAAGATTGCAAGCCAAATATTCATAGATATCAAGAGTAGGTGGGGTGGGAGGATGTGGCAGTTCAACAGATGTGTGTACATGATCTCCCACATCACTCTGCGGTGGTGGAGTTGTTTGAGGAGCTGAAGGAAGATAGTCACTTGTGACAACAATTATGCCTGCCTGTGATTGCGCAGCTCCATACTGAAGTGTGATAAGAAATTCCAAATCAATTTCATCTTTGGGAAATTGGCATGCAAGATTACAAAAGTGTGTGTAAAATTGATAAATTGATTCATTGGGTGCTTTTCGTAATTTTAGAATTTCTTGATCGAGTGCTTTATGGTTAAAGTGATTGAAAGCATGGTCTATCTCTGCGACCAAATGAACAAAAAAAATAATATATTTTTCAAGCAGCGTGACATACCAGTGCATTGGGTGCCCTCGAAGTGTGTAGACGAACAACGTGCAGGTCATGTATTCCTCGAAGATTCCATGTTTTTCGCATGAGCCTACAATACTGACAGCATTCCTAATCAAGGCTATGTGGCCTCCACCATCATATGTTTTATGTGACAAGTTATTTGAGATATTCTCCAAGGTAATGAAATCATTTCCATAAGACATACACTCCGGAAGAGAAACTCTATAATTAGTCATGACAAATATGTAGAGATTGAAAACAGATGTGAGGACTCAGCTTGTGACCTAGCCCTCCTTCTTGCACCAAAATGTTAACGATGTTGGACATACCAACATGTAAGGGGATCTCCCTAGTAAGAAACCCCAATTAGACCTCAGACCATTTGGTTTAGGAGTACGAGGATTCAGTTGTACGGCAGTGCCTTGACCATGATTTCGCACAGAGGCAAATAAGATGTCCCTGGTTGTAGTGAGGGTGTGACAACTGCAGTAAGTCAATGAAGTGCATGAGAGGTTCTAACATACTTAGGGTGAAGTGAGTGTGCCTCTTGGAAATGTGTAATAGTATCCAGCTTGGAAGGGAACACACAAGTGGAAATGCATCACAAGATGGAAAGAATGTTAGCGAGCAATCCAAAGTGATGGTTAAACCAACAACACATTTCAAAAAGATTCATACATACTTATATAGAATAGTCCATATGTGCATGCATGAGAAAATAAATACATATATCATTTAGAGTAAACTAGATAGCATAGAATACAATACAACATAAGCATGAAACATTTTGGCTCTGTTATAGCCATACAATACATCCATGTTTAACCACTAGTTCTGACAGTGGAATATTACAGCCACAACTGCCTACTCTAGCTCTGTGCAGGGAGCTCCTAAGGCTCATTACAATACAGTCCAATCTCTTTCCAGGATAGTATTATCGGAAGATTGGCGGACCAAAAGCCTTTATAATGAGTTATGATGTTCTATTTATAGCAAAGGGTGTGCTGACCCTTGACATTCCCCTTTGTGACAGTTCATCTACCCTCATGGCTCTTCATCTACTCTATGATTTTTACATCCAACTATCAACACTTGAACTTCCACTAGAATATGCGTTACATTACAATGCACATGTGCTGATGTGAGAAAAAATGGCTTGAGAAAGTGATGCAAGACATCACTAATGCTCGGTCCATTGTGGTGAGACCAACTCTTTGACATGCTTGTGATGGTGAAGGTGGTCAATTGATGCTAAGCTTGGTCACCTGTGATGGTGTGCATGCGCTCCATGGTGACATATTTTTGAACTGAACTCCTACCTCCGCTACATCCGGGTGCATTGGTATGGATCCTCCATCCAACTCGTTTGCTATCATGTGCATGGTCTTCTTGGGTGTGGCCAAACTGGTAACAAATTGATGCATAGTGTTTGTGTTGATCTTCTAGTGTGTGCTGGTGGTCATGTGCATCAACTGTCAATTGTATGTTCAACTATAATTGGAATTCCTTCTTGTCTTTACCTCAGTGAGTATATTGAATGGGTAGGATCGCATGCATGTGCACAATGACATGCATGCTTCTGAATTTCCTTACATGTGATCAACAACACTGCTCACGATGTTTAATCTGTGTTAGCTACTAGGATGGGTCTATAATTTGTACGGATGTAGTTTCATCTGTGAGTGCATTTTGTGCTCATTGTTGTACCTATTTCTACTACAACTTATTCTCTCCTCTATGCAACTCCTGTTCTTCCTTGAGTTGTTGCTTCAACACATACATGTCCTTCTCTGTTTTTTTCTTTTCTCTTATGCGATCGTCTTGTCATGCCGTCACCTCATAGCCTTAAGTGGATCTACTCAAGCTTGCAACTTTGTTCTACCTCTCTATTGTCAACAACCTTCCTCTTGCATTCACCGCATGCGGGTGTGCTACCTTCTGCTATTGCTGATGGCATTTCTTGCTATGATGTTGATTGTTGTGATGAAGCTACCATCTTATCTTGATTTCCTTGTCTACGAAAAACTTGATGTCTTTATAAGTAGGCAATCACATAGACACTTTCTTGGTTGCAACCCACGTTGTGCTCTCAATGGTGTCCTTTGAGTCTGGTCTCCTGAAGGCCATTGTACTTTTTCTACTGAGAGGTAGATGAGCACCTGTGACACCTGTAGGCATGTAAACACTCATGGTAAGAAATCTGTCATTCGAAAGCCAAAATGAACTTGAGACCTGACTTGCAACATACCTGTGTGACTGATCATGAAGGTTGCACAATGTCTGCCAGGAGGTTGGGAGACTGACTGCCAAAACTGCGCAAGGCATAGTCTGGGCTATTAAGAGGTTGACTGACTACTGGAATTGCGCTATGCACAGTCCAGCCTGGCCTTCTAAGGACTAAAACTATCCAATGCATAATTCCAGTCAGCAGTGACATGCAAGTAGCAAACTGCATTGCGCAGTTTTTGGGGCCAGCACGACACTGCCTCCAAGAACTGCACAATGCAAGCCTAGATGTCAGTGCCTGTCTAGACTTGCACAATTTCTAGAGGGAAGGCGGAGCCTTTGCTCCTGGAAATGCACAGTGCTAGCCGGGCAAGGCACAGTCCGGGCCCAGGCAGCCCAGTCCACCGACGGGCGACTGAAAACATGAGAAGTCTAAATGCATGGTGAGATGAGAGCAAACAATAGTGAATGATCATTCATGCAAACAACAAGTGCAGGATTCAAAAAACGGGAAAGCATGCATGTGTGTGAAGCTAGTCTCCACAACGATGACCATCCGTGCAAAATAGTGTCATGCATGCGACAAAAGTGAGATCGAAATGAAAATTGAAACGGTGCTGGTACAAGCTAGTATGTATCAAAATGACAACAATTGCTCACTGAAATCAGACAGACAACATTCCTATGAAGAAAAAAATGAAAAGCATTAGAAACGCAATGCAAGACATGAAAAGTAGGCTAACCCCAAAATAACTGAGCTGAATATGCCGACGACTCTTAGATGAAATGTCGGATGTCAAAGCTACAAAATCGATGTGAGGAATGAGCTCTACAGTGTCTAGTTGATTAGTTTTGATAAAATCGAGGTTGCGATGTGCATGCCACAAATCTAGGGAAAGCGACACTTGGTGGGAGGTTTTTGAAATGATATTTTCATGTAACCTCCAACTGCTAAAAATAAATCCCTGAAACAAGAGATTCCTTTGCATGTTGCCTTGGGAGGAGCAATCCATGCATGCAAAATAATTTTTTTGGTCCCCTAGGGAACCAGTCAACACAACTGCACATGCAACAGTCTGCTCAGTTGGAAGGAAAAAATGCAAATTTCTAGGAGGGGGAGGGGCTGGCTACCGAGAGGGATTGCACAATTTCTAGGCAAAGCAGCTGACTGTGGACCAGAATTGCACAAATTCTGGGCTGAGCAGCCCTACTAGGAGGAATTGTGCACTTTTCTCAGTGAACAGTGATAGGGAGACTTGTGCAATTCCGAAGCTCAGTAGGTCGCCAGACAAAACTACACAATTTCTAGGGGGAAGGTTGGTTGCCCTCTAGAATTGTGCAATTTTTTGAGCGAGCTTCTCAGCCTACAACTCGTCCAAGTCTGGTGAAGCAACTAGTGAGGGGGATGCATCAAGCTCTCATGGATAGGTTGTCATTCTGCGAGAAAAACACTAGAACTTGTGTACTTTGGCAAGGCAATACATGCTGCTGTGAAAGGTTGGTAAGGAGGCTCCAAAACGAAGCTAAGGAAAACTTTTGGAGGGTGGTTGTAGCTACTACAATAGGAGGATAGATGACCTACATCACTCTCATGCTACCACTCATTGATGTCATCCAAGATCTTCTTGCCTCTAAGTTCAATCATGTCTATGTCGTTGAGGATGATTACTAGCAAGGAAGATCAAATAGAGATGACAAAATTCATACATAGCATTATTCCTTCTAACATAAATTGTGTGACAGATCAAGGAGTATCACACTAAATGAGTAATGATTTACACACTTATGTAAAGCAAACAAATAATGTATTATTAATAGAAAGTAAGGTAAGAATACAACCACTTAAGCCTTGATGTTTGAAGCCTCCTTTGGATGAGTTTCCAATTCCTAGACAAGACCTTCAAGCACTCATTCCTCCTTAGCAAAATGGGCAGGATTTAGGGATAGCTTCAACATAGGAAGGAAACCAAACAATAACCAACCACCAGATAACCAAAAGTAGATGGTAGGGGTTTGATTTATAGGGAATGAGAGGGAGTTGAGGATCCATAAAAGGAGGGAGAGGTTCCACATTACAAGGGGAAGATCTGTGAAAGTAGGATCAAGAACCATGAATGGGAGGTCTCTCTCTAATCCTCATTAAAATGCAACCAGCTCGCCATTATCGAGACTTGTAGTAGGAGAAGATTCTCCTCCATTTTAGGAAAAATTTCCTGAAGAGGGCTAATGAGGATTTTCCTATCAAAAGGTGTGCTGCCAGATCTAGTCACTAGTTAGAAAAAATGTTAACAGCGTGGGTTTGTCTGCTAAAAGTAGTGTTGGACTTGAAAAACATGGTTTTTTACAAGTTATTTATAATTTCTTTGAGGAATGTCTTCTTCTTCCTTTAGGGATGTGTCTGAACATGTTTCATGGTGAATGCATCATTTTTTTACAGCTTTTGTCACTTTGCGACACTTGCGACATTGATGACACAAAGTGCAACACTTAGGATATGAGATTGGGAGTGCGACAAAATACTGTATAACGGATGCCCCCTAAAGAATGAAGTCAGAATGGGAAGCGATGGATGAAATGCTTTACAAATCAAGGCAAGGACTTTGGAGAACCACCATCATAGGAAATATAATCAAACATAATACAATATATCTAACATCTCTAATGTAACTATGCGTAATAATACATCTCTTAATAGCCATCTAACAATACATGAATCTACTGCATGGACGCAACCATCTCAATAGAAGGGATCATGTGTATGGATCCACGACATGGATGCAACCATCTGAATAGGAAGTGTTAGCTACCTATACCAATAGGTTTCATATTTCATGATTGACAAATAAAAGTTCCAAATATGCTCTGCTTTGGTGATTTAAAGATCCCATATTTCAAGGAAAGGAAACATGTGTATATAGCTTGATGTTGTCTCAATTTTGATGGATGGTCCAACAGCCTAATCTGGATCATGCCATGTTTCAATTTATGTTGTAGAATAGAGAAAGAAGTCTGTCCAAACTGTTTAATCTTGGCGGACCAGTAGTTAGGTAGAGAACTAAGGTTCCCAACTGCTTAATCTGGGACCTTGTAAGCAATAAGGGTAGCCTTAGATAGAAAGTCAAAAGAAAAAGCCAACAGAAAAGAAAAGGCAAATAAGGGTCTGCAAGTCTAAGTGCACCCTCCATGAAGAGACAAAAAATGCTAGACAAGTAGATGGGTAGGTAGATGGGGTTGCAGAAATGTCATTCATTTCAACTGAATTTTGCTGGTCTAGCATAAAGGAACATCAGTGGATAGAGAAGCTCCTCTTCTCCATCATGTTGCAGCAAAGCAAAGGAGCATGACTAACTCCCTTTTCCCCCCTTTCACATTCATTAC
Source organism: Pinus tabuliformis (assembly GCA_031772625.1). Taxonomy (NCBI): domain Eukaryota; kingdom Viridiplantae; phylum Streptophyta; class Pinopsida; order Pinales; family Pinaceae; genus Pinus; species Pinus tabuliformis. The sequence continues at coordinate 122,614,221 of CM062807.1, read as the reverse complement.
TAACATCCCTTCATCAGTTGTGTTCATGAAAGAATTTAAGGTTTTATGTTGGTTCTTATTCCTTTAAAAGCCACATTTCTTGTCTAAAATTCTTTTCATTTTGATCTACTCCCTAAGCTAAGTTGTTTTTATATAAACTTAGTGATATCACTCCTCATTCACCTCTTCCATTCATATTAACCCCTAACTTCTTATTATCTAAATCCCCTATGTTACCCTTTCCCTATTATTATAAACACTATGGTGTATAAAACCCAAGCATTCTATAAATATCCCTTCCCCCTTGGCATTATAGCCATATGTTCACAGTCAGGGATTAAATTGACATCTGGTGAGTTTAAAAACCCAAACCCTACCCCTCTTCCCCCTTCAGAAGTTATCTAAACCATTAACCCCTTCATTTGCTAAAGAACCTGGAAAAAACCCCATTTTCACCCCTAACCCGCTTCATTTGCAAAATATACATAAAAACCCACTTTTCCCATTTTACCCAAAGTATTGGCGCAATGCGCGTTTTGATAAAATACATTGAAAATTCATACAAATTCTCCAAAGTCCACAGTCCCGCTGGGCGCGCTTTTCAAACAAATATATTATTTTAATCCCCGCCCACGTTCGTATCAACCTGGCACCTTAACGATCCGTCGACCGTCGGATCTGGCACTTTTCATCCGATGGCTCTCATGCATTTCAGACCAGGCCCAACGTCCGTAAGTTACCTTCCGAAATTTTTCAGAGGGTGACGTCAGGCCTCGGCCACGCGTCACCTCCAAATCGTATCGGAGCGCCCTCTGACAATTCCGCTTCCGTATAGAGAGCGGTGCGATATTATACTGCTTACCGTTTCTGGTTTTTGTGAACCCGCCTTGCCAATGTCACTACCACGTCACTACCACGTCATTACCGCCTCACTGCTACTTCACCGTCGCGTCAGCGCCCCCGTTCGCCACTGCTCTGACCTGCCTGCCACCTCACAATCCCCGTGGACCACTCTCAAGTCACCACGTCACTCGATGACGTCATGCTGACCTCATCCGACCTTGACCCCACCTGATGATGTCATGCTGACGTCATCCAAAAAAAAGCGCCAAATAACCCAAAAATCCATATTTTGGCCGAAAAATCATGTTTTTGATTACTTTTGCAAAAAACGACTGTTGCACCTCTGCATGTATTTTACGACCAAACAAGCGTCAACCTGCTGAATTCGACCCGAGGACCGTTGGTGCGCCAATTCCACCTGTATTTGTGACTATTGCCGACAGTTTACCAGGTATTTATCCCAGTGATTCCCTCTGCACCTAGTTTTATCCTGCATTCTCCAACAATAGCTTAAAGAGTAAGAAAACATTGTGTTTACCGCTAAATACCCTGTGGCTAGCCTCCATTTTCAGTTGTAAAGTCGAAATTCGCCTGCAGAGCCTTGTTTACCCGAGTTTTCGCAAAACATACAGTTGGTTCGCGCATTCGTGAACTGAGAACCCAAGCTGCACCAATTCACCGTAAAGAGAGTTTTTAAGGCCAAGCATTTGCCCTATCAGTGCTTTGTGCAGTATTTCAATTGATGCCATTGCCATTTTATCCTCTGTTCCTTAGTAAATCACCTCTCTTTCCAAGAAATACTCCTTTGTGTTGCTCTGCACAGTAACACCAGTTCATACCAACATAATCCTAAAGTAACCATGGATGCACCAGTAGCTCCTGTAGCCTTGAATATTGCTCCATTAAATGCCCCTCAGAGAGAATTGGAATGGAAGCCATTAGCAGACCTGGATTATCAAATATCAGAAGAAATGCTAATGCACAGCAAGTACCACATCCACTTGTTAAACGAATTGAAGATTAAACATGAGACTGGAACAGATGTATTGGGCATTTGGGATTCTTTCCTCCCTATCTTCAAGCTCCCTCAGGTCAACCAGTTTCCTGACCTAATCCACCTATGTGCTGATTGCAACGACGCCACTCAGAGGGCTGTGATTGACCCTTCAGGCTCATTTGTTTTCTATGTCACCCCTGAAGCCATCAGAGAGATGCTGCACTTCAAAACTAAGAAGAAATTAGTTCCTTTATCACTGATTGATCTGATAAAGCAAGGAGCTAAATTGACAGATGCTCAGGTCACCAAACTAAATCAATTGTACATTGACTCTGACACCGTGAAGTACCCTCCCATTTCTCATGTTTACCTCAACCAATTGGGCAGGGACCTTGTAGACATGATCAGTCCCATTCTGGGCTATAATTCAATTGAGTTTGTTGATGAAACTGTGCTGGTGATGATGCTCATGTTTTCCCCTGGCAAGTCTCCAATCTGCTATGACTATGCCACCTACATATCTGACAAAATACATGAGCAATTGATGAACTTGTCAAGAGAAAGGGTGTTCAGATACACCTCCTATATCTACCACTTAATCTTATATTATCAACATGAGAAATTTCCTTTTGTTGTGAAAAGAGTGGATGCACAAGGCAATCCAAGGTCAGTAGTCTATTGGTCCTCTGCGTTCCACTGCAAATCTTGTTCTCCATACACTTATTGTGAGTTTATAGACCTTTTCATCCGCCCAGCCATGTCTCTGCTTCTGAGCTCACCTCCTCCTAGACTAACTGATGAGATGCAGAGAGTCCTTCAGTTATCTAAAGCATACAGCATTGGGGATTGGTACTATTACCAAAACCACACAGTCATCAGAATATATGGGTGTGAGTTGCCCCCATATAGATTGCCCAAATATGTGCCAGATTGTTTGCCCTTGAATACTTCAGGCAGTTTGGGAATACTGATGTGCTACATTTTTCAGGCAAAGGCAAGAAAGTACAGCTCAAAGTAAGAAACCAATTAGGCCAGTTCATTTACAACAAACTGGAGGAAGGTTGGCAAGAAGCAGACATAATGCTAGAATCCCTTGGCCTACAGACCAGTTTCCTTTGGAAACCTTATGACCCCAATCACTTCATAACTTTAAGAAGGGTCAAGTATAGGCTGGCCAGTTATGACCACGTAAGGTTGCCTCACATAGAAAAATATGCAAATCAAATAAAGTGGAGGAGAGGCACCTTAGAGGAAGCTGTCACACAAGAAGAATTAAATCAAAGAGCAGTTAAAAATCTCAAAAAGATGGCTGAATTAGAGCTTTGTGCACAGGTATTTTCTCTTCCAGGCACTCAAGTGGGAGCAGCTGCCTCATCCTCCACAGCACATCAGCAAGTAGCCAAAGCTACTGATCAAACCTCTAGCAAAGGAAAAGAGAAAGAGATGGAGCCAGAGTAGCCACCTCATGAACAGGTACAACAGCAACAAGGGGGGCAGCAAGAAAAGGAACAGCCAGTGCAACAAGAGCAAACATCACAGGCCCCAAAATCCACCGGGCAGCAAGCTCAGGACACTCTGCCTCCTAGGCAGGAGACAACAATGGAGGCCTCAGTCCTCCAAACCCCACAAAAAGAAGACATAAGTAGAAAGAGGGACAGAGAGACTCCCCTCACAACATCAACAACTCAAGGGGAGAAAAGACACAGAATGAATCCCCTCTCAGAGGAAGAAATGCCTATAGGGCAATCTTTGGGCATGGGCCCACCTAGTATGGAGGCATCTGCAAGTTCCTTCCAGCAAGAACAAGAGAGGATGATCGGAGGAGAAGTCAGCTCCTCAAGCCAGCAAAGAGGAGGTGAACTGGGCATCAAGCAACAATTCATTGATATAAAGAAGAGGAATGAGCCCATAAGAATACAGCTATATAATCATTTGTTGAAAATGGCTCCCACTAACTAGCAAAGACTAATGTTTGCATATGATGTCCAGGAGGGCAAAATGATCATGAGCCATTTTACGCCAGCAGTGTTGCAGCCGCAGTCAGCTGCAGATTACATAAGGACCAACCTTGAGGTCCTTGCCAAGGACATCCACCCAATGGATCAAATCGAATTACATAAGCAAACGGGTGAGATGGTGTATGCCTCCTTGGCGGATAAGACATTGGTGAACTACAAGCTAGAAAATAGCCTAAATAATACAGCTGCCCAACTTGAGTTGGAGAGAGCATCCTCTCAAGCAAAGGACAACAGAATCAAAGCCTTAGAGGAGATAATCATAGAACTTGGGCATGATCCCAAGGACATCAAGGCTGTACAAGCATTATTGAAGTTAAGAGATGCAGATATGGGAGCACTAAGGAAAATTGTAAAAGTCCCAGCAACCATTCACCCACAAACTGGATAAGTTGCCCAGCTGAGACATGACCAAGATGCAGTAGCTATGCTGGTGTCATTATACAAACAACTGATCCAGACACAGGAGAAATTGGGAGAATCAGAGGCTGCACAGGCTGCACTGCAGGCAACATTACAACAAAAAGAAGGAGGACAAACATCTCAACCTCCTCCAGAGATAATCAACCTTTAGGAGCCTCCTCAAACTACTGCTCCTCCCACTGAACGGACAGAACAGGCAGCGCCTTCCACATTAGCACCAGCGCCAACAAGAGAGCAGGCTCCAAGCCTGGACATGCAGAAACTGAGAAATGAAATCCAAGCCCTCGAAGCGCAAATGGCAGAATTAAATGAGGCCAGGGAAAATTTGGTCAAGTTGAATGAAAGATATGATAAATCAAAAGAAATTGTTGCTGAGAAAGGAAGAGAGATAAAGGCTCTCAAAGAGAAGATAAAGGAGCTGGAGAAGGAGCTCACACTTGATAAAGTAGTGGCTGAACTCAAGACAGTCCTATCGGCCAACATTGGCCAATCCATAACTGATCAATGGCAATACATTGAGACCATTCATGAGCAAATAGAGCTCATAGGGAAAGCACATAGAGAAATTCAAAGAGCAAGGGCATCTCGAGGCAATATGCCTGAGGTTGCCAACAGAATGATTAATGTGCTTAATAACAGAACAAGTGCTCAGTTGGCAACAATGGGAATTTCCAACAGGACTGAGACCATTTTGCTAATTAAAAGAGTCCTAACACTAAGAAGCCTGGTACAAACACTAGAAAGAAGAAGCCAGGATATGCAGACAGAGGTTAATAAATTCATGGACAAATTTGTAGCATTGCAGAACAGAGGTCTTCCTAGCTTACTGAACAGCGCAGGAAGACTACTTTCCCATGAAAATTATGCCAAAAGGGTCAACACATTTGCTACAAATCAGATTACAGAAAGGCCCAGTACTTCAGAAGAATCAGGGCCAGCATCAGGGCAGAGTCTCTACAACAGGGTTGAGAACCTATTTTTCATCATGGATGAGATCAAACATTTGTTTGAAGTGCCTCCAAATTTCTATAAATACACAGAGGCAGATGAGACTTTAGAGGCAATTCTAAGACATCAATTGCCCACACAGGAAGTCTGGACCAAAATGATACAATTAATATTGTAAAACCAGAGCCTGTAATCAAGTTTTCTCATTGAAATATATAAGTTATCATGCACAGGAAAATTTTGATAAAATCAGCATGTATGGAGAAGAATGGGTTGAGCCAACTCAGCAAAACTATTCGGCCACTAAAGCGGCACTGACAGTCACAAGTGATAGGGCCGCAAAGCTACAGGAGGACAGAGCTACAAAGACACGTCATTCATCATTTATAACAGAACATTCAACCGACTCAGTGGCCTCCAAAGGTCAAAAAGTCTTCTGACAGAATTATAGAGCGTTTATTTTGTAATCAAAGCTGTAATAACTTCTTATCTGCTTTTCTGTACAAGTTGGTGAACATATTTATTTCTCAGATGACTCAACGCTTCAGATATTTTGTATCACCGTTTGTATATATTCCCCCCTCGCATAAGCTTGGAGGGGTTGTTGTTGATTTCTCTTCTAGAGTTTCTTATGCTGTAAATTTTCAGAGTATTAATACAAAGGCTGATGGAATTTCCAAAGCTCTGCGTTATCTGAGTCGTTGTGTTGTTTTGCTGAATGTTACAGGATTCCCGCGTACTTCATGGCACAATAAGTTTTCCTTAAAAACTCTTCGTTATGTGTTTTTTTTTGTTATCCTTTCATAGCTCATTCATGTTTCTGTGTTTCATAGTTAATGGCAGAGAAAAAGAATAGATCCAAGATTTATTCATAGAGTACCCTGAACTCAATCTATGCTGTTATAAATGTCTTTCTTCAGTTATAGTCATAAGGTGTAATTCTTAACTGCTGCACCTCCAAACTATATCTTTCACAGTGATTGTTGTTTCAGGAATTCAAGTTTGCTCCTGTGCAATATATCTCTTTCTTACACCCCCAGCTTAGTGGAGAATTCTTAATTGCTTTTCACTGGTTAAACACACCTCATAATCACAATTTCTATTTTGTTTCATGATGTATTTAAATGGCCTTGCAGTTTCAGCAACTCAACTCAATCCCTCAGACAACCTGTAGCCACAGACTCCATTGCCCAATGGACTAGAATTATCTGAAGATTTCCACCTTAGGTACAGAAGACATCCCTCAACCAAAACACAAAACCAAACCCTGAATTCATAACTAGCCTAAAATCTTCACAAAACAGAGACAAACCTTAAAGAGAGAGCCCTCTCTGATTACAGTTTGGCTAGAAGCTGTAATCCAAAGATTGGTTAGTGGTTACCCCGGCCGTATTCCTTTGGGAGTCAAAGGGAACAACCTGGGTGTTAACATAATTGGCGAATCCACTGGGGATAGCATATTTTTCAACTGTTGTCTGTCCATAGACAGTGGTTTTAAAAAACCCGAGCAATCCCTTGAAACAGTTCCAAAAATATCCTAAAAATACCAAAAAGAAGTTCAGAAGTTGGCTCCTAAAAGGAAAACAAGGCACACTAGGTCAAATCCTGACCCAAATCCTCCTCCTGTTTTCAATAACCCTAATTTGATCCATAAAACTCATAAAATCCAAGAGGAATGGGAGCAGTCTCGTGAATCCACTCCTGAGGCAGTTCAGCATAGTTTTATCCCCACCCCTGCTAAACCTACTATTCACCTCCATACCACTCATTCCTCCCCCTCTTCATCATCCACTTCACAAAATATATTGGCAACACCTAACACACAAACTGTCATTGTTGTTCTTGTTGTTCCAGTTGTCCCACTTATCCCACCAAATATGGCAAATCGTTATGCACCCCTCGAGCTGCCTAACAATCCCGGGGCCATGCCTCAGGATTACCAGGGTAAAATAACTTATTTTGATGGAACCAGTACATACAATGCCTTACAGCATACTAAGAAAATGCAAGACTACTTTGAAAACTATGAGATAGATGATGATGATGTAAGGATGAAAATCTTTGTGCAAAGTCTCACAGGTGAAGTAAGAACATGGTTCAGAGCACTGGCTGCAAATTCTATAGCTAATTCAGGTGCCCTTTATCAATCCTTCCTAAACAGATGGGAAAAGAAAAAAGACCCTCTGCACATTCTATCTGAATATGACACCATAAAAAGGGGTCCACAAGAAACTGTTTCGGACTATTGCACTAGATTCAATGTTGTCTATAGTGCCATTCCTCAAAACCTCAGACCACCACTTGATCTAGCATTAATTAAGTTCCCTGATGGATTTGATGTTGATATGGCATATCAGTTGAGAGAAAGAGCCCCTGCTACTTTGGCAGACATGCAAGACATAGCAGTGAGTGTAGAGGCAAATCTCATTGCCAAAAGAAATAGGGCAAGAACTGAAAGAAGAACTACATTTAAATAAGAACCCTCAGCATATGAGCAGAAGTTAGATGCAATCATGAAAGGCATGGATAGACTTGGGGACAGAGTGGAAACTATAGAAAAAAAGTCATCATGGGAAGGGCCAACAGCAACATGAGAAACCAAAACTTTAGAAAGACTCAAAATCCCAATGTTGGAAGGACTGATCCTGACCAGCATGTCAGACCCCCTTTCCAAGAGAATTATGCTGAGGCTTCCACATCAAGTGAACCCAATGAAGACCCTCACATCAATCTAATGGGTTTGGATGGTGAAAATCAAGTCTTTTTAACACAAGAAGATCATAACGATGATAACATCAAGCAATTCCAAACCAAATCAGGTGACTCATTCGATTTCAAACAAGGATATGATACAACAGTCTTTGAAGTTCATAAACAATACAGATTGAGGAGTAGAACAATAAATGTGACACAGCCTGACAAGACAAAGGACACTCCACAGCCTAAGAAAGCTATTGTCACAGAACCAAGTGACAAGACTGGTCCAATTACAGATGAGGTAACAGTTGAGGAAATAACTGAAACATCCCCCTCAAAACAGCAACCAGTAGATACAACACCCTTCCAACACAACCCAAGCAACATTTCTCAAAAGACAAGTAAAAGGGATAAGCCTCAAGATCAAAAAGAGAATCAAGAGGAGGGCATCAGGGATTCCATTGAAAAGGAAAGGGCTATTAACCAAAATACCAAGACCCAACCTGATAAACCTTTTGACTTAGAAGCTGAAATTGGAAAATTGAAGATAGCCATTCCTCTTTCAGAATTGGCCAAACACAACATATACAAACAACAATTCAGAAAATCCCTTCAACTCAATCACAATAAAGATGATGTTAACGTGTTGGACGATACCCCAGAACTACTTTTCGACCCAGAGGTTGATGGAAAGACAACAATTGCAGGAATTTTACCTTTTTATGTCAGCCTGCATGTTCATGATAAGATATTACACAATGCAATGTTTGACTCTGGTGCTTTTCACAACCTGATGCCCAAATCAGTCATGGAAAGATTAAATCTGGATATTACAAGACCCTATAAGGACTTATTCTCATTTGACTCCAGCCAAGTTAAGTGTTTAGGTCTGATAAAAGATCTTTGTGTGTCACTTGTCCAATACCCCAATAAGACAATCCTGATGGATGTTGTAGTTGCTGATATCCCACCCAAGTATGGAATGTTGTTATCTAGATCATGGGGGGCTAAACTTCAAGGTTCCCTGCAGTTAGATATTTCATATTCCACTATCTCTGTCTTTGGGCAACCAAAGAGACTACACAGAGAAACACTCATGAAATACATGGTCAGCAGTGAAGAAAAACCTCAAAATTTCCCCATATATGCGGTCCATTCTGATATAGATTCATATATTCTCTTCAATTATAATTCAGGTCTTACAAATGATGATGAAACCAGGACACTCAAACAAGATCAGGGCATTAATGAACAAGATGCTGCTCTAGAAATAAAGCTGATCCAATCAAGTGATGAGACTGTCCTAAAAGACAAACTAAATGAAAAACCAGAACTTCAACTCACAATCCCAGATCACAGAGAAGTTATTAAGTCTCCCCTAGAACAAGAGATCCTATGGTTCCTTGAATTTGATGGGTCAGTCAACAAATTAGGGGCAGGAGCTGGAGTTTGGATACATAACAAGCAGAACAATCATGCAGAAGGTCGAGCCTATAGGCTAAATTTTAGATGCACTAATAACATGGCAGAATATGAAGCTCTTTTACTAGGCCTCAAACTAGTAAAATTCTTACAAGCCACAAAGGTTTCAATCATGGGAGATTCAGACTTAATTATCCAACAAGTGAAGGGAAATTTTGTTACTAATGACAAAAGGTTGAGATCTTATAGGTCTGTTGTTGCTGAAATACTAAACTCCTTCACTGAATTTCAAATCTCCAAAATTTCTAGGACCCACAATCTTCATGCTCATAGTTTAGCCACATTTTCAAGTACCTGCAAGCTACCCTTTGAACCTAACCATTGCTTTACAGCTGAGGTAAAACACAGACCTTCTGTCCCAAACAATGTTAAAGATTGGCAAGTATTTGAAGATGATACACAAATAAATAATTTCTTGACCTTGCAACAAGAATTTGCAGGATTAAACATTGACACTGAGGGAGCAAGTCAATCACAAATATAGAGTGAACAGAACAACAAGCCAATATCACCCAAGACAGCTCACCAAATCCTACATCCAACAATTTTTAACAAAAACAACATACAAGAAATTCAACAAACCAGTTATGAAGAAATAGTTGCTACAGAGGCTGAGATCATAGAGCTGAAAGACAATTTTCTTCCAACAGGCCTAACTCCATTGGAGGACATTTTTGACTCAAATGATATCCCTAGAAAACCAAAAATGCAGCCCCTTAATGCTGCCATTGAGGAATGCAACATCAGAACTATTGAGAAGCCCAAAATAATAAAATTGTCTGCATCCTTACCTCCTGATCAAAAACCCAAATATATTGACCTCTTCAAAGAGTTTTAGGATGTCTTTGCATGGGGTTATGAGGATTTAAAATCCTATGACACCTCGGTTATCCAGCATACTATCCCTCTCCAGCCTAATCAAAAGCCATTCAAGCATAAATTGAGAAGGATCAATCCCATGCTTCTCCCTTCAATCGAAAAAGAACTGCAAAAAATGTTTAAAGCTGGCATTATAGCACCCATCAGGTTTTCTGATTGGATTTCTAATTTGGTACCTACAAGAAAGAAAACTGGTGAGATAAGACTTTGTGTTGATCTTAGAAATCTAAACCAAGTGTCCCTCAAAGACAACTATCCCTTACCTAAGATGGATCACATTCTCCAAAGAGTGGTAGGAGCCTCAAGGATCTCATTACTTGATGGATTCTCAGGCTTTAATCAAATCCTAGTGCACCCTGATGATCAAGACAAAACTGCATTCACAACCCCATGGGGAACTTTCAAATATGCAAAAATGCCTTTTGGATTGAAAAATGCAGGGGCAACATTTCAAAGAGCAATGGATATTTCTTTTGCCAGAGAGATTCATGACTTTCTTGTCATTTATTTGGATGACCTCACACCTTTCTCAAAATCTGACCAAGAACACTTGAAGCATTTAATGCAGATCTTCTTAACATGTAGGAAATATGGAATTTCCTTGAATCCCAAGAAGTCTCTATTTGGTTTGGAAGAAGGTAAGCTGTTAGGGCATATCATTTCAAAGGATGGCATAAGAATTGACCCAGACAGGATACAAGCTATCTTACAAATGCCCTACCCAAGAAACATCAAAGAATTGCAAGCTTTCTTAGGGAAGATCAATTTCTTAAGAAGGTTTATCCCAAACTTAGCAGAACTAATCAGATTATTGAACAACATGCTAAAGAAGGATTCAAAAGTGAAATGGACAGTAGAAGAAAATCAAGCCTTTGAAGATATAAAATTGGCCCTTACCCAAACCCCAGTCTTAACAAATTCTCAATTTGATAGAGAATTTATCATTTTCTCTTTTGCCTCCCAGCATACTATTGCTGTTGTTTTATTACAGAAAGATGACCAAGGAAATGAGAAACCCATTGCTTTCTTTAGTAGAGCTCTTAGAGATGCACCTCTGAAATATCAGATCATGGAGAAACAAGCTTATGCTTTGGTCAAGGCCATTGAAGACTTTAGGATTTACATCCTTTATTCCCATGTTATAGCTTATGTGCCAAGTCCCATTGTGAAAGACATACTCACTCAAGAAAACTTAGAGGACAAAAGAGGAAAATGGATCGCCAACATTTTGGAATTTGATATTGAAATAAAACCTACAAAACTAATAAAAGGGCAAGGTTTGGCCAAACTAATGGCAGAAGCAAACTTCCAAGCCTTAGACATAAACCAGCTGGACAATGAACCGGAGCTGGCGACTCCAAAGATCAATGTAGCATTTGAACAATCCCCTTGGTATTCTGATATCTGTTATGTGTTACAAAACCTATGTGCTCCCCCAGGATTGTCCAGAACTAAATGTAGGTTCCTAAAAATGAAAGCTTCAAGATTTTGTGTTATGGATGGCAATTTGCTTTGGAAAAACCATGAGGGTATATTGTTAAACTGCCCGATTGAGAATGAGACTAACAATGTCACCAAAGAATTTCATGCAGGTGACTATGGTGGACACTTGTATTGGAAGTCCACTATGGATAAGATACTGAGGGTTGGTTACTATTGGCCCACTGTTTTCTCTGATGTCAAGAAATTTACCACCTCATGTCATAAATGTCAAGTGTTTGAGGGAAAGAGAAAGTTACTGCCACTTCCTTTGAGGCCTATTGCAACAGAGAGACCTTTTCAACAATGGGGCTTGGATTTCATTGGAGAAATTCATCCCTCATCTTCAGGCCAACATAGATGGATTCTAACAGCTACAGACTACTTTACTAAATGGATTGAAGCTGTTCCATGCAGACAAGCAAATGATTCCACTATCATTCAGTTCCTTGAGACCAATATTCTTTCTAGATTTGGTTGTCCTGATAAGATAATAACAGACAATGCTGTTGCCTTCAGATCTAAGAAGATGGTGAATTTCTGCCACAAATTTCACATTACCCTGGGCCATTCTACTGCATACTATCCCCAAGGAAATGGCCTAGCAGAATCATCAAATAAAATCCTTGTAAACATCATAAAGAAAGTGTTGGAAGAAAATAAGAAGAATTGGCAAAAGAAGCTGGTCAATGCCTTATGGGCAGATAGACTAACAACCAAGAGATCAATTGGGATCAGCCCATATGAGTTAGTCTATGGACTAGAAGCCAAATTTCCTTCATCACTAGGGGTTCCTCTCATGAAACTTCTTCAAGAAAATCAAGCTGAGCCCAATGATATGCAAAGAAGGATCAATCAAATAATATGTTTGCAGCAAACTAGAGATCAAGTTTATAGCAGTGTTCAAGTTTTACAAGAAAAATTAAAGAAAGCTTTTGATAGAAGGACTAAGGCAGAAGATTTCAACATTGGTGACAAAGTCCTCAAATGGGATTCAAGAAGGGAAGATAAGGGAAACCATGGAAAATTTGATTCCCTTTGGAGAGGACCTTTTGCTGTTCAAGCAGTACAAGGAAACAATACTTATTTCCTTAAAAGTCTTGATGAAGCTGATTTGGATGAAGGTCCTGTAAATGGCAAGATGTTGAAGAACTATTTTGACTAATATCCATAACTGCAGCCTAAGTTTCCCTTGTACATATTCAGGTGTATATATTACTTTCTGTTAACATGTAAAAATGCAGTTTCTCAAGTTTTATTAGTTATCAGCAAAAGGCAAATAAGTTCAGAGATGCACCAAGAGGGGAAGAGCACAATTTTGAGATTTCAAAGAGAAGTACTCCAAGTTTGGTAAGAGAACTCATGGACCAAGGCATTCTGACCTGTTGTTCTTGGTCTTTCAAATGGAAAAACCATCCCCATGTGGAGCCACTGTTAGCTACCTATACCAATAGGTTTCATATTTCATGATTGATAAATAAAAGTTCCAAATATGCTCTGCTTTGGTGATTCAAAGATCCCATATTTCAAGGAAAGGCAACATGTGTATATAGCTTGATGTTGTCTCAATTTTGATGGATGGTCCAACAACCTAATCTGGATCATGCCATGTTTCAATTTCTTTTGTAGAATAGAGAAAGAAGTCTGTCCAAACTGTTTAATCTTGGCAGACCAGTAGTTAGGTAGAGAACTAAGGTTCCCAACTGCTTAATCTGGGACCTTGGAAGCAATAAGGGTAGCCTTAGATAGAAAGTCAAAAGAAAAAGCCAAAAGAAAAGAAAAGGCACATAAGGGTCTGCAAGTCTAAGTGCACCCTCCATGAAGAGACAAAAAATGCTAGACAAGTAGATGGGTAGGTAGATGGGGTTGCAGAAATGTCATTCATTTCAACTGAATTTTAGTGTTCTAGCATAAAGGAACATCAGTGGATAGAGAAGCTCCTCTTCTCCATCATGTTGCAGCAAAGCAAAGGAGCATGACTAACTCCCTTTTCTCCCCCTTCACATTCATTACTAACATCCCTTCATCAGTTGTGTTCATGAAAGAATTTAAGGTTTTATGTTGGTTCTTATTCCTTTAAAAGCCACATTTCTTGTCTAAAATTCTTTTCATTTTGATCTACTCCCTAAGCTAAGTTGTTTTTATATAAACTTAGTGATATCACTCCTCATTCACCTCTTCCATTCATATTAACCCCTAACTTCTTATTATCTAAATCCCCTATGTTACCCTTTCCCTATTATTATAAACACTATGGTGTATAAACCCCAAGCATTCTATAAATATCCCTTCCCCCCTGGCATTATAGCCATATGTTCACAGTCAGGGATTAGATTGACATCTGGTCAGTTTAAAAACCCAAACCCTACCCCTCTTCCCCCTTCAGAAGTTATCTAAACCATTAACCCCTTCATTTGCTAAAGAAACTTGTAAAAAACCCCATTTTCACCCCTAACCCGCTTCATTTGCAAAATATACATAAAAACCCACTTTTCCCATTTTACCCAAAGTATTGGCGCAATGCGCGTTTTGATAAAATACATTGAAAAGTCATACAAATTCGCCAAAGTCCACAGTCCCGCTGGGTGCGCTTTTCAAACGAATATATTATTTTAATCCCCGCCCACGTCCGTATCAACCTGGCACCTTAACGATCCGTCGACCGTCGAATCTGGCCCTTTTCATCCGACGGCTCTCATGCATTTCAGACCGGGCCCGACGTCCGTAAGTTACCATCCGAAATTTGTCAGAGGGTGACGTCAGGCCTCGGGCACGCGTCACCCCCAAATCGTATCGGAGCGCCCTCTGACAATTCCGCTTTCGTATAGAGAGCGGTGCAATATTATACCGCTTACCGTTTCCGGTATTTGTGAACCCACCTTGCCAACGTCACTACCATGTCACTACCACGTCATTACCGCGTCACTGCTACTTCACCGCCGTGTCAGCGCCCCCGTCCGCCACTGCTCTGACCTGCCCGCCACCTCACCATCCCCGTGGACCACTCTCAAGCCTCCACGTCACTCGATGACTTCATCCGACCTTGACCCCACCTGATGACGTCATGCTGACGTCATCCAAAAAAATGCGCCAAATAACCCAAAAATCCATATTTCGGCCGAAAAATCGTGTTTTTCATTACTTTTTCAAAAAACGACTATTGCACCTCTACATGTATTTTACGACCAAACAAGCGTCAACCTACTGAATTCGACCCGAGGACCGTTGGTGTGCCAATTCCACCTGCATTTGTGACTATTGCCGACAGTTTACCAGGTATTTATCCCAGTCATTCCCTCTGCGCCTGGTTTTATCCTGCATTCTCCAACAATAGCTTAAAGAGTAAGAAAACACTGTGTTTACCGCTAAATCCCATGTGGCTAGCCTCCATTTTCAGTTGTAAAGTCGAAATTCGCCTGCAGAGCCTTGTTTACCCGAGTTTTCGCAAAACATACAGTTGCTTCGCGCATTCGTGAACTGAGAACCCAAGCTGCACCAATTCACCGTAAAGAGAGTTTTTAAGGCCAAGCATTTGCCCTATCAGTGCTTTGTGCAGTATTTCAATTGCTGCCATTGCCATTTTATCCTCTGTTCCTCAGTAAATCACCTCTCTTTCCAAGAAATACTCCTTTGTGTTTCTCTGCACAGTAACACCAGTTCATACCAACATAATCCTAAAGTAACCATGGATGCACCAGTAGCTCCTGTAGCCTTGAATATTGCTCCATTAAATGCCCCTCAGAGAGAATTGGAATGGAAACCATTAGCAGACCTGGATTATCAAATATCAGAAGAAATGCTAATGCACAGCAAGTACCACATCCACTTGTTAAACGAATTGAAGATTAAACATGAGACTGGAACAGATGTATTGGGCATTTGGGATTCTTTCCTCCCTATCTTCAAGCTCCCTCAGGTCAACCAGTTTCCTGACCTAATCCACCTATGTGTTGACTGCTACGACGCCACTCAGAGGGCTGTGATTGACCCTTCAGGCTCAGTTGTTTTCTATGTCACCCCTGAAGCCATCAGAGAGATGCTGCACTTCAAAACTAAGAAGAAATTAGTTCCTTTATCACTGATTGATCTGATAAAGCAAGGAGCTAAATTGACAGATGCTCAGGTCACCAAACTAAATCAATTGTACATTGACTCTGACACCGTGAAGTACCCTCCCATTTCTCATGTTTACCTCAACCAATTGGGCAGGGACCTTGTAGACATGATCAGTCCCATTCTGGACTATAATTCAATTGACTTTGTTGATGAAACTGTACTGGTGATGATGCTCATGTTTTCCCCTGGCAAGTCTCCAATCTTCTATGACTATGCCACCTACATATCTGACAAAATACATGAGCAATTGATGAACTTGTCAAGAGAAAGGGTGTTCAGATACACCTCCTATATCTACCACTTATCTTATATTATCAACATGAGAAATTTCCTTTTGTTTTGAAAAGAGTGGATGCACAAGGAAATCCAAGGTCAGTAGTCTATTAGTCCTCTGCTTTCCACTGCAGATCTTGTTCTCCATACACTTATTGTGAGTTTATAGACCTTTTCATCCACCCACCCATGTCTCTGCTTCTGAGCTCACCTCCTCCTAGACTAACTGATGAGATGCAGAGAGTCCTTCAGTTATCTAAAGCATACAACATTGGGGATTGGTACTATTACCAAAACCACACAGTCATCAGAATATATGGGTGTTAGTTGCCCCCATACAGATTGCCCAAATATGTGCCAGATTGTTTGCCCTTGAATACTTCAGGCAATTTGGGAATGCTGATGTGCTACATTTTTCAGGCAAAGGCAAGAAAGCACAGCTCAAAGTAAGAAACCAATTAGGCCACTTCATTTACAACAAAAGGAAGGAAGGTTGGCAAGAAGCAGATAGAATGCTAGAATCCCTTGGCCTACAGACTAGTTTCCTTTGGAAACCTTATGACCCCAATCACTTCATAACTTTAAGAAGGGTCAAGTATAGGCTGGCCAGTTATGACCACGTAAGGTTGCCTCACATAGAAAAATATGCAAATCAAATAAAGTGGAGGAGAGGCACCTTAGAGGAAGCTGTCACACAAGAAGAATTAAATCAAAGAGCAGTTAAAAATCTCCAAAAGATGGCTGACTTAGAGCTTTGTGCACAGGTATTTGCTCTTCCAGGCACTCAAGTGGGAGCAGCTGCCTCATCCTCCACAGTACATCAGCAAGCAGCCAAAGCTACTGATCAAACCTCTAGCAAAGGCAAAGAGAAAGAGATGGAGCCAGAGCAGCCACCTCATGAACAGGTACAACAACAACAAGGGGGGCAGCAAGAAAAGGAACAGCTAGTGTAAAAAGAGCAAACATCACAGGCCCCAAAATCCACCGGGCAGCAAGCTCAGGACACTTTGCCTCCTAGGCAGGAGACAACAGTGGAGGCCTCAGTCCTCCAAACCCCACAAAAAGAAGACATAAGTAGAAAGAGGGATAGAGAGACTCCCCTCACAACATCAACAACTCAAGGGGAGAAAAGACACAGAATGAATCCCCTCTCAGAGGAAGAAATGCCTATAGGGCAATCTTTGGGCATGGGCCCACCTAGTATGGAGGCATCTTCAAGTTCCTTCCAGCAGGAACAAGAGAGGATGATCGAAGGAGAAGTCAGCTCCTCAAGCCAGCAAAGAGGAGGTGAACTGGGCATCAAGCAACAATTCATTGATATAAAGAAGAGGAATGAGCCCATAAGAATACAACTATATAACCATTTGTTGAAAATGGCTCCCACTAACCAGCAAAGACTAATGTCTGCATATGATGTCCAGGAGGGCAAAATGATCATGAGCCATTTTACGCCAGCAGTGTTGTAGCCGCAGTCAGCTGCAGATTACATAAGGACCAACCTTGAGGTCCTTGCCAAGGACATCCACCCAATGGATCAAATCGAATTACATAAGCAAACAGGTGAGATGGTGTATGCCTCCTTGGCGGATAAGACATTGGTGAACTACAAGCTAGAAAATAGCCTAAATAATACAGCTGCCCAACTTGAGTTGGAGAGAGCATCCTCTAAAGCAAAGGACAATAGAATCAAAGCCTTAGAGGAGATAATCATAGAACTTGGGCATGATCCCAAGGACATCAAGGTTGTACAAGCATTATTGAAGTTAAGAGATGCAGATATGGCAGCACTAAGGAAAATGGTAAAAGTCCCAGCAACCATTCACCCACAAACTGGATAAGTTGCCCAGCTGAGACATGACCAAGATGCAGCAGCTATGCTGGTGTCACTATACAAACAGCTGATCCAGACACAGGAGAAATTGGGAGAATCAGAGGCTGCACAGGCTGCACTGCAGGCAGCATTACAACAAAAAGAAGGAGGACAAACATCTCAGTCTCCTCCAGAGATAATCAACCTTGAGGAGCCTCCTCAAACTGCTGCTCCTCCCACTCAACGGACAGAACAGGCAGCGCCTTCCACATCAGCACCAGCGCCAACAACAGAGCAGGCTCCAAGCCTGGACATGCAGAAACTGAGAAATGAAATCCAAGCCCTGGAAGCCCAAATGGAAGAATTAAATGAGGCCAGGGAAAATTTGGTCAAGTTGAATGAAAGATATGATAAATCAAAACAAAGTGTTGCTGAGAAAGGAAGAGAGATAAAGGCTCTCAAAGAGAAGATAAAGGAGCTGGAGAAGGAGCTCACACTTGATAAAGTAGTGGCTGAACTCAAGACAGTCCTATGGGTCAACATTGGCCAATCCATAACTGATCAATGGCAATACATTGAGACCATTCATGAGCAAATAGAGCTCATAGGGAAAGCACATAGAGAAATCCAAAGAGCAAGGGCATCTCTAGGCAATATGCCTGAGGTTGCCAACAGAATGATTAATGTGCTTAATAACAGAACAAGTGCTCAGCTGGCAACAATGGGAATTTCCAACAGGACTGAGACCATTTTTCTAATTAAAAGAGTCCTAACACTAAGAAGCCTAGTACAAACACTAGAAAGAAGAAGCCAGGATATGCAGACAGAGGTTAATAAATTCATGGACAAATTTGTAGCATTGCAGAACAGAGGTCTTCCTAGCTTACTGAACAGTGCAGGAAGACTACTTTCCCATGAAAATTATGCCAAAAGGGTCAACACATTTGCTACAAATCAGATTACAGAAAGGCCCAGTACTTCAGAAGAATCAGGGCCAGCATCAGGGTAGAGTTTCTACAATAGGGTTGAGAACCTATTTTTCATCATGGATGAGATCAAACATTTGTTTGAAGTGCCTCCAAATTTCTATAAATACACAGAGGGAGATGAGACTTTAGAGGAAATTCTAAGACATCAATTGCCCACACAGGAAGTCTGGACCAAAATGATACAATTAATATTGTAAAACTAGAGCCTATAATCAAGTTTTCTCATTGAAATATATAAGTTATCATGCACAGGAAAATTTTGATAAAATCAACATGTATGGAGAAGAATGGGCTGAGCCAACTCAGCAAAACTATTCAGCCACTAAAGCAGCACTGACAGTGACAGGTGACAGGGCCGAAAAGCTACAGGAGGACAGAGCTACAAAGACACGTCATTCATCATTTATAACAGAACATTCAATCGACTCAGTGGCCTCCAAAGGTCAAAAAGTCTTCTGACAGAATTATAGAGCATTTATTTTGTATTCAAAGCTATAATAACTTCTTATCTGTTGTTCTGTACAAGTTGGTGAACATATTTATTTCTCAGATGACTCAATGCTTCAGATATTTTGTATCACCGTTTGTATATATTCCCCCCTCACATAAGCTTGGAGGGGTTTTTTTTGATTTCTCTTCTAGAGTTTCTTATGCTGTAAATTTTCAGAGTATTAATACAGAGGCTGATGGAATTTCCAAAGCTCTGCGTTATCTGAGTCGTTGTGGTGTTTTGCTGAATGTTACAGGATTCCCGCGTACTTCATGGCACAATAAGTTTTCCTTAAAAACTCTTCGTTATGTGTTTTTTTTGTTATCCTTTCATAGCTCATTCATGTTTCTGTGTTTCATAGTTAATGGCAGAGAAAAAGAATAGTTCCAGGATTTATTCACAGAGTACCCTAAACTCAATCTATGCTGTTAGAAATGTCTTTCTTCAGTTATAGTCATAAGGTGTAATTCTTAACTGCTGCACCTCCAAACTATATCTTTCACAGTGATTGTTGTTTCAGGAATTCAAGTTTGCTCCTGTGCAATATATCTCTTTCTTACACCCCCAGCTTAGTGGAGAATTCTTAATTGCTTTTCACTGGTTAAACACACCTCATAATCACAATTCCAATTTTGTTTCATGATGTATTTAAATGGCCTTGCAGTTTCAGCAACTCAACTCAATCCATCAGACAACCTGTAGCCACAGACTCCATTGCCCAATGGACTAGAATTATATGAAGATTTCCACCTTAGGTACAGAAGACATCCCTCAACCAAAACACAAAACCAAACCCTGAATTCATAACTAGCCTAAAATCTTCAGAAAACAGAGACAAACCTTAAAGAGAGAGCCCTCTCTGATTACAGTTTGGCTAGAAGCTGTAATCCAAAGATTGGTTAGTGGTTACCCCGGCCGTATTCCCTTGGGAGTCAAAGGGAACAACCTGGGTGTTAACAGGAAGGGTCATGTGTATGGATCCATGGTATGGACGCAACCATCCGAATAGAAGGGATCATGTGTACAATCATGAATAGCTAATAACTCCACGTAACCTAAATTTATCAGACGAAACCAAGGGTCTTCATTTCTATCCTGATCAAACCAAAGTACAAATACCACCATGTGAATAGAGGTGTTAGAGTTAAACATGGTAGAAAACCACCTAATTACCAGTCAATGATGTAAACCGTTAACATGGACGAGAGAAAACACCAATAATGATGATGATTATAAAGGTACAACAACACAAGCCACGAGTGTGAACAATAAAGCTGAATTCGAACACTTGTAGAATCATTTGATCGAAGGCCAATGATGTGAGCCTATCGTCGAATGTGAATAATTTTCCATTGAGGCATGCAAGATCTAAGGTAATGAAAGGGAGTTTCTGGACCATCTTCCTAGATAATGTGCTGGAGTCGACAGGAAGTGATTTGTTTGGGAAATAATGTCCCACATGATTGACATGAAACATAGGATTTTGTATGGTTGGTAAGAGTGATTGATGATTGTTGTAGAAAATTCAAACAAGGTATAAGAGGTTTGAATTGCAGATGGGGCTTCCCTTGAACCTATCGGTGACACGACTCTAGAATTTGGTTGCATTTGACTCAACATAGTATCATAGGTCATGATGATAATAAGATATAATAAAATGATGAGAAAATGGAATCCCAAAACCCAGGAAGGTAAGTAATGAAGTGAGGATAACCCAAATCTGATATGAGATACAAATAAGTTTCATGTTCAAGAGCGACATGATGTATGTATACAAAATACAAGATATATGTTTACTTCTATTTTCTACCCACTATTTCTAGTGAGTACCTCATTATTTGTGATCTCAAGCTTGAAGAGGATAGCATATGCTTGTCATACAAGTTCATCCTTCGGATGAATCCATCCTACTATTTTTAATGAGCCCTAAGAAGGAGTATCTTGGTCTCGTCATAGTGACAAGTCCTACGTTGTTTCAGTTTTATGAGTCTGATGGAGGGGTAATTCGATGTATTTTTCATGTTTAGAGAGTGCGAAAAATATGTAAAACAAAAAATCCAGAGGCCCCTTTTTGTAAATAGTCTCTTGAATCCAAAAACGTAGAAAATCATATTCAAGAGAACCTCTTAGCCATGTTTGACTAAGATATTCCCTTTTTGTATCTTATCTATCTGAGTCTGGAAAAAGGTTAAAATTATACTGAGTAGACGTCTCTTGATTTACTTTTACGAGTTTGAAAAGACAAGTGCTCTACAATATTTTCATATTTTTGGAGTCTGAAAAGAGCTCAAAGAGGACTCCACCTGGAGGAATGAGTGGTCTAAAAGGATAGCTATTGGTTCCGGTCATGATGGAACCACTCAAAACATGTAACGGTCAAGAATCACATTATAAGGGGATTTGTTTAATTTTTAACGAGCTTGAAACAAGTAAAGGAACTCTGCTCTAGGAACCTTGATTCATTTTTTAAGGAGCTTGACATAAGAAAAGGAACTGTGCTCCAAGAACCTTGATCATGGCCCATAAGAGGCCATGGTTTCCAAGAGGTTCTCATCGGATTGGAGACCAACTCTCTGGAAGGGATACATATCAAGGGATCTAATGGAAATGTTAGACTCCAATGCCCCAAGTACACAATGCACTATATCATTGACTAGATCATTAGTAGACATGAGAATGGAATAGGTTGGCACATAACTAAGCTGTGGCGGGGTTGATCCCACATTCATACGAGGAAAATTTAGGGAATATGGTTGATTGGGAGTCAAATTACGAAAAGCAAACAAAAGCTAATCAATGACCACAATTTTTCCTTCATGTGAGAAACATATGCCATGAAAGAGAGAAGAGACAAGAGCTCCCATGACATAAAAATAGGCATGACCAAGGAGTAAATGAAAATCCAAAGGGCCCTGGACAACCATGACATCAATATAGATGATCTTGCCTCCCAAAATAATAGAAAACTTAGCAAGGATCCCTAATGGTTGCCTGTTTCATCTGTTAAAAGCCAACATATTGTGGGCAATAGGCACAAGCTGCAGAGAACCTAAATATTTCCAAGTAGTTTAGGACAAAATACTAATAGATGCACCTTCATATATGATTTTGCTAGGTACGGGTATATTATAAGACTGTACTATGATTTAGAAGGGTACCTAAGAAGGAAAACGATATTCTGCCAATTGACTCCAATCAAAGGAAGTGACTAAACTACATGGAGAGGATGCCTTAGAATGGGAGAATTTCCCTATTGTGTTATGGTATCAAGAGGATACCCCCCTATACCATGGGAATAGGAGAATCACCCCCCTGTATCGTGCGCATAGGAGGATTTCCCCATAATTATTTGGAGTCTAAAGAAACCAAAATAATTTGAGCAGTACAAAATTCGCTCTCTATAGGATAGATATGATCGAATGAAAGTGGAGACAATCAAATATTTTTTCGACCAATGGTTGGTTGGAAGAAAATCATGAGACCCACATTCATGGAGAGTGGGATTAAGCAGAGATGAGTTCTGATCAATCACTTGATCAACTAGTGGAGAATCATGGGAAAGCTTCTAATAACTAGTTGGAAGATGAGGTTGAGAAGCAGTAAGGTTATCCAACACTTTGGAAGCTTCATCCATATAAGGGAAAAGGTGAATAGGATGATTCCCTTCACATAACCTACAGGGAAATTTGATTTTACCCTTTTTTCCCATGGACCTTATTATTACTAGTTGAGGGTGTGTCACCAATATGATCTCCAGAGGCTAATAATAAAGGTTATTTTGAGCCCGTCGACCACACTTCTAAAACCTTGCGAATACTAGGATAATATCTAAGAAGGTGACCACTCTTACAAAGCTTGCAAGGGAACATCACTTTATGGGGATGATTAGAAGGTTTTTCCACATCAGTTGCATCTATAGCACTGGTTTGTGGGTTGCCCCCTTTCTTATCCTTCTTCTTTTTAATATTCATTTTCTTCTTCTTCTTATCCTCCTAGTGTTACACAACATTTTGTCACTGTCCCTGTATTTCCCATCCATGATCCTGGAGGACCTATACAGTGTACCCGACATGCATTCCTATCATGAAGAAACTCCCATTGTTTATCCCAGTTTACAAGACCAATGCTAATGACCCGTGTCCTCCTCGCACCGATATGCAGGGTTTACAATTGTCCCTAGTGCCGATCGAATCTACTGAGCCCTTTCTCATTCATGCTGATCCCCTTTTGGAAAGTTTTCTAAATATGGAGCTGAAGCTTCCAACTCTAGAAGCTTCGTAACGGAAGTCTGGTAAAAGGTTAGGCTGGATGGAGTCGAAGAGATCAGTTTGGGATCCTTTCCCCTATTAGGATGGAGCTAATCCAAGAGATAAGGCCTTCTACCATGAGAAGAGGAACCATCTCCCCTCCATCCCAGCTATATAAACCTCTCCTTTTCCCAAGCACAAGTTAGATTTTAGTCCTAATTAAGTTCTGGCTGAGGTTTTGATTTTGGAGTAGCCAACAAGCTACCCATAGTTTGTAGCTTTCTAGTCTATGTTTAAGGGATAATTGTGAGTTTGGCTTGGTGTGAAGACTAAATGGAAGAGCCTTGAGACTACCATTATCGACGGTATCCATGAGATGCTAGCAGAAGTGTGGGAACCCGAATATGTAGGAGGAGAACAACAACATCAAGACATTTGTTGTAATCTCTTCTTGAACTAATATAGATGCAACTATCGATTGATTTCCTACATGAAATTTCATCTGACATATTTATGGCTTAATGTTTCTTGAACTGTTAAGTGGGTTGAATAGAATATTGTATGCTATTACATTTGTTGTTTGTTGTTGTTTGCTTGTTT
The DNA here is from genome assembly GCA_031772625.1 of Pinus tabuliformis. Lineage (NCBI taxonomy): Eukaryota > Viridiplantae > Streptophyta > Pinopsida > Pinales > Pinaceae > Pinus > Pinus tabuliformis. Next base: position 122,589,954 of record CM062807.1, on the reverse strand, counting down.
CAGGTGTGCAAAGGAAGGAAATGAATGATAGCTAGAGAGAGGAAGCATGATCATTACCAAGCAGAATAGCGTTCTAAGAGGTAGGCCCTCTTAATTGATTCTATCCTAAGGAAATCTTCCATAGATTGTCTGTTTTTGAATAGACCCTCTCTCTCAGGCTAGAGGAATTGTTTGTGTCTACACTTAGAATTTACCTGCATCACAAATTGGCAACCATACTTAGGGATCCAATCCTTCTATTTGATTGATTGTAATTTCAAGGTTTTATGTGAACCTTTCTAGTATCACCATTTCCCTCTATTGTTCTCTGCTTTAGCTGGTCTACTGCTCCAAGTCTGAAATTTACAGTAGCATTTACCGGAAGAAATTTTTATTTTTTTCCTTTGAATCCTCAGTCAACGCAGTTTTTTGTAAAATAGTTGCACCGATCGGATTGAATTTCACCAAAGAAGTCACACCGAACCCCCTCTAGCACTTTTTGTCAATTAGGAAGTCATTTTGATTCCTGAAGGTGAAGATCAGGGTTTACCCTACATCATAGCCAATGTGTCTTGACCTTCTGATTTCTATCTCTTAGCTTGTTTTGACTATGTTCTCCCTGACTGGAAAGCTTCATTAGCTTGGTTTGTGTGCTTCTTTGGTTTATCCCACTCTCTTATGTGTTAAGTCTGGCCCTATGTGAAGTTCTTTCTTATTTTTTCTTTGAATCCCTCAATCAACACTACTTGTAGCCTAGCTAGTCAGGACGATTAGCCCATCAGCACTAGTTGTAGTATGGCCAGTCGTGTCGGTCATGCCGATTGACACTAGTTGTCAGTTAGGTAGTCACTTCAGTCTGTGAGTTAAGAAAAAATTAGAATTTATCCCATTCTGGTGCCAGTGTTTCTTGACCCTCAAACTCTCTTCTTTCGCCCAGAAGTGATTAGGATGCTTTGTTTGTTGCTTTTGATTGATTGGTTGGGTTGAAGTTTCATTGCTTGATTGTTTGAGTTGTTGGATGGTTTCTATGGCCCTAGGGAATCTAGGTCAATCAATGTTCGTTTTTTTATTTATTCATTATGAAAAGTTTCTAATTTTCTACTTCATTTAATCCATCTTTCAGTCATGACATATTCATTTCTTCATTTTCAATCGAATGAGTGAAAGGGCCTCGTTTGTTCTCTTATTTTGAGTGTCTCTTTTCTCATTTCGAGCATAGATTAGATTAATTGGTCTGTTGATTGAAGCATTTATGTCTTTCGTTTGTTCGATTAAGGGAAGAAGTTGCTTTTAGTTTCATTTATCATGCTTTGGATCTGATCGATGCTTGTTTGTTCGGAATTGTGGAGATTTTCATTAAGAGTGCTTTATGTGAAAGATTCATTTTCCATTTTATGAAAAGAAGAACATCATTCTACTTTACTTAAGCAAAAACATTGCATTAGTAGTGTCATTAAAAAGCTATAATTGCATCATCATAAGCATTGGAAATTAAATGAAACTTATTTTGTTGTTAAGGGAAGAATAAGTGCATTTAGGACATGTATTAGTGAAATTTTTCATTCTTTGTTTGTTGCATTGATTATGTGTTCTCTATCCCTCAATTAGTGCTAACTTTCATCGAAGAAAGATCTCTTTTCTCATATAGATTTACATAGGAGTTTTGTCAGATGATAATGGAAGGGCCTTTTAATTGAAACCTAATTCAATATCAACTGTTAAAATCTATTGAATTGACCTAAGGAAACATTGACACTTAACACTCACATTTAGAGGTCTAGGCTAGAGACTTGTTCCGGCATCTTTAAACCTAATAGTTGTCATTCGCTTCACCACTAGACAACGCTAGTACGGACTTGTGTTCCCCATACCATGGAGTATATAAAGGGAGACCCCACTAGGTTTCAATCCTTTATCCATAGGAAGCTAAGTCTACCGCCTTGTAAGTGTGATATACCGAACACGGCATTAGGGGATATCGCCTGCCTGTACTTCTTGGTTCGCTAGGAGGTATTCTGCAGTTCATGGTTACCTAGTAATCCTTTTGCCTAGACTATCCTGAGTAGACATTTTGGTATTTTTGACTCTTTAAACTTAAAATATGACCAAGCACTTGTCCTTTCGTGCTGGTTAAATCTGAAAGATACTAGAGTCACCTTTCGTCCTTTTCTCAACTCTTAAAATATGAAAAGGCAAAGTTTTGTTTCAATGTCTTAAAATTAACTGCCCACGAAATATTCCTGGTTAAAGTTATCTTCCTCAGTAATTCTTTAGGTTCGATTTCAATGGCAACATTTCCAGAGTCTACCAGTCACGGATTCCCCTCGGATGGGAATCCTAGTCCTTTCCCTTCTATTGGAAATGCTAGTGCTCCTTATATGGCAACATTGTCCCATCCTGGGTTAACCATTGCTCTACCTGTCTAGTTGTTTTCGACCTCAGTGGTCCCGAGCATCCTGACTCTTGTTCAAATGTCTCCCTCATTCGAATCAAATCACGATGATTCGAAGGTTGACCCCTCGCCTTCTTCCCCCATTTCTTCACCCTCCTCTTCTACTTTGCTTGGTGAAAGTTTTAAATCTAGTAACCATGAGGCTAATAAGAAGAAGAAGAAGATGAAGAAGAAGAAGTCAGATAAGTGAGAGGCTAACCGTGTAGATATTGCGCTAAATGCAATTCCTGTCAACAAACCTTTCGATCCTCCACGAAAGGTCAAATTCCCTTGTAGGCTATGTAAGGGTGACCATCTCCTTCGAGACTGTCCTAGCATTCCCAGAGTCTTAGAGGTATGGTCTCAAGACCTTAATTGACCATCCTCGTTGACCTCTGGAGATCATGTCGATGTTACACCCTCGACTAGCAATGGTAAGAAGAAAGGTAAATTTAGATTCCTAGGTTATGTGAAGGAGAGCATATTCTTCACCTTTTTCCTCTTCTGGATAAAGCTTCCAAAGTTTTGGAAAAACTTGCAGCTACTCAACCCCAACTTCCACTTAGTTATCAGAGGCTTTCGTCTAACCCTCTCCTATTTGGTAAAGAGATTGACTTGGATTCATCTCTTGTCCATCCTGCTATTCCTGAGCATGACTCTCTTGTGTCTATTATCAACCGACCATTGGTTGAAAAAAGTGTCAACTTAGCTCCACCTTAAGTTGTTCACTTTGTTCCTGAAGAGAGTAGTGATCATACTGCTCATGTTATTCTCATCTCCTCAAATTCTCATGAATTGAAGAGTGACTCTCCCATCCTAGTTGTTTAGGAGAGTCCTTCTCCTTTTTCTGCAGGGAATGGGGGTAATCATATGATTTCCCCACCAAGTAGTTTTTTCGTTTCTTTCGACTAGAGTCAATTGACTTCATTTCACTTGCAATCTTATGTGCCTTTCCAGATCACAGTACAAGCCTCTAATATGGTAGTACATGGCACTATATTGGATGAAGACACATCTGTTAGCATCATGTCTTCTACTACATGGTAATCTTTTGTCTCCCCAGAGATTGTGCCTATTGCCCAGAATATGTTGGCTTTCAATGAACGAACCAGTCAACCCTTAGGGATCCTTCCAAAGTTCCCTATTACTTTTGGAGGAAAGACCATCTATATAGACGTGATGGTAGTCGAAGGTCCCTTCGATTTCAATCTTCTCCTTGGACGCAACAATGTGTATGCCATGGGAGCTCTTGCTTATTTGCTTTTCTATGTGGTTTGTTTTCCGCATGAAGGGATAATTATGACTATTGACCAACTGTCGTTGATTGGTAACTAGGTGCCTCCTTTGCAACCATTGTCCCCTATCGGCTCTTTTTTGCAAGCAGTACCTTCCGCACCATGGGTTAATTATGTGACTACCTGTTTCGTCTCTGCATCTGTTGATGATCACATAAATGGTATAGTACATTATATACTGGGGGCATTGGAACCCGATATGTCATTGGAACCAGTTGAAATGTATTCCTCCCAGAGCGTGGTTCTTCCATCTAGTGAAGACCTCTTGGGAGCCGTTTTCTCTTATGGGTCATGAAAAAATGTCGTGAGGATAGTTCTTGGTCTTGTGACAACCTTGTTAAAAAATGAATCAAGGAGTGTGAGCATAGTTCCTGGTCTTGTGTCAAGCTCATTAAAAAATCAATCGAGGAGACGTGGAATAGTTTGTTCCTGTATCAACCTCGTTAAAAAATGAAACAAATGTCTATGGATAGTTCTTTTACTATGTCAACCTCATTAAAAAATGAAACAACTCGCTTCTCCAAATCGAGTCTTTGATTATGATCTCATAAAATCCCAGTCGAGTCTTTCTTGGATCTCAAAAGTGAACCTTCATTGCATTCACCTAGTTGAATGAAATGAATCTTGAGGGACATGTACCTTGAATTGAGTCATTATGCCGGGGGCATGCAAACTTATCTCAAGCATAGTTTTTTCTTTCAAGCTTGTGTAAACAAGAAACTAAATCCAAGCAGAGTTCTCCATGGTTCAAGCATGTGTAAAAATGAACCCATGCCCAATTTACATCTCGTGATTGTCGTTTTAATCAGTTGATTTCTACTAGATGAGCCTTGGTTGTTTTATTCCATCGCCACCATCTCTTTTCACAATCATATGCTTTCACTTGATTGTTTCTTCCTTTCCCGAGGAACCGTAGTAATGAGTGGTTTTATTAGCTAGCCTCTTGACCATTACATGTTTTGAGCAGTTCCACCATTGCCAAAACCAGTGGCTACCCTTTGTACCACTCATTCCTCTAGGACGAGTCACCTTTAAGTTCATTTCTGACTTATAAAAGATGAAAAGTTTTTCGAGTACTTTTTCCCTTTTTGACTCATTAAAGAGAATAAAAATTGGGGGTCTTCTTTCAGCTCTTTTCCGTCTCTTTAAACAAAAAAAGATTGCCAAGCTCTTGTCATTTTGAACTCGTTAAAGACTAAGAAATGTCGTGTGCCCAATATATATTTACCCATTTTTGGGTTGGGATGCAGTATTGATGAGAAAGGTACTCCTTGACAGAAATGGTCAAGCAATTCTCTCAAGTATCGTTTTCTACCTTTTTGGGCTCGAGAGACACAAATGTACAAAAAGGCACCATGTGGAGTTTTTTTTTTTCCGTGTCTTTTTCAAATTCTCTAAACATGAAAAACATACTGAGTTACACCTTTGTCAGAGTCGTTAAAACATTAAACAACATCGGATTCGTCACCATGGCAAACATGAGCTTCTCCTTCCTAGGGCTCATTAAACTTACTAGGCCGGATTTTCCCAAAGGATGAACTTACAGTGCAAACATATGATATCCCCTCCAATCTTGCGATAAAAAATAATTGGGGTACCTACCAAATATGGTGGGGAAAAATTTGGAAATTATATCAGTCGTGTCGGGTTGGGATATCCTTCCATTTGATCTCTGTCACGTCATCATGACCACCGATCCTATGGATCCAACAGCTGCCAAACTCTAGAATCGTGTTGTTGATATGTTCAAGAGTAAGTCCCTCTACAGTTACACTTACTCCTGATTTTCTATATCATCTGAAGTCACTTGGATCCTTTTTTCTCGTGTCAATGATATGGGATACATAATGGCCCTCCTTCGACATGGTCGTTTCCTGTCGACTTTAGCTCATTATCTATGAAGCTGGCCGAGAGAATCCCTTCCAGTACCTTAGAGCTTACATGCCCTAATGGCAATTTCTTTGCACTCGATGAGAGGTTCACATCATTGGCTTTTGATAGGGTGGTTTCACGGGTGTTCGACATCAGTTCCTTTATTCACATTCCGTGAACTATGTTGCCAGTACCTTGAGAGCCATTATCATTATTGGTGGTTTCTCTCACACTTGTTAACGATTAACATCATTGACCGGTAATCAAGCGACTTCTTAGCATGTTCAACTTCAAGACGTTCATTCGCATATTATGATTTGTGCTTTGATTGGGTCATTTGGAGCACAAGACCCTGGGCTGAGATTACATAAGTCCATGTTACGAAGTGATATTGACATGATCATGTTGATATACATGTCTCTTTCAGATGGATGGCTTCAACCATACCATGAGTTTTTCTATGTCATCCTTCTCATTATTGGATGGCTACAACCATACCTTGGTTTTGTTATGATCCTTCCTACTGGATTGTTGCGCCCATGCCTTGGATCCATTTACATGATCATTCTCTAGATGGTTGTCTCCTTACCATGATTCATGTATTATTATTCAGAGTTTTTAGTGATGTATATGCATCTATGCTTGCTTGTAGGTTCTTTGACGATGGACTCCAATTCCCCACATGCACTTGTAAAGCATTTCACTCCTCACTCTAGTTCGGCCTTCATGCTTTAGGGGGCATCTGTTACATAGCATTTTATCACTATTGTTGTACTCCTCGTCCACAATCCTAGAGGACATCTACATTGTACCTGACATGCTTTCCTATCATGAAGAAACTCCCATTGTGTCCCTCTTCATGAGAAGAAAAATTCCCTTTTGCATCATTTCCAAAAAAATATTCTTTTTATCCCCGTTTACAAGACATGCGCTAATGACCCGTGTCCTCCTCACACCGATATGCAGGGTTTACAATTGTCTCTAGCGTTGATTGGATCGACTGATCCCTTTCTCATTCATGTTGATCCCATTTTGGAAAGTTTTTTAAATATGGAGCTGAAGCTTCCAGGTCTAGAAGCTTCATAACAAAAGTCTGGTAAATGGTTAGGCTCGATGGAGTCGAAGAGATTAGTTTGGGCTCCCTTCCCCTATTAGGATGGAACTAATCCAAGAGACAAGGCCTTCTCCAATGAGAAGAGGAACCATGTCCCCTCCATCCCAGCTATATAAACCTCTCTTTTCCCAAGCACACATTAGCTTTTAGTCCTAATTAAGTTCTGGCTGAGGTTTTGATTTTGGAGTAGCCAACAAGCTACCCATAATTTGTAGCTTTCTAGTCTATGTTTAAGGGAGAATTGTGAGTTTTGTTTGGTGTGAAGACTAAAGGGAAGAGCCTTGAGACTAACATTGTTGAGGCTATCCATGAGATGCTAGTAAAAGTGTGGGAACCCGGATATGTAGGAGGAGAACATCAACATCAAGACATCAATTGTAATCTCTTCTTGAACTAATATATATGAAAATATCGATTGATTTACTACATGAAATGTCATCTCACATATTTATGGCTTAATGTTTCTTGACATGTTAAGTAGGTTGAATACAATATTGTATGCTATTATATTTGTTGTTTGCTATTTCTTTCTTGCTTCAAGTGTGCGAAGGAAGGAAACAAAATATAGCTGGAGCGAGGAAGTAGGATCATTACCAAGCATCACACCTAGTTACTAACTTGAGGGTTTAACCAGATGAAGAGGAAGAAGAGAAAGAAGAAAAAACATGCAAAGAAGGCAAAGATTCAACTTTAGGATCAACGAGAGGTTGATATTATTCAGGTGGAGAAGAACCCGATTGAGAAGTAGGTTGGGCGTTAGGAACCATAGGGGTCGAAAATAACCAAACTAGCAAACCAATGGTAAATATGGGAAGGGACAACGTTGCTGTATAAGGAGTGCCAATATTTTAAAAAGTAGGAAAAGGACCAAAATTCACACTAGAGGTGTTTCTTTGATTGATGAACTCAACGATTGGTGCCATTAGTCTCAACCAAAGATCTACTAAGTAGTATTTCCAAAGGAGGGATGTTTTTTCGCAGTCAACTAATTGATTTTAGAAATTAACAAAAATAAATAAAAAATGGTTAACTAGGCATAAAGTTTTACCAAGCAACCGTGAACTACAATATACACATTGGAGAATGAAGGAATTAATGTATGACAACCAATATCAGTGAATGTTGTCCTCGATGTATCATGGTATACAAGGAGGAAGACTCAGTTACCTATGGATAGGTATAAATCTATAGGGGACTCCCAATATATACGTGACAATACGTGGGAGTGCAGTTTGCAGTAGTGTTATCTAATGTGTAACAGTTCGATGAGAGAATTCCTTTATACTTTTCATGCATGGAGTTGCCCTAATATACCAAAAAGTAGTGGAGAATGGTCCTATACACTTTTGTACATGCAACATGATTTCACCCCTAGGATGAAACGCTGGCCAAAAATGACAAATCCTACGCTTAACGATGTCAGAACATGTCTCTAGCCTAGACCTCTAGATGTTTTCGTTAATTTTCCAAATGATCCTTAAGTTAATTGAGGGAAATTCTAACATTAATTTTCTATTAAGTTTCAATTTTAAGGCTCAATGATTGATGTCACCGAAACATACCTATGATGCAGCTAATACGAGAAAATGATTCTTTTCAATTCAATGAAGAGCATAGGGAAGAGGTTCAAGAATTGATACAACAATCAAGTATGCAAAAAACAAAGCTTCTTAACTATATCTTTCACTTTCATTATTCCACCATATCCACCAAAGGTAAAATGAAACTTCAATTCACTGACATGTAGCTACATGAAATTTTCATTTTTCTTTTTCAATGTATTTACCAAAAGTAAAATGAAATCCAATTCAAATGCACCTACATGATTGTTTTCACTTTTATTTTCAATGAATGAGAATGCACTTCTTTTTAGCTTCCAACATGTTGACAGTGCTGGACCCACCAACTTGTAAGGGGTTCTCCTCGGTAAGAAGTCCCAATTAGATCTCAGACCTTTTGGTGTAGGATTCCCAAGTGTGGGTCATGTGGTAATGCCTTGACCGTGATTTCGCACAAAGGCGAGTAAGATGACTCTGTTGGTAGCAAGGGTGTGACAACTATAGTGAGTCAAGGAAGGTGTATGAGAGGTTCTAACACATGGAAATTGAGATGAGTGTGCCCCTTGGAAACCTGTAATAGTACTCTGATGGAAAGGGAACACACGAGTGAAGATTCATCACAAGCTGGAAAGCAAGTTTGCTGGCAATCCAAAGTGATGGTTAAACCAATAATACATTTTAGAAAGATTCATACATACTCATATAGAATAGTCCATACATGCATGCATAAGAAAGAAAATACATATGCCATTTAGAGTAGACAATATAGATGGAATACAATACAACATATGCATGAAATGTGTTGGCTCTTATTATATAAAGAAGTGTAAGTTTCAGTCATACAATTCATCTATGTCCAACCACCAACTCCAATAGTGGAATGTTGCAACCAAATCCACCTCCTCCTCCAAAGAGATGTACTAGCTCCGTGTAGTGGAGAAGCTAAGGTGAGTTACAATACTTTCCAAGCTCTCTCCAAGATAGTCTTATCAGAATCTTGGCTGAGCAAAAGCCTTTAATATGAGTTATGAGGTTATATTTATAACAAAGGGTGGGGAGACCCTTGACATTCCTCTTTGTGATAGTTCATGTACCCTCATGACTCTTCATTTACTCTATGACTGTTACATCCAACTATCGAGACATGACTTACAGTTGACAAGACATACATTACAATTCACATGTACTCATGTGAGACAACATGGCTTGAGCAAGCCAAGAAAGACATCACTGACACTCGGTCCGTTGTGATGATACCAACTCTTTGACATGCTTGTGATGGTGAAGGTGGTGAGATGATGCCAAGCTTGGTCATCCATGATGGTGTGCATGCACTCCATTATGACCTCTTGCTAAAGCAAACTCATGCCTTCATTGCATCCGGGTGCATTGGTATGGTTCCTCCATCCGACTTGTCTGCTAGCATGCACATGCTCTTTAGGTGCGGATGGACCGGAAACACACTAATGCATAGTGTCTTTGATAATCTTCCATTTTGTGCTAGTGTTCATGCACATCAACTGTCAACTACATCTTCTGCTCCAGTCGAGCTTACTTCTTGTCTTCGCCTTAGTGAGTGTGTTGAATGGGTTAGATCACATGCATGTGCATAATTAAATGCATGTTGTTGAATCCCTTGCATGTGATCAACAACACTTCTCACCATGTTTGCTCCATGCCACCTGCTGGGATAGATCTATAACTTGTATAGGCGCAGTTTCATCCATGAGTGCATGTTGTGCCCCCTGTTTTTCTGTTATTGCTGCAACTCATTTTTCTGTCTGTGCAGCTTCATATTCTTCCTTGAGTTGCTACTTTAGCACATGAAACTCATTCTTTGATCCATTCTCTATCTTCATGCAATATTCATGTCACACTGTCACCTCATAGCCTGAGCCTCCAAAGTTGCTTTCATCATCAGTGGATATGCTTGGTCTCGCAACTTTGTTCTGCCTCCATGTTGTCAACAACCTTCCTCTTACATTCATTGCATTTGGTATGCTACCTTTAGCTACTATTCATGATGTTGTTGTTGTTATATCTTGGTATCCTTGTCTACAAACAACTTGATGTATTCGTGGGTAGGCAAGTTCATAGACACTTGATCGATTGCATCCCCAAATGTGCTTTGAAAGGTGTCTTCATCTCTGCTCTCCTAGAAACCATTGTACTTGTACTGCTAAGAGGAAGATGAACACCTGCAATACCTGGAGACATGGAAACACTCATGGAAATCAATATGTCAGTTGAAAACGAAAATGAACTTGAGAACTGAATTGCAACATACCTGTGAGACTGATCATGAAGGCTGCACAATTTCGGTCAGGAGGTCGAGAGACTTACTACCAAGACTATGCAAGGCACAGTCCGGGTTGCTTGGAGACTGACTGATTGTTAGAACTACTCAATGCATAATCCAGTCTTGTTGTTGACCGCTAGAATTGCACAATGCGCAATCTCAACTCGAAATGGCTACAACAGTGATTGCATTGCGCAATTGTCTAGGTCAGTAGTCAGTATCCCTTAGAAATGTGCAGAACAACCCTGGAGGATAGTGGATGTGTAGAAATGTACATTTTTGGAGAGGAAGACAGAGTGTTCCTTCCCCATATTATGCAATTCTGTCTCAGTGCTAGTAGAGTTCGGGCCAATGTTGGTCAAACTCACCGACGGGCAACTGAAAGTTAATGTGAATATGAATGCATGGTGATACTGAGTGTAAGCATGAGTGAATGATCGTGCATGCAAAAGGTAAATGATATATTTAGATAATAGAACAACATCCATGTGGGTGAGGCGAGTCGCCGAATCGGCGACCGTTCGTGAAAAACAGTTTCATGCATGCGACAACAGTGATATGTTGACACAAACTGAAATGGTGCTAGTACAAGCTTGAATGTATCAAAATTGATAGGAAGAGCTCACTAACATCAAGCAAATAATGTTCATATGAAGTGAAATACAAAAAGTGCAAGAAATGCAACACAACTCATTAAAAGCGGGCTTACCCCAAAACAACTGAGCTGAGTGTGCTAAGAGCTCCTAGATGTGATGTGGGATGTCAGAGCTGCAAGGTTGATGTGAGGAATGAGCTTTGTGGTGTTCGGTTCATGAGTTTTGATAACATCGAGGTTGTGACATGCATGCCACAAATATAGGGAAAGCGACACTTGGTGGGAGGTTTCTCAAATGATCCTTGCATGTAACCTCCAATCCCCAAAAATAGATCCCTGAAACAAGGGATGCATTTGCATGATGTCTTGGGATAAGCAGTACATGCATGCAAGTCTATTTTGCTTGGTCCCGGAGGGAACTTGTCAATTCAGCTGCACATGCAAGAGGTTGTTCAACTACTGGGAGAAAATTCACATTTCAGGTTGGGAGATGGGCTGGCTTCCCAGGGGATTTGCACAATTTTTGGGAAGAGAAGCTGACTACTGCCTAGATTTGCACAAATTCTGGGTTGAGCAGCCCTACTAGGGAAAATTGCGCAATTTTCAGTATGAGGGTTGACTGCTAGAATTGTGCAATTATGGAGCCCAACAGGCTGCTAGTCAAGATTGCACAATTTCTGGAGGGAAGGTTGGTTTCCCTCCAGAATTGCTCAATTTCTTGGGGGAGCTACTCAGCCTGCAATTGGACCAAGTCAGGTGGTCAGCATGTGAGGGTAATGCATGGAGTTGTGGTCGATAGGCTACCTTTGTGAAAGGAAAACACTGAATCTTGTGTACTTCCCGAAGCAAGACATGCCACTGTGAAGGATGGAAAGGAGGCTCCAAAACGAAGCTGGGGTAAAATTTTGGAGGGTGGTTGTAGCCACTACAACACTTGGCGGCACACTGGTAGAACTAAAGCTCTCTGAATGGACCTTGTTCATGAAAATCAAGTCTAACACCTCCGGAAGTATTGTTCAGTTCTCATCTCCTATTGGTTTCAACATTTGCTTGATTGTAATATGTAGCATCTGCTAAGCTCTTGGTCAATTGGCACACATTCCAAACCAACACAACATATTTTTTTCATTTGGGGTTGAGGGGCATATTGGTACACAAGCAGTATAGTCATCAACGTCTTAGTTTCATCTCTAGTGTTGCTTCACTACTAGCAGGCCTGGACAGTACCCCGACGGAGTCACATAGGAACACAAGCATGGCTCCGCTACCAGCGAGCTTGGTCAGTACCCCGACAGAGTTACTTGCATCACCTCTCTATGGAGGAAGGCTTTTTCTTCTTTCACCTTATTCATTTTCATTTTTTCAAACTTTTTTCACTTTTTCATTTTTTCATTTTTCATCTTTCTAACTGTGCATAGCACTTATTCATTCCAGAGGCGGAAGAGGGATCCCCACTTATTGAGAGTGTAAGAGGTTGTTCCTACAGAGAAGTAGTTTATTATACCTCTGACGTGCTTGTTAAGGTTTTCCCCCTCACTTTGCTCTACTTGACTGAGTTGACAAGGATTAACCCAAAAACAACCGACTATGTAGGTGATACTAGTTAGTGCACAAGAGTTGTGTTTTCACCAAGGTTCACTTCAAACAATATGTATTTTCCTTCGACGTATCATGGACTAAAAGTAACAAGTTCTTCATATAGAGACAGGATGACAGATAACCAAGTAGTAATAGCAACACAGGGCCTCTTGTACTTTACCCATCTTGCTTCAAGAGTCATACATGGTTTCATGCGAAACTAACCTACGAACAAAAGAAGAGAACTATCAATTAACAAAGCAAAGTAAGAGTAGAAGCAAAAGGGAAAGAAAAACGAGTAATACAACAAGAAAGCAAACAAACAAGAAAACAAAACAAGTAAGCAAACAAGCATGCAATCGAACAACTCAAAAGAAAACAGTACTCCTATCCCTAAGCTAACATTGCATGGGCCATCTCACGTGAAGTGATACTTCCAATGTAGCCACCAGTGCATTGGTTGACCCATGTTGGTGAAGCCATGGTTCACAAACAAGATAACTATGTGAACCAACAAACAAGAAATATGTAACAGTGAAGACAAACACAGTCCGAGCTTACAAGCGACCATAGAACAAAGATGAGTGAAAGTGCATGACATGCATTCTGTGGAGCTGCCATGATGTTATGCTACACTGGATGCAGATGTTGAGTGTATGCATTAATTTTATTATGACATGCAAGAAAACGTGAGAAAGGTAGACCATTTGTGTTGTGCATGTGTGCTTGTTGTGCAAGATTCCTCCAATGCATGAGTGATGGGATAGTGTAGTTCGAGTGGAGGAAGTGGAAACTTGGTGTTTCATTGATCTTCTATGCAAAGCAGAGAGTGATGAGGAGCCTAGAGTGTTTCAACAATTTCCTGACCGGAAGTGAAACCAACCCCACGACAACGGTGGCCTGACATAACCATTAGCTCGGGTTGAAGTGCCTCGACAGTCTGGGGGGTTTCAACTTCGTTGATAGATAGATCATCGTATACCAGTGTCTTAGACAAATTTACAATGATTGAATAAACATTGTGATTAGATGAGGAAGTGAACAGATCACGCCAACCAAGATCAAAAAATTCGATATGTTCGTCGGCATCCTCATGATTTGATGAATTGGGAAAAGGGGTAGATAGGAAGAAAATATGCTCACCCTCTGTGTCTTCAATAAAGATAGATGACAAATTGGATGCATTTCCCGAGGAAGATATGTCCTCTCCACATTGTAATCGCAGACTGACAACCGATGTGTCCTATGAATGACTAGAAGTAGAAGCATCCGAAAATGAGTTTTCACAGGGGAAATCAGCAGTGGCAGAATCACAAGGGATGTGAGGATGAAGCAGATGAGGTGTAGCTAAAAAGGAGTCAGCATTCACCACGAGTTCTCCTTTAGCTTCCTGCACACACTCATCATGAGTGATAGCACAGGTCAGTTGAATAACACTAACTCCGTTGACAAATTGATCTTCTTTAACAACAGGTGAGGAGTCCGGAATGGAAGAACACAAGACAGTGCAATCCAGAGGATCAACATAATGTGAGGATGGAGGTCGAGGGAATGAATCCAAGTGACAACCAAAATGCTTGCAAGCCAAATCTTCACAGATATAAAGAGCAGGTGGGGTGGGAGGATGTGACAGTTCAACAAAGGTATGTGTATGATCTCCCACATCAGTCCGTGGTGGTGGAGCTGTCAGATGAGGTGAAGGAAGATAACCACTTGTGACAACAAATATGCTTGCTCGTGATTGTGTAGTTCCATCACCGGAGTATGAGAGAGATTTGAGTTATTTCAAGAATTGTTGATTTTTATATATGTGAAGAAGATACTCAAATCTCCCATTGAGGAATTCCCAATTAATATCATCTTCGGAGAATCAATATGCAATATTATAAAAGCGTGTGTAAAACTGTTCAACAGATTCATCAGGTGCTCTCCATAATTCCAGAATTTCTTTGTTGAGTGCTTTATAATTGAAGTGATTGAAAGAACAATCCATCTATCTGACTAGATGAACAAGAGAATGAATAAAGTTTTCGGGCTGCGTGGCACACCAGTGCATTGGGTGCCCTCGAAGCGTGTGGACGAATACATGCAACTCACGTATTCTTCAAAGAATCCATGTCTTTCGCATGAGCCTACAATGCCGACCACGTGCCTAACCAAGGCTATGTAGCCTCAACCATCAAATTTTTTATGAGACAAGTTATCCGAGAGATTTTCCGAGATAATGAAATCATTTCCATAGGACACGCACTCTGGAAGAGAAACCTGGTAGTTAGTCATGATAGATGTGTAGAGATTCAAAACAGATGTGAGGAATCAGCTTGTCATCTGCCCTCCTTCTAGTGCCAAAATATTGATGGTGCTAGTCCCGCCAACCTGTGAGGGGATCTCCTAGGTAAGAAGTCCTAAGTAGACCTCGGACTGTTTGGTGTAGGAGTCCCAGCAGTGGGTCATGTGGTAATGCCTTGACCGTGATTTTGCATAGAGGGAGGTAAGATGACTTTGTTTGTAGCAAGGGTGTGACAGCTGCAATGAGTCAACGATGGTACACGAGAGCTTCTAACACATGGGGGTTGAGATGAGTGCGCCCCTTGGCAACCTGTAATAGTACTCAGATGGTAAGGGAACACACGAGCGAAGATGCATCCCAAGATGGAAAGCAAGTTAGCTAGAAATTCAAAGTGATGGTTAAACCAATAACACATTTCAGAAATATTGATACATACTCATATAGAATATTCCATACATGCATGCGTAAGAAAGAAAATACATATGCCATTTAGAGTAAACAAGATAGTTGGAATACAATGCAACATATGCATGAAACGTGTTGGCTCTTATTATATAAAGAAGTGTAAGTTTTAGTCATACAATACATCCATGTCCAACCACTAGCTCCAATAGTGGAATGTTACAACCACATCCTCCTACTCCTCTAAAGAGATGTACTAGCTTCGTGTAGTGGAGAAGCCAAGGCGCGTTATAATACTGTCCAAGCTCTCTCCAAGATAGTATTATCGGAAGCTTGGCTAACCAAAAGCCTTTACAATGAGTTATGAGGTTTTATTTATAGAAAAGGGTGGGGTGACCGTTGACATTCCCCTTTGTGACAGTTCATCTACCCTCATGACTCTTCATCTACTCTATGACTATTACATCCAGCTATCCACACTTGACTTACACTTGACAAGGCATACATTACAATGCACATGTACTCATGTGAGGCAAGATGGCTTGAGAAAGCCAAGGAAGAAATCACTGACACTCGGTCCACTGTGATGAGACCAACTCTTTGACATGCTTGTGATGGTGAAGATGGTGAGCTAATGCCAAGCTTGGTCACCTGTGATAGTGTGCATGCACTCCATTATGACCTCTTGTCGAAGCAAACTCTTACTTTTGTTAGATCTGGGTGCATTGGTATGGTTCCTCAATCTAACTTGTCTGGTAGCATGCACATGGTCTTTGGGTGCGAATGAACCGAAAACACCCTGATGGATAGTGTTAACTCTCAGGTTGTTCCCTTTGACTCCCAAGGGAATACGACCGAGGTAACCACTAACCAATATTTGGGTCACAAGTTCTAGCCTACCTATGACCAGAGAGGGCTCTCTCTTTATGCTTTAGCTTTGTTTGTGTAGAATTTTTAGGCTAGCTATGATGCTCAAGGTTTGTTTTTGGACTTGGTTGGATGATGATTTCAGTCAAGATATATATGTGCTCACTAGAATGTTCTAGGCCATTGGGCATGGAGTCAGAGGTCCTTTAGTTGTTTGGTGTGCTGTGTTGATACAGTAGTGATGCTGCAAGGCTGGATAAGTGTCTAAGGAACAACGCTTTGAAATTGTGATTAAGTGTGATGTATCCAGTTCATGAAAGGCAGTTAAGAATCTTCCAATAAACTGATATGCAAAAGAAGTGAGAATATTATTTAAAAGCAGTGAAGAATTTCTAGATAACATTCACCTTTATAGAATTAATGAAAAACATGAGCATTTAAGAATTCATGTCCATAGTTAATTCTGAAGAAAACATTTACAGCAATAAAAGATTGAGCACAGGGTGTAACCAAACATATCCTGCACTATCCCTTTTCTCTATTGCTAGATTTAGTGAAACATGAGCATGAGTTAATAACATAAGAAGACAAAACAGAGATTAAGAAAAACTTATTATTCCATCAGCCAACACAAGAATTCTGCAAAAGCACGCATGTCATCAGCAAGACATCAAATTTTCAGGAAATCACTGAGCTGGTCCAGCCCTTTGTATTAGATAATCTGAAAGTATACAATACATTTGCCTCAGAGTGAAAATCACCAACCCCTCATGCGTTGCTAAGGGGGGTATATATACAAAATTTACATGAGAAAAATATCAAAGAAATGAGTTAATGGCTCATTAATGTTATGCCAACTCCTGGAGCCTTGTAGCTGAGAAAGTTAATGCTGTAATAACTCTTCAGTGCTTTAGCTATCCAAAATTGTCAGAAACTGTTGACTTGGTGGTTGTTGGAGTTGGCTGAGGGTACGATGTCCAAAATTTGCGTATCTTCTTATCCTTTGGGCTAGTTGTCATTCTCCATGTGCTGAGTCACCTTTCAGCTGCTTTAAATGCCAACTTTATTCTGCTGTTTGTCTTCTAGTGAGTTGGAGCTGGCAATGACCGAACAACTAGAGCTATCGTGGTAGAATTTGAAGCATTTCCTGCCACCAATCCTCCTTGGGCAATTGATGTCTTCGAATTTTTACTAAAGTTTCATCGGCCTCTGTATATCTGTAAAAATTTGGAGGAATTTCAAAAAGGTGCTTTACCTCATTTTCAATAAAAAACAGGCCTTCAAGTTTATTGTATAGGCTTTGTCCTGTTGGAGGCCCTGTTTCCTCAGAAGTACTGCCAGATGCAGTGATTTGATTTTCAATATAAGTTGCCATTTTGTTGGTATACTGCTCTCTGGAGATCAGTCTTCGTGCACCACTTAGTAGGCTGGGCAGTCCTTTTGCTTGCAGTGCTGCCATTTTGAGTTGGTATTCATCCACCTCATCCTGTATTTCATAGCACTTCCTCTCCACAGTTTGTACATAATTCCTGAGAGTGAGAGGACAGCCTCTGTTCTGTTGACTATGCCAATGGCTACCAGTTCCTCCTTTTCTTGTATGTTCAAAAAGTCTATCATTCTATTGGCCTGGTCAGGCCTGTTTCCTAGCGCTGTCTTGGCCCTTTGAATCTCTGTCTGTGCCTGGCCAATTAAATCCATCTACTCATGTATGGTTTTAATTGACTTCCATTGCTTAGTGATGGATTGGTCAATTTTGGCCCATAGAATCCTTTTTGTTTCAGCCATGGTGCTTTCCAGATTCAGCTCTTTCTCCAACGCCTTTATTCTTTCCTTTAGGGCATTTATTTCTCTGCCTTGTTCTGCCACAGTTATTTTTGATTTGTCATATTTGGCATCTAATTCTGCCAATTTTTCCTTGGCATGTTTTATTTCATTTGCCTGGAGCTCCATTTCTTTAACGGCCTTAGTCAATTCTTCCACGCTTGTGCTGGAATCTGGAGCTGTTGTTGTTGCTCCTGCTTCTATTGTGGGAGCCACTGCTGCCTCTGTAGTTGTTGCAGTGGTTGAAGTAGTTGGAGGAGCTTGGGATGTAGATTCTCCCTGTTTATCTTGTAATGCCCCTTCAAGCTCTTTCTCCAAATCGAGGACCTTCTGGTTTAGTTGCATTATGAGGTCCAGTTGCTCATCAACCTGTTTTTCCTTTTGTAGCTCTGCTGTTTGAGGGTGCTCTGTGGGCAGCAGCTTTAACCTCTTCTTTAATGCATTGAGGTCATCCTCCTTTTTCTTCATAAGGGCCCTTACACCCTTTGGATCCTTAGGATCATGTCCTAGGTCGATAATAATGTCCTCAAGTGATTTTATTCCGTTGTCTTTGGCTAGGGAGGACACTCTTTCAAAATCCAACTGAGTGTTGGTATTTTTTAGTGACTCTTTTAGTTCATGGGCCATGGTTGCCCTGTCCACCAAGGTTGCATAGACCATTTCTCCAGTCTGTTTGTGGAGTTCAATTTGGTCCATCGGATGGATGTCTTTGGCTAGGACCTCCACCCTTGTCTTCACATAATCTGCCGCTAATTTTGGATGGGGCACTGTAGGTTTGAAATGGCTGAGGATCATTTTCTCCTCTTGAATGTCATATATAGACATTAGCCTTTCTTTTTGGGCTGGTGTTGCATTTAGAAATTGTTTATAAACCTCCACCCTCAACAAGTCATGCTGTGCCTTTATTTGCTTGAAAGAAGCCTTAGTGATTTTGGGCTTCTTGCTCTGCTGAGAGGAGGAGGACACCTCCAAACCAAGTTGTAATCCTTGCTCCTGCTGAAAGGAGCTTGTACCTGTATGCTGGCTGCCCTCCCTGTCTTTCCTTGAACTGTCAAGGACTTCTTCAGTGATGTCTTCTACCTCTGGGGAGTGAGCCCTTTGCCTTTTGGTCTGGGGTTGTTGGGAGGATCCACTAGCAGGAGTGGACTCTTCTCTGTCTCTCTTCGTACCCCTCTCCTCCTGTGCTGGGGTCTGCAAAATTGGAGCTGTTGGTGGCTCAGTTTGTGGAGGGGGAGTCTGCTCTTGTTGCTGCTCATTTAAAAGGGCAGGATTTTCTTTCACGGTTTCTTCTTCAGCACCCATTATTCCTTTCCCTTTGTCTGTACCTGGTGCTGCTGTAGAATGTGCTTGTGTGGCTGGTGCAGTTATTGAGGCCGAGGTCCCTTCTCATGCTGAGTGCAGCCATTTGAAGGGTACCTGCTGCACAGAATCTAGGTCAAGAGTCTTTTCCAATTCCTTGACATTCTTTTGCATTATCTCTTCTTCAGTTAATTTTTCAATTAAAGTATCCTGCTGCCATTCTTGCTG
Source organism: Pinus tabuliformis (assembly GCA_031772625.1). NCBI lineage: Eukaryota > Viridiplantae > Streptophyta > Pinopsida > Pinales > Pinaceae > Pinus > Pinus tabuliformis. Next base: position 122,570,325 of record CM062807.1, on the reverse strand, counting down.
GTTGGCATATTTTTCAATGTGTGGATATTTGCAATGCTTATAACCTAGTAGCTTGTACTTGACTCTTCTAGCAGTAATGAAGCCTTCAGGGTCGTAAGGGACCCACCGGAAACTGTGTGATAGCTTGTATTTGTCTTTGAGGATTAGGTCAACATCTTCCCATCCTTCTTTTTTATTCATGATGAAGGGTCCCACCTGGTGCTTGAACTTGAGATGGGCTTTCTTTTTGGATCTGTGAAAGTGAGTGAGGTCAGAGTGAATTAACTGCCTATAATACTCCAAGGCAAATATCCTCATAGGCACATATTTTGGGAGCCTGTATGGACAGAGCTCACAGCCATAGACTTTGATGACTGTATGATCCTCATATAGGTACCAATCACCTATTTTGTAATTCTTGGAGAGCTGCAGGACTTTCTGTATTTCAATTGATATTCTGGGAGGAGGGGACCTCATCAATAAACAAGAGACAGGGTATACAAATTGGTCAATAAATTCACAATAGGAATATGGTGAATTTTGGACTTCGTGAAAGCCAGATGTCCAGAAGATAACAGATCTTCTTTCCCCTTTATAATCCAGCTTTTTGATGTAGCATGGAAAAACCTCAGACTGATAGTACATGAAAAGGTGGTAGATATAGGATGAGTACTTGAAGACGCCCTGACTGTCTACTTTGCACAACTGATCATGAATCTTGTTAGCTATGAACTTGGCAAAGTTATATTTGCGGGCAGAGGGTAGGCCTGGGCTGTAAGCAGCTAGCAATACCAGCATTGTTTCATCCACATGCTCACTGGTTCTGTATCCCAATACATAAGCAATCATGTCCAACAATAGTCTGCCTACCTCAGTAAAATAGACATCCAAGTAGGGAGGTGGCCCTGTGGGCTGGCATTCAGGTCTCATAAATGTCATGGTGATCTTCTGAATATCCTCACTGGTCATCTTGGCACCAGTGTCCAGTAGATAATTCATGGAAAAAGGGAACAACAGCTCAGTTTGATCAAAGTGGAGCATCTTATTGATGGATTCAGGATTAATGTGAAAGAGGATGCTCCCAGATGGAGACTTAATAGCTATGTGCTGTACATCATAATTTTCAGCACATAGGCGAATAATCTCAGGGAAAACATTGACAGAGGGGAGACAGTAGTATGGTAGATTTGACTCCCATATCCCATATGTATCCTGGCCATTCAGGTAGTCATCTCTTAATTGCCTGAAGGTCTGCAAAAAGTCCCTGTTACCCACAAAGTCTTCGATGAGGTAGTCCCTGTCAGCAAGAGGTAAGGACTCCAGGTCCTTCTTTGGTGCATTTATAGGAGCAGCACTGAGGGCTGTGGGTGCAGGAGAAGCCATTGTGTAGTCTGAATCTGAACCAGGTGAGTGCAATGGTTTGCAAGGTTCCCAAAGCTTAAGTGACAGGTTTACTGTAGATAAAGCTTGAAATTTTCTTCAAAGTGGAATAAGCAGGCTTGGCAGACCTGTCTCTGCTGTTTTTTGGTAAATTCACAGGGATTGTGAATTGATGAGGATGGTTGCAGAGGGTATGCGGGCTTCAATTTGGTGACATGCAGACTTGGGCCTCCACCTGGCAAAAGGGAACAATGTCGGGCAACTCGGGGCTAAATTTGTAATTTTGAAGCCGCGAATTATTGTTTGAATGTCAAATTCTTGGAGCTGGGGCAATGTGGGTTGATTTAATTGCAAATTAAGTAGTAGACAGTGTGTAATTTAGGATTTGAGCGATTCTTATTGGATAATTCGCATAGAAATGGCATGCATAGGGGTGAAACAAGGAACTTGCGGTGAATACTTGGAAAGATAACACTGAACGTCCTCGGGCCGAGCAGGGGGAGCTCACTGTAGCTGGATTGATAAGTTATAGCAGCCAAAACTTTGAATTTGATGACCTGGAGGCAATTTCACGGCGAACAGGTTAACAGTGGTTGCATCCCTTTCGCTTGAAAATGACAACAAACGGATAGTTTGGCTGTTTTTAACGACAAATTTGGGCAAAAGGGTCATTGGCGCTTTTTCCGCCAATGACGTCAGCATGACGTCATGGCGGGCCCGAGGTACGGAGGGTGACGTGGACGCTGAGCTGGAGGCCAGCGTGGACGGACATGGTGGCGGGCAGAGAACAGTGGCAGGGGGACGTGGAGGGCCACGCGGTGCGGGGGTGGGCGGAGGTCGCGCAACGTCATGGTGACGTGTAGTTGACGTAGCAGGGGAGGTGGTAAACCGAGAGGTGGTAAGCGGTCTCCCCGCACCACCTTTGCGCAAAGGCGGTATCGGGGAGGGGGGCCCCGAACAACCCCGCTGCATGCCACGCGTCCTGGGTACGGCCCCCAATACCGCCATTCCCCAGACGTTAAAGGGCGACGGGTCGGGATCTGGGATTGACCGCCCACCATTGGATCGGGGGTGGCAGACGGTTGGCGGGTATTCTTGATCAAGGCGCAGTTTCGGGTTGGGTCCCGCCCAACTATTAAAATATTAAATTTAATATTTGTGGCGCGGGACCATAGGTTTTGGGTTTCTCGTGGGTTTTTTCGGGGTATGGGTTAATCTGTGGGGGGAGAGAGGGTTTAAAGTGGGTTTTTTTAGAGGGAAAGGGGCCTTTTGTGGAATTTTTCGGAAAGAGGGGAGATGATGGATTAGGGGGAGGTTATTACTCTAACCAGAGGTTAGAGTAATCCCATGACAGGGTTGACCATAGTCCCTGGTGGACTAATGTCTCCCTTAACAAATTTATTTAGCTATAGTGCTAACAAGGGGGGGATATTTATACATGTTTAGGGGTTTATACACCATGGTGTTATAATAGTAGGGGAAGGGAAACATAAGGGATTTAGTGTAGATACAGTCAGTAGTTAGTACTGGGGGGGAATGAGAATGGGAAATGGTGCTTACTAAGCTTTTTAGGAATCAAACTTAGTCAGGGAGTAGATCAAAATGAAAAGAATTTTTACACAAGAAATGTGGCTTCTTTTCAAAGAAAGAAGTCATTTATGACATCAAATTTGTATAAATGAAGAGCACAAGGAGGACTGGTCAGGCAGATCCTGCAGTCCTCATGGGAGGTTAGTCAGAAACTTTGAAGGGAATGAGGGAAGTTAGTGATGACGTTAGCACTTTGCCACTTAGGCCATTGCTCTTGCCTTTCCTGCTGATGGCCACTCTGATTTACTCTAAATGATGTACTTGGATTTATCTTTCTGCAACCTTCCACTGCCTACCCTGCCTATTTCCTAGCATTTTTTGTTACTTCAAGGAGGGTGCTCTTGGACTTGCAAACCCTTAGGTGCCTTTTCTTTTCCTTTGGCTTTTCTTTTGATTTTCTATCTAAGGCTATCCTTATTGCTTCCAAGGCCCCAGATTAAAGAGTTGGGAACCTTCTTTCTCTACCTAACTACTTTGTCTGCCAAGATTGAACTGTTTGGACAGACTTCTTTCTCTAATCTATAACAAAAAATTGAAACATGGCCTGACCCAGATTAGGCTGTTGGATCATCCATTGGGAGATAGGGCAGCATCAACCAAATGTAAATGTGTGTCTCCCATCAGAATATGAGATCATTGCATTCCCAAAGTAGATCATATTGGAACTTCCCATGCCAATCATGAAAAATGAAACCTATTGGTATAGGTAGCTAACAGTGGCTCCATTTGGAGATGGTTTTTCTTCTTGAAAGATCAAGAACAGCAGGTCAGAATGCCTTGGCCCTTGATCTGTTCTTACCAAAATTTGAAAATTCTCTCTATGTACTTCAAAACTGGAGGCTATTACCTCTGTGGAATTTCTAGCATATGAAGCCCCTTCCTGTTTATTTGTAGTGGCTTCTCAAACTGAACTATTTGTGGACTGAAAGAAAATATATACAGCTGATTATGTACAGAAGGGGAAACTCTGTTATATGCATGGAAAGTAGTCGAAATAATGCTTCAACATCCTTCCGTTTACAGGACCTTCACCTAAGTCAGTGCCATCCAAATTTTCCAAAAAATAAGTGTTATTTCCCTGTAGTGCTTGTATGACAAAAGGTCCTCTCCAAAGGGAGTCAAATTTGCCATGCTTACCCGTGTCTTCTCTTCTTGAATCCCACTTAAGCACTTTGTCCCCTATGAAGAAATCTTCAGCCTTAGTTCTTCTGTCAAAGGCTTTCTTCAATTTTCTTGTAGGATTTGAACTCTGCTATACACTTGATCTCTTGTTTGCTGCAGACATATTATCTGATTCATCCTTCTCTACATGTCATTTGGCTCAGCTTGACTTTCTTGGAGTAACTTCATGACAGGTACCCCTAGTGATGAAGGAAATTTGGCTTCTAATCCATAAACTAACTCATATGGGCTGACCCCAATGGACCTCTTGGTTGTTAGTCTGTCTGCCCATAAGGCATTCACAAGCTTCTTATGCCAATTCTTCTTATTTTCTTCCAACACCTTCTTTATGATGTTCACAAGGCTTTTATTTGATGATTCAGCTAGGCCATTTCCTTGGGGATGGTATGCAGTAGAATGGCCCAAGGTAATGTGAGATTTGTGGCAGAAATTCACCATCTTCTTAGATCTGAAAGCAGCAGCATTGTCTATTATTATCTTATCAGGACAACCAAATCTTGAAAGGATATTGGTCTTGAGGAACTGAATGATAGTGGAATCATTTGCTTGTCTACATGGGATGGATTCAATCCATTTGGTGAAGTAGTCTGTGGTTGTGAGGATCCATCTATGTTGGCCTGAAGATGAGGGATGAATTTCCCCAATGAAATCCAAGCCCCATTGCTGAAACGGTCTCTCTGTTGCAATAGGCCTTAAAGGGAGTGGCAGTAACTTTCTTTTTCCCTCAAATATTTGACACTTGTGGCATGAGGTAGTAAATTTTTTAACATCAGAGAAGACAGTGGGCCAATAGTAACCAGCCCTCAGTATCTTATCCACAGTGGACTTCCAATACAAGTGTCCACCACAATCACCTGCATGAAACTCTTCCATGATTTTGTTAGTCTCACTCTCAATTAAGCAGTTTAACAATATACCCTCATGGTTTTTCCAAAGCAAGTTGCCACCCATGACACAAAATTTTGAAGCTTTTATTTTTAGGAACCTACATTTAGTTATGGACAATCCTGGTGGAGCACACAGGTTTTGTAACACATAACATATATCAGAATACCAAGGGGATTGTTCAAAGGCTACATTGATCTTTGGAGTCGCGAGCTCCGATTCACTGTCCAGTTGGTTGATGTCTAAAGCTTGAAAGTTTGCCTCTGTCATTAATTTGGCCAAACCTTGCCCTTTTATTAGTTTTGTAGGTTTTATTTCAATATCAAATTCTAAAATGTTGGCAATCCATTTTCCTCTTCTGCCCTCTATGTTCTCTTGAGTAAGTATGTCTTTCACAATGGGACTTGGTACATAAGCTATAACATGGGAGTATAGGATGTAAATCCTAAAGTCTTTGATGGCTTTGACCAAAGCATAAGCTTGTTTCTCCATGATTTGATATTTCAGAGGTGCATCTCTAAGAGCTCTACTAAAGAAAGCAATGGGTTTTTCATTTCCTTGGTCATCTTTCTGTAATAAGACAGCAGCAATGGTGTGCTGGGAAGCAAAGGAGAAAATGATAAATTCTCTGTCAAATTGAGGATTTGTTAAGATTGGTGTTTGGGTAAGGACCAGCTTTATGCCTTGAAAAGCTTGATTTGCTTCTACTGTCCATTTCACTTTTGAATCCTTCTTTAGCATGTTATTTAGTATTCTGATTAATTCTGCTAAGTTTGGGATAAACCTCCTTAAAAATTTAATCTTTCCCAAGAAGGCTTGTAATTCTTTGATGTTTCTAGGGTGGGGCATTTGCAAGATAGCCTGTACCCTATCTGGGTCAATTCTAATGCCATCCTTTGAAATGATGTGACCTAACAGCTTACCTTCTTCTAAACCAAACAGGGATTTCTTGGGATTTAAAGAAATTCCATACTTCCTACAGGTTATCAATATTTGCCTTAGATGTTTCAAATGTTCTTGGTCAGATTTTGAGAAAGGTGTGAGATCATCTAAATAAATGACAAGGAAGTCATGAATCTCTTTAGCAAAAGAAATATCCATTGCTCTTTGAAATGTAGCCCCTGCATTCTTCAATCCAAAAGGCATTTTTGCATACTTGAAGGTTCCCCATGGGGTTGTAAATGCTGTTTTGTCCTGATCATCAGGGTGAACTAGGATCTGGTTGAAACCTGAGAATCCATCAAGTAAAGAAATTCTTGAGGCCCCCACTACTCTTTGCAAGATGTGATCCATCTTGGGTAAGGGGTAATTATCTTTCAAGGACACTTGATTCAAGTTCCTTAGATCAACACAAAGCCTTATTTCACCAGTTTTCTTTCTGGTAGGAACCAAGTTTGAAACCCAATCAGAAAATCTGATTGGTGCTATGATGCCAGCCTTAAACAATTTTTGTACCTCTTGCTCCATTGCTGGGAGAAGCATAGGATTGATCCTCCTCAATTTTTGCTTAAATGGTTTTTGATTTGGCTTGAGAGGGATAGTGTGTTGAATAACAGAGGTGTCATAGGATTTTAAATCATCATAACTCCATGCAAAGACATCTTGGAATTCTTTAAAGAGGTCAATGTATTTAGGCTTCTGATCAGGTGGTAAAGATGCAGACAATTTAATTATCTTGGGTTGTTCTGTAGTTCCAATGTTACACTCTTCTGTGGTAGTATTGAGGGGTTGCAATTTTGGCTTCCTGAGAATATCATTTGAGTCGAAAATGTCTTCTAAGGGAGTAAGGCCTGTTGGGAGGAAATTGTCCTTCAGTTGTATAATTTCTGCTTCATTACCAGCTATCTCTTCACAACTGATTTGTTTAAGTTCTTGTAGGTTTTCTTTGTTAAAAATGGTTGGATGTAACATTTGGTTTGCTTTTTTGGGCGAAATACTTGTTTGGTGCTGTTCACCTAGTGTTTGTGAATCACTTGTAGCCTCCATATCAATGTTTAGCCCTGAAAATTCTTGCTGTAAAGTCAAAAATTGATTTATATGGGTATCATCCTCAAACACTTGCTAGTCCTTGACATTATTAGGGACATAAGGTCTGTGTTTTACCTTGGCTGTAAAGCAATGCTGGGGTTCAAAAGGAAGTTTACAAGTGCTTGCAAATGTAGCCAAACTATGAGCATGCAGGTTATGGGTTCTAGGAATTTTGGTAATTTGAAATTCAGTGAAGGACTGTAGTAGTTCAGCAGCAACAGATCTATAAGATCTCAGTCTTTGGTCATTGGTGACAAAATTACCCTTTACTTGTTGGATAACTAGGTCTGAGTCTCCTAGGATTGAAACTTTTATGGAATGTAAGGATTTTACTAGCTTGAGGCCTAGTAAGAGAGCTTCATATTCTGCCATATTGTTGGTGCACCTGAAGTTTAACTTATAGACTCGGCCTTCTGCATGACTATTTTGTTTATTATGTATCCAAACCCCTGCTCCTGCCCCTAACTTGTTGACTGACCCATCAAATTCAAGGAACCATAGGATATCTTGTTTTAGGGAAGAATTGTCAACTGTTATGGGAGTTAGCATCAACAACTTGAAATCTTGGCTTACATTTGGTTTTCCTTCTTGAACTGCTTTGTTAATTGATTTCTCAATCATTATTTCTTGAACAACTGTTTCTTCATTTATATGCTGATCTTGTTTTAATGTTTGGTTTTCTACATCATTTGTGGGACCTCTATTATCATTGAAGAGAATATAGGAGTCTATGTCAGAATGGACAGCCTATATGGAAAAGTTTTGAGGTTTTTCTTCACTGCTGACCATGTATTTCATAAGTGACTCTCTATATAACCTCTTGGGTTGACCAAAGACTGAGATGGTGGCATATGACATGTCTAATTGTAGGGAACCTTGGAGTTTAGCCCCCCATGATCTTGATAAGAGCATCCCATATTTGGGTGGGATATCAGCAACTACAACATCCATTAGAATTGTTTTATTTGGGTACTGAACAAGGGAGACACATAAGTCTTTTATTAAGCCTAAACACTTAACTTGGTTGGAGTCAAATGAGAATAGGTCCTTATATGGTCTTGTAATATCTAGATTCAATCTCTCCATGACTGATTTAGGCATCAGGTTGTGAGAGGCACCTGAGTCAAACATTGCATTTTGTAGTATCTTATCATGAACATGCAGGCTGACATAGAAAGGTAAGATCCCTGTAACTGCTGTCTTTCCATCAACCTCTGGACCGAAAAGCAATTCTGGGGTGTCATCCAACACATTGACATTATCTTTATTACGAGTAAGTTGTAGGGACTTCTTGATTTGTTGTTTATAAATGTCATTCTTGGCTAGTTCTGAGAGAGGAATAGCTACCTTCAATTTGCCAATTTCAGCTTCTAAGTCAAAGGGTCTTTCAGATTGGATCTTGGTGTTGTGGGTGACAGCCTTTTCCTTGTTCACTAGTTTTTCCTCTTGGTTCTTATCTTGATCTTGAGGCTTGTCCTTCTTACTCATCTCTTGAGGAGTGTTACTTGGATTAGGGTGCAAGGGTGATGTAGCCATAGGCTGTTGTTTTGAAGGCAATTGTTCAGTGACTTCTTGAACGATTATTTCATTTGTAACCGAATCAGTTGTGTCATTTGGTTCTGTGACTATGGCTCTTTTGGGCTGCTGGCTATCCTTTGTTTTTTCAGGCTGTGTTACATTTATAGTTCTGCTTCTTAGCTTATATTGCTTATGAACTTCATAAACAGCTGTGTCATAGCCTTGTTTAAAGTCAAATGACTCACCTGACCTGGTTTGGAATTGCTGAATGTCATCATCCTTATGATCCTCTTGACTCAGAAAAACTTGTTGCTCATCATTCAGGCCCATCAGGTTAATGTGGGTGTCATCTGTTTGATCATTTGAAGTGGATGCCTCAGTATAGTTTTCCTGGAAAGGAGGTCTTATGTCCGGATCAGAACCGGCCTTGCCAACGTTTAGGTTTTGATTTCTCCTAAAATTGGGATTCCTGATAGGGTTATTTTGTGGTGCTTCCCATGATGACTTTCTCTCAACTGATTCTACTCTATCACCCAATCTCTTCATACCAGTGAGTATTGCATCCAGTTTTTGATCAAAGGCTAAGGGTTCTTCTTTGAAAGTGGTTCTCTTTTCCAATCTTGCCCTGTTTCTTTTGGCAATCAGGTTAGCCTCTACTGTGACAGCAACCTTTTGGGCATCTTCAAGGGTTTCAGGGGCTCTTTCCTTCAACTGATATGCCATATCAGGGTCAAAACCATCAGGAAATTTGTACAAGGCTAAATCAGGAGGAGGTCTTAAATTCTGTGGTATTGTGTTATATACGTTGTTGAATCTTGCACAATACTCCAAAACGGTCTCTTGAAGACCTCGTTTGATTGTATCATATTCACCAAGTATGTGCAGGGGATCTTTCTTTTTCTCCCATCTGTTAGTAAAGGCTTGATAAAGCTAATCAGGAGTTGTGATGGTATTTACAGCCAGTGATCTAAACCAAGTTCTTACATCCCCTGTGAGGCTCTGAACAAAGATTCTAATTCTCACACTCTCATCATCTATTTCATAGCTCTCAAAATGGTCTTGCATCCTTCTGGCATGCTGAATTGCTGTGAAAGGGCCAGTGGAGTCAAAATATGAGATCTTGGATTGGTAGTCCTGAGGTAGAGCTGCAGCATTAGCAGGCAACTGCATGGGTGCATATCTATTAGCCATATTTGCAGGATTTATAGGATTGACAGGGATAATTGGGATAACATGAACGAATGGTATAACAGGGGTAGTGGGAACGGTAGAAACTAGAGTGTTGGTCAAGGGAATATGTGCAGTGGATAGAGGTGTGAAAGGAGGGCTTTGAGATGTGGATGGTGAACTGGGGGAATCAAGGGTAGACCGAAATAAAACCTTGATTGGAGTTGGAACAGGGTTTGGATAAGCTGTCTCAGGACTTAAATCAGCAAGAGTTTCCTGTCCTTGCTGCTTCCTAATGATTTTAGGGATTGTATTTGGATTTTCAAAAACAGTTGGTGAATTGGGGTCAGGATTTGACCTTGTATATCGCAGATTCTTCTTGGGAGCCAGCTTGTGAACTTGTTTTTGAGTATGTTTTTGGGGTATTTGTGTGTCTACAAGGGCCAGACAAGATTTTGGAATGACTGTGTATATCTTAAAGCTAGCATGAAAATTGACTGAAGCAGCTTTTAAGAAATGTACAGAAATTAGAAAATCCTGAGGAACTCCCCAGTGGAGTCGCCAATTATGTTAACTCTTAGGTTGTTCCCTTTGACTCCCAAGGGAATACGGCCGAGGTAACCACTAACCAATCTTTGGGTCACAAGTTCTAGCCTACCTATGACCAGAGAGGGCTCTCTCTTTATGCTTTAGCTTTGTTTGTGTAGAATTTTTAGGCTAGCTATGATGCTCAAGGTTTGTTTTTGGACTTGGTTGGATGATGATTTCAGTCAAGATATATATGTGCTCACTAGAATGTTCTAGGCCATTGGGCATGGAGTCAGTGGTCCTTTAGTTCTTTGGTGTGCTGTGTTGATACAATAGTGATGCTGCAGGGCTGGATAAGTGTCTGAGGAACAACGCTTTGAAATTGTGATTAAGTGTGATGTATCCAGTTCATGAAAGGCAGTTAAGAATCTTCCAATAAACTGATATGCAAAAGAAGTGAGAATATTATTTAGAAGCAGTGAAGAATTTATAGATAACATTCACCTTTATAGAATTAATGAAAAACATGAGCATTTAAGAATTCATGTCCATAGTTAATTCTGAAGAAAACATTTACAACAATAAAAGATTGAGCACAGGGTGTAACCAAACATATCCTGCACTATCCCTTTTCTCTATTGCTAGATTTAGTGAAACATGAGCATGAGTTAATAACATAAGAAGACAAAACAGAGATTAAGAAAAACTTATTATTCCATCAGACAGCACAAGAATTCTGCAACAGCACGCATGTCATCAGCAAGACATAAAATTTTCAGGAAATCACTGAGCTGGTCCAGCCCTTTGTATTAGATAATATGAAAGTATACAATACATTTGCCTCAAAGTGAAAATCACCAACCCCTCATGCGTCGCTAAGGGGGGTATATATACAAAATTTACATGAGAAAAATATCAAAGAAATGAGTTAATGGCTCATTAATGTTATGCCAACTCCTGGAGCCTTGTAGCTGAGAAAGTTAATGCTGTAATAACTCTTCAGTGCTTTAGCTGTCCAAAATTGTCAGAAACTGTTGACTTGGTGGCTGTTGGAGTCGGCTGAGGGTACGTTGTCCAAAATTTGCGTATCTTCTTATCCTTTGGGCTAGCTGTCGTTCTCCATGTGCTGAGTCACCTTTCAGCTACTTTAAATGCCAACTTTATTCTGTTGTTTGTCTTCTAGTGAGTTGGAGCTGGCAATGACCGAACAACTGGAGATATCATGGTAGAATTTGAAGCATTGCCTGCCACCAATCCTCCTTGGGCAACTGATGTCTTCGAATTTTTACTAAAGTTTCATCGGCCTCTGTATATCTGTAAAAATTTGGAGGAATTTCAAAAAGGTCCTTTACCTCATTTCCAATAAAAAGCAGGCCTTCAAGTTTATTGTATAGGCTCTATCCTGTTGGAGGCCCTGTTTCCTCAGAAGTACTGCCAGATGCAGTGATTTGGTTTTCAATATAAGTTGCCATTTTGTTGGTATACTGCTCTCTGGAGATCAGTCTTCCTACACCGCTTAGTAGGCTGGGCAGTCCTTTTGCTTGCAGTGCTGCCATTTTGAGTTGGTATTCATCCACCTCAGCCTGTATTTCATAGCACTTCCTCTCCACAGTTTGTACATGATTCCTGAGAGTGAGTACATTCTTAGCTATGAGGACAGCCTCTGTTCTGTTGACTATGCCAATGGCTGCCAGTTCCTCCTTTTCTTGTCTGTTCAAAAAGTCTATCATTCTATTGGCCTAGTCAGGCCTGTTTCCCAGCGCTGTCTTGGCCCTTTGAATCTCTGTCTGTGCCTGGCCAATTAAATCCATCTCCTCATGTATGGTTTTAATTGACTTCCATTGCTTAGTGATGGATTGGTCAATTTTGGCCCATAGAATCCTTTTTATTTCAGCCATGGTGCTTTCCAGATTCAGCTCTTTCTCCAAGGCTTTTATTCTTTCCTTTAGGTCCTTTATTTCTCTGCCTTGTTCTGCCACAGTTATTTTTGATTTGTCATATTTGGCATCTAATTCTGCCAATTTTTCCTTGGCCTGTTTTATTTCATTTGCCTGGAGCTCCATTTCTTTAACGGCCTTAGTCAATTCTTCCACGCTTGTGCTAGAATCTGGAGTTGTTGTTGTTGCTGCTGCTTCTGTTCTGGGAGCCACTGCTGCCTCTGTAGTTGTTGCAGTGGTTGAAGTAGTTGGAGGAGCTTGGGATGTAGATTCTCCCTGTTTATCTTGTAATGTCCCTTCAAGCTCTTTCTCCAAATCGAGGACCTTCTGGTTTAGCTGCATTATGAGGTCCAGTTGCTCATCAACATGTTTTTCCTTTTGTAGCTCTGCTGTTTGAGGGTGCTCTGTGGGCAGCAGCTATAACCTCTTCTTTAATGCATTGAGGTCATCCTCCTTTTTTTTCATAAGGGCCCTTACACCCTTTGGATCCTTAGGATCATGTCCTAGGTCGATAATAATGTCCTCAAGTGATTTTATTCTGTTGTCTTTGGCTAGGGAGGACATTCTTTCAAAATCCAACTGAGTGTTGGTATTTTTTAGTGACTCTTTTAGTTCATGGGCCATGGTTGCCCTGTCCACCAAGGTTGCATAGACCATTTCTCCAGTCTTTTTATGGAGTTCAATTTGGTCCATGGGATGGATGTCTTTGGCTAAGACCTCCACCCTTGTATTCACATAATCTGCCGCTGATTTTGGATGGGGCACTGTAGGTTTGAAATGGCTGAGGATCATTTTCTCCTCTTGAATGTCATATACAGACATTAGCCTTTCTTTTTGGGCTGGTGTTGCATTTAGAAATTGTTTATAACCCTCCACCCTCAGCAAGTCATTCTATGCCTTTATTTGCTTGAAAGAAGCCTTAGTGCTTTTGGGCTTCTTGCTCTGCTGAGAGGAGGAGGACACCTCCAAACCAAGTTGTAATCCTTGCTCCTGCTGAAAGGAGCTTGTACCTGTATGTTGGCTGCCCTCCCTGTCTTTCCTTGAACTGTCAAGGACTTCTTCAGTGATGTCTTCTACCTCTGGGGAGTCAACCCTTTGCCTTTTGGTCTGGGGTTGTTGGGAGGATCCACTAGTAGGAGTGGACTCTTCTCTGTCTCTTTTCGTACCCCTCTCCTCCTGTGCTGGGGTCTGCAAAATTGGAGCAGTTGGTGGCTCAGTTTGTGGAGGGGGAGTCTGCTCTTTTTGCTGCTCATTTAAAAGGGAAAGCTTTTCTTTCACGGTTTCTTCTTCAACACCCATTATTCCTTTCCCTTTGTCTGTACCTGGTGCTGCTGTAGAAGGTGCCTGTGTGGCTGGTGCAGTTCTTGAGGCCGAGGTCCCTTCTCCTGCTGAGTGCGGCCGTTTGAAGGGTACCTGCTGCACAGAATCTAGGTCAAGAGTATTTTCCAATTCCTTGACATTCTTTTGCATTATCTCTTCTTCAGTTAATTTTTCAATTAAAGTATCCTGCTGATATTCTTGTTGGTTGGCAGATTTTTCAATGTGTGGATATTTGCAATGCTTATAACCTAGTAGCCTGTACCTGACTCTTCTAGCAGTAATGAAGCCTTCAGGGTCGTAAGGGACCCACCGGAAACTGTGTGATAGCTTGTATTTGTCTTTGAGGATTAGGTCAACATCTTCCTATCCTTCTTTTTTATTCATGATGAAGGGGCCCACCTGGTGCTTGAACTTGAGATGGGCTTTCTTTTTGGAGCTGTGAAAGTGAGTGAGGTCAGAGTGAATTAACTGCCTATAATACTCCAAGGCAAATATCCTCATAGGCACATATTTTGGGAGCCTGTATGGACAGAGCTCACAGCCATAGACTTTGATGACTGTATGATCCTCATATAGGTACCAATCACCTATTTTGTAATTCTTGGAGAGCTACAGGACTTTCTGTATTTCAATTGATATTCTGGGAGGAGGGGACCTCATCAATAAACAAGAGACGAGGTATACAAATTGGTCAATAAATTCACAGTAGGAATAGGGTGAATTTTGAACTTCGTGAAAGACAGATGTCCAGAAGATAACAAATCTTCTTTCCCCTTTATAATCTAGCTTTTTGATGTAGCATGGAAAAACCTCGGACTGATAGTACATGAAAAGGTGGTAGATATAGGATGAGTACTTGAAGACGCCCTGTCTGTCTACTTTGCACAACTGATCATGAATCTTGTTAGCTATGAACTTGGCAAAGTTATATTTGCGGGCAGGGGGTTGGCCTAGGCTGTAAGCAGCTAGCAATACCGGCATTGTTTCATCCACATGTTCACTGGTTCTGTATCCCAATACATAAGCAATCATGTCGAGCAATAGTCTGCCTACCTCAGTAAAATAGACATCCAAGTAGGGAGGTGGCCCTGTGGGCTGGCATTCAAGTCTCATAAATGTCCTGGTGATCTTCTGAATATCCTCACTGGTCATCTTGGCACCAGTGTCCAGCAGATAATTCATGGAAAAAGCTAACAACAACTCAGTTTGATCAAAGTAGATCATCTTATTGATGGATTCAGGATTAATGTGAAAGAGGATGCTCCCAGATGGAGACTTAATAGCTCTCTGCTGTACATCATAATTTTCAGCACATAGGCGAATAATCTCAGGGAAAACATTGACAGAGGGGAGACAGTAGTATGGTAGATTTTACTCCCATATCCCATATGTATCCTGGCCATTCAGGTAGTCATCTCTTAATTCCCTGAAGGTCTGCAAAAAGTCCCTGTTACCCACAAAGTTTTCGATGAGGTAGTCCCTGTTAGCAAGAGGCAAGGACTCCAGGTCCTTATTTGGTGCATTTATAGGAGCAACATTGAGGGCTGTGGGTGCAGGAGCAGCCATTGTGTAGTCTGAATCTGAACCAGGTGAGTGCAATGGTTTGCAAGGTTCCCAAAGCTTAAGTGACAGGTTTACTGTAGATAAAGCTTGAAATTTTCTTCAAAGTGGAATAAGCAGGCTTGGCAGACCTGTCTCTGTTGTTTTTTGGTAAATTCACAGGGATTGTGAATTGATGAGGATGGTTGCAGAGGGTGTGCGGGCTTCAATTTGGTGACATGCAGACTTGGGCCTCCACCCGGCAAAAGGGAACAATGCCGGGCAACTCGGGGCTAAATTTGTAATTTTGAAGCTGCAAATTATTTTTTGAATGTCAAATTCTTGGAGCTGGGGCAATGTGGGTTGATTTAATTGAAAATTAAGTAGTAGACAGTGTGTAATTTAGGATTTGAGCGATGCTTATTGGATAATTCGCATAGAAATGGCATGCATAGGGGTGAAACAAGGAACTTGCGGTGAATACCTGGAAAGATAGCACTGAACGTCCTTGGGCCGAGCAGGGGGAGCTCACTGCAGCTGGATTGATAAGTTATAGCAGCCGCAACTTTGAATTTGATGACTTGGAGGCAATTTCGCTGCGAACACGTTAACAGTGGTTGCGTCCCTTTCGGTCGAAAATGACAACAAACGGCTAGTTTGGCTGTTTTTAACGACAAATTTGGGCAAAAGGGTCATTGGCGCTTTTTCCGCTAATGACGTCAGCATGACGTCATGGCGGGCCCGAGGTACGGAGGGTGACGTGGACGCCGAACTGGAGGCCAGCGTGGACAGACATGGTGGCGAGCGGAGAACAGTGGCAGGGGGACGTGGAGGGCCACGCGGTGCGGGGGTGGGCGGAGGTCGCGCAACGTCATGGTGACGTGTAGTTGACGTAGTAGGGGAGCTGGTAAACGGGGAGGTGGTAAGAGGTCTCCCCGCACCACCTTTGCGCAAAGGCGGTATCGGGGAGGGGGGCCCCGAACAACCCCGCTGCATGCCACGCGTCCTGGGTACGGCCCCCAATACCGCCATTCCCCGGACGTTAAAGGGCGACGGGTCGGGATTTGGGATTGACCGCCCACCGTTGGATCGGGGGCGGCGGACGATCAATGGTTGGCGGGTATTCTTGATGAAGGCGCAGTTTCGGGTTGGGTCCCGCCCAACTATTAAAATATTCAATTTAATATTTGTGGCGCGGGACCATAGGTTTTGGGTTTCGCGTGGGTTTTTTCGGGGTATGGATTAATCTGTGGGGGGAGAGAGGGTTTAAAGTGGGTTTTTTTAGAGGGAAAGGGGCCTTTTGTGGAATTTTTCGGAAAGAGGGGAGATGATGGATTAGGGGGAGGTTATTACTCTAACCAGAGGTTAGAGTGATCCCATGACAGGGTTGACCATAGTCCCTGGTGGACTAATGTCTCCCTTAACAAATTTATTTAGCTATAGTGCTAACGAGGGGGGGATATTTATACATGTTTAGGGGTTTATACACCATGGTGTTATAATAGCAGGGGAAGGGAAACATAAGGGATTTAGTGTAGATACAGTCAGTAGTTAGTACTGGGGGGGAATGAGAATGGGAAATGGTGCTTACTAAGTTTTTTAGGAATCAAACTTAGTCAGGGAGTAGATCAAAATGAAAAGAATTTTTACACAAGAAATGTGGCTTCTTTTCAAAGAAAGAAGTCATTTATGACATCAAATTTGTATAAATGAAGAGCACAAAGAGGACTGGTCAGGCAGATCCTGCAGTCCTCATGGGAGGTTAGTAAGAAACTTTGAAGGGAATGAGGGAAGTTAGTGATGACTTTAGCACTTTGCCACTTAGGCCATTGCTCTTGCCTTTCCTGCTGATGGCCACTCTGATTTACTCTAAATGATGTACTTGGATTTAGCTTTCTGCAACCTTCCACTGCCTACCCTGCCTATTTCCTAGCAGTTTTTGTTACTTCAAGGAGGGTGCATTTGGACTTGCAAACCCTTAGGTGCCTTTTCTTTTCCTTTGGCTTTTCTTTTGATTTTCTATCTAAGGCTATCCTTATTGCTTCCAAGGCCCCAAATTAAAGAGTTGGGAACTTTCTTTCTCTACCTAACTACTTTGTCTGCCAAGATTGAACTGTTTGGACAGACTTCTTTCTCTAATCTATAACAAAAAATTGAAACATGGCCTGACCCAGATTAGGCTGTTGGATCATCCATTGGGAGATAGGGCAACATCAACCAAATGTAAATGTGTGTCTCCCATCAGAATATGAGATCTTTGCATTCCCAAAGTAGATCATATTGGCACTTCCCATGCCAATCATGAAAAATGAAAGCTATTGGTATAGGTAGCTAACAGATAGTTTTCATATTGATCTTCTAGTGGGTGCTGGTGGTCATGCACATCGACTCTCAACTACATGTTCAGCTCCAGATGGCCTTGATTTTTGTCTTCACCTTGGTGAGTGTGTTGAATGGGTTGGATCACGTCCATGCACACAATGACATGCACGCTGCTGAATCCCTTGCATGTGATCAACAACATTGCTCACCATGTCTTCTCTGTGCCAGCTGCTGGGATAGATCTATAACTTGTACGGGCACAATTTCATCTGTGAGTGCATGTTGCACCCCCTGCTATTCCTGTTACTACTGCAACTCATTCGCCTATCTGTGCAGCTTCATGTTCTTCCTTGAGTTGTTGCTTCAACACATTCAACTCCTTATTTGTTCCATTCTCTATCTTCACACGATCTTCATGTCGTGTTGTCACCTCATAGATTGAGTCTCTAAAGTTCATTTCATTGTCAGTGGATTTGCTTGAGCTCGCAACTTTGTTTCGCCTCTCTATTGTCAAAAACCTTCCTCTTGCATTCGTTGCATTCGGTATGCCGCCTTTAGCTACTATTCATGATGTTGTTTCTTGTGATGCTACTGCTATTATATTTTGTTGTCCTTGCCTACAAACAACTTGATCTCTTCATGGGTAGGAAACTTCATAGACACTTGATCAATTGCATCCACAAGTTTTCTCTGAAAGGTGTCTTCATCTCTGCTCTCCTAGAAACCATTGTACCTATACTACTGAGAGGCAGATGAACACTTGCAATTCTTGGAGACATGGCAACACTCATGGCAAGCAATATATCAGTCGAAAACCAAAATGAACTTGAGAACTGACTTGCATCATACTTGTGTGACTGATCATGAAGGTTGCATAATTTCGGCTGGGAGGCCAGGAGATTGACTTGTAAGACTGCACAAGGCATAATCTGGGCTGCTTGGAGACTAACTAATTCCTGTAACTATGCAATACATAGTCCAGTATGGCTGCTGATTGTTGGAATTGTGCATTGTGCAATCTCAGCTGGAAATGGTTGCAAGCTCAATGACTAAATCGTGCAATTTTCTGGGCTAGTAGTCACTATCCCTCAGAAATGCGCAAAGCTATCCTCGAGGATAGTGGTTGGAAAGAAATGTTCATTTTTGGAGAGGAAGATAGAGCCTTCCTTCCCTAGATTGTGCAATGTTGTCTTAGTGTAGGCAGAGTCTGGGCCAAGGTTGGCCAGACCCGCTGACTAGAAACTGAAAGTGAATGTGAATACAAATGCATGGCCATACTGAGTGTAAGAATGAGTGTATGATCGTGCATGAAAATGGTGAATGATAGATTCAGAAAACGAAACAACATGCATGTGGCTGAGGCGAGTCATCGAATCAACGACTGTTCGTGAAAAATAGTTTCATGCATGTGACAGCGGTGAGATGTTGACGAAAAATGAAATGGTGCTAGTAAAAGCTAGAATGTATCAAAATTACAGCAAGCGCTCACTGAAATCAAGCAGACCATGTTCATGCAAAGAAAAATACAAAAAGTGCCAGAAATGCAACACAAATCATTGTAAGCAGGCTTACCCCAAAATGACTAAGCTGAGTGTGCCGACAACTCCTAGATGTGATGTGGGATGCCATAGATGCAAGGTTGATGTGAGGAATGAGCTCTGCGACATTCGGTTGATGAGTTTTGATAACATTGAGGTTGTGACGTGCATGCCACAAATATAGGGAAATTGACACTTGGTGGGAGGTTTCTGAAATGATCCTTGCATATAACATCCGACTTCCCAAAAATAGATCCCTGAAAAAAGGGATGCCTTTGCATGCTGCCTTGGGAGAAGCAGCCCATGTACGCAAGTCTGTTTTGCTCAGTCCCAGAGGGAAATGGTCAACTCAGTTGCATATGAAAGAGGTTTTTTAGCTGTTGGGAGAAAATGCGGATTTCTGGATGGGAACGAGGCTGGCTGCCGAGGAGATTTACACAATTTCTAGGCAGAGCAGCTGACTGTTGCCCAGATTTGTGCAAATTTTGGGCTGAGCTGGGGAAAATTGCGAAATTTGCATTGTGAGGGTTGACTACCAGAATTGGGCAATTTTGGAGCCCAACAAGCTACCAGTTAGGATTGCGCAATTTCTGGAGGGAAAGTTGGTTTCCCTCCAGAGTTTTGAAATTTCTCCAGGGAGATGCTCATCTTATAGCTAGACTAAGTCCGAATGATCAGCCTGTGAGGGGAATGCATCAAGCTGTGGTAGACAGGTTGTCTTTGCACAAGAAAAACACTAAAGCTTGTGTACTTGACGAAGCAAGACATGCCATTGTGAAGGTTGGGAGGGAGGCTCCAAAATGAAGTTGAGGCAAAAATTTTGAGGGTGGTTGTAGCCACTACGAAACAACACTAAGCAGTGTCATCTACGCTCAATGATAATCCCAAGAACAAATTTTCAATGCAATGTAATCTAATGCAATGGGAAAAGTAAACTTTGAGATGAAAGCTAAGCAAATGAAACTGCGATTTCTTTTATGGTTCTCAAAATAACTAATAATGCTTCAGTCAATAAAAAATCAATATTCCTTCCACACATACAAGTAGAAAATAGTAAATTCAATTGACCTAACAACTAAGGACTTAACCAAAATTCACTTTCACTACTTCGAACAATGGGATGGGCTTTTGCAACCCAATAAGAATCAACCAAAATAATGGAAAATTCTATGTACACAGAGCAGGAGAACACTTGAGAGATCAACACACACTAAAAATTTTTGATAAAAACCCTCAAATAGATCTCATTTTTTGGATCAACGCTACTTTTATGGTGAAAATCCATGCTGATAAGGTGGATCAACACTACTTTTATTGTCAAAACCCATGCTGACAGGATGACAGGGTCTTCAGCGTGACTATAATGAGAAAACTTTGCACTGACAGCACGACTATTTTTTATAAAACTTGTGGTGAGCGAGAAATACTTGGGAAAATGAGGAGAAATCCAAAGAGAGATCTATACTTGACCCTCTAAAGAATGTACTACTCAGAATGCAGACCCAAAATGGACCTAAGTTACAGATCACTAGGAGGTTGGCCAAACTAATAAAAGATAAAAAACATAAAAAGGAAGTTTGAAGGGTTATAAGCTCCCCAGCGGAGTCACCATATTGTTGAGAAGGCAATCCTTTCTGCAAACAGAAATGTTCCTTCTAGTCCTATGGGAGAATCTAGCAACAAACTAGACAAATATGTGCAAACTTTCCTAGTTTATAATAGAAAACACAAAGGAGGATAGATGACCTACCTCACTCTGATTCTAACAACCGTTGATGTCATCCTCGATCTTCTTGCTTCTAAGTTCAATCCTCTCTACGTCGTTGTGGATTAATACATGCAAGGAAGATCATTGAACAAAGACAAAAAAGGCATACATAGCATAATTCATTCTAACATAAACTATGTGACAAATGAAGGAGTATCACAATAAATTAGTATGATTTACACAATTATGGAAAGAGAACGCATAATGTATTATTAATAGAAAGTAAGGGAAGCATACAACCACTTAAGCCTTAATGTTGGAAGCCTCCTTTGGATGAGTTTCCAGGTCCTACCCAAGACCTTGAAGAACTCCTTTCTCCTTAGAAAAATGAGCAGGAGCTAGGCTGATCCGGATTTAAACAGGAATGCAACAAATTACAGAGATAACCATAAATACAGAGATGAGATAACCATAAGTACAGAGATGCAGTGGAAATAATACTTCATTTCATTAATATAAAATACTAAAATATGCTTGAAACAACAATGGAAATAAACCAGCTAGGGAGATGGTAGCTTATCTTTGAGAAGAGATGTGGCAGCTACATGGCTTTGAACTATGTTACAATGAGGCTCGAAGGCCTACTTATTGTTGAGAAACAATGGAAATCACTTAACATCCCAAAACCTAACCCTAGAAGATGAAACACCAAATTGTGGGCCCCGTTTTGTGTAAGTTGGTACATCAACTTCCCAGGGTTGTAACTTTGGCACCCGATCTTCGTTTGACGCGTACAATAGCTCGTTAGAATGATCTATCCAAGCACTACAACTTTGGTAAGAGAAACATAGGTCCATGGACCGATGTTGCTCCTAGATTTCCCCAAAAACGTCGTTTAGGGCCTCAAAACGACTCTGGAAGTTCAGGACCCGAAAAACTGATAAAAATAGTAAATTGTGCTACAATTACGAAAACTGAAAAAAATGAAAGAGACAGTTGTGGGGGTCCAAATGGGATAGGTGGGTGGCCACCAACATCCACCTGGATCATTCCTCCCCCCTTAGGAATCAATGGTCCCCATTGCGTTGAGTTCCTCCATCTGCTGAACCTGGTCCCTGGTGAGCTATTCTGCAATATCGAATGTGTCCATTAATGGTGGGAAGCATGGTCGAGGGTGGTACACATTGAACACTTGGTGCAGAAGAATGTTGTGCTCCAAAGCATTGTTTCCCACAACCTTGGCAATGCTATAAGGACCATGTCGGAGTGGTCTGAGCTTCTGATGGGCTCTTGTAAGGCGTTCTTTCTACATATGTAACCAAAATTTGTCACCCACTTGAAACTTGTGTTGTTCCCTTGTGGGTGAGGAGAAGTTGTTCCTATGTTCTTTCATGACCGTATCCCTATATTGTTGCTGCTGCATGGACAAGCCCTTCAATGGGGTCATGGATGTGATGACAATCTTCCCTTGACTTTGGGAGCGAACCAGATGAAAAATGAATTTCCTAGTCTGGGAGATGATCCTGATACATTTCTTAGTAGAGATCAAAGAGGTGGCGGTAGGTGGGGCTACCTCCAGTATCCTGTATAATGAGTTCCCCAAAGTAATAATGACATCGTGAGGTCTTGACCTGTACACAACATTTCACCTCCACAAGTATGGCTAATCGAATAGTACATCACAAACATCCAGAGGTGAAACATCACACAATACCTCAACTGTGAAGGGTTTGATGCTGTAGGGAAGGTGACACTACTGGTGAACTCAGAGATCTTGTCCTTGGTGAAGCCACCCGACACTGTATGGTTGTGGGTGTGGTGTAGTCAGTAGGCCCAACCACTTAACGACCTCTGTTGAAATGAGGTTCTTTTGGCTGCCACTATCAACAATGAATTGCAGCGGCGAACCCTTTGTTAGAAAATTATATATTACAGAGCAATGGAACACATAGAATATTGCAGATATATAAACACAATAAAATGCATAAAACCAGAGAGACACAGACATATGTGGTTCACCCAGTTTGGGCTACGTCCACCCCGAATAGCCAGTCCTTCCTTTCTATTATCCAGCAAAAAGAAGAGACAAAACCTACAGCAGATCCGCTGTAATATCCTCTGTTTTCTCTCATAGTCTCGCCTCTCTATTTCTCACTCAGAGAATACACATCTATTACACAACCTCAATACAATGCCCTCATACATGGAGAGGAGTTTCCTTCTAGGGAAAAAAACCCTAAACTAAACATAAGTTCTACTGTTAGATCATCCACCTAATGAACAACCCAGATTGACTAGAAATTAATATACTTTTACAAGGCTATTTTACATCTATTTTCAGCTTTGGGGGCGCTGCCCCCAGAACCCCCACCAGGGTACCGCTGGCCCCCGGACCCCCCAAACGCCCGCGGGGAGGACAAGTCCCCACCGCACCCCCCTGCATGGAGGGGTGTATAATCTTCCTGGGGTATACATCTAGCTGAAACCTTTGAAGATAATCAGGCTCCACACCCAACAATCTCCCACTTGGAGACTGATTATAGCAACTCCACCGTTGCTCCATTTGCTAGATAATGACTCCTCTATGGACTTGGTTGTTCCTCAACTTCTTCATCATACTTGAAGGCCAATTGAAACTAAGAAGATTCTCAGTTTCTCTCTGGTTACAACTTTTGTTAACATATCTGTAGGATTCTGGCTAGTGTGTATCTTTTCCAGCTTCAACTGTCCATCTTCCCAACGTTGACCGTATGAAATGGTACTTGAGTTGTATATGCTTAGTCTTGGAATGAAATGCAGAGTTCTTTGAAAGATGTATGGCAATCTGGCTGTCACTGTATAAACTACGTAACTCCTGCTTCTACCCAATTCATCCAGAAACCTTTGTAACCAAATCATTTCTTTACTAGCCTCTGTAGCAGCAACATACTCTGCTTCTGTTGTTGAAAGTGCACCAACACTTTAGATTTTTGAAACCCAACTGACAGTTATTCCACCTACAGTAAATACATATCTTGTAGTGCTCCTCCTATTATCTCTGTCACCTGCCATATCTGCATCAACATATCCCTATAGAGAAATGTTTGAACCACCAAAGCATAATGTTTGATTTGTGGTACCTTTCAAATATTTTAGAATCCATTTCACTGCCATCCAATGTTCCTTTCCTGAATTGTTCATGTACCTACTTACAACTCCCACTGCATGTTCAATATCAAGCATTGTGCAGATCATTGCATACATTAAGCTTCCAACTGCTGATGCATATGGAACTTTAGACATATAATCCATGCCTTCTTGGGTCTTTGGGCACATTTCCTTATTAAGTTTGAAATGGATAGAAAAAGGTGTACTAACTGGTTTTCCATTGTGCATATTAAAACTTTTCATCACCTTTTGTATGTACTCATTCTGAGACAATGTTAATTTGCGATTTTTCCTGTCTCTAGTTATTCTCATACCAAGGATTTGTTTTGCAGCTCCCAAATCCTTCATTGCAACTGAATTTGCCAATTTTCTTTTGAGCACATTTATTTCCTGCATGTTATACCCTGCAACAAGCATGTCATCCACATACAATAACAATATAATATAGCTACCATCATTTTTCTTTTTAAGATAAAGAAAATGATTAGAGTGACATCTAGTATAACCTTGTTTAGACATAAACTTGTCAAATTTTAGATACCACTACCTTGGAGCCTGTTTTAAGCCATACAAGCTCTTCTTCAACCTGCACAATAGTTTCTCCTTCCCTTTCACCTCATATCCTTGTGGCTGCTGCATATATATCTCTTCTTCCAAATCCCCATGGAGAAAGGTTGTCTTTACATCTAACTGCTCAAGATACAAATCTTCAACTACTACTAGACTTAAAATAGTTGTAATTGAAGTCATTTTTACAACATGAGAAAATATTTCATCAAAATCAATGCCTTTCTTCTGTGCAAACCCATTCACCACAAGTCTAGCTTTGTACCTTTGTTTTCCTCCATCTTCTTCCTTTAGCCTGTAAACCCATTTATTCCTCAATGAAATTTTTCCTACAGGCAACTTGACTAAGTCCCAAGTCTGGTTATGCATTAAGGAGTCCATCTCTTCTTCCATGGCTAGCTCCCACTTCTTCCTGCTTTCAACCTGCATTGCTTCTTCATAACATTCAGGTTCACTAGAATCAGTCAACAATAAATAATATAATGAAGGAGAGTATCGTTCATGGGGTATAATTATCCTGGTAGATCTCGTAACACCACATTTAGGTGTTTGGGGTGCCTGTTGTTGTAGTGGTTGTTGTTGTTGTGGTTGTTGATTATTATTATTTTCAGGCACCTTTACTTTTTCAGTGATCTCATCAAGAACTGTGTATTCCTTGTTTTCTTTTTCCTGTTTCTTTTCCTACAATTGATTCTTATACAAGACCTTTTCATTGAATATTACATCTCTGCTCCTTATGATTTTGTGATTTTCATAATCATATAAGCGATAACCAAATTCATTAACACCATATCCAATAAAGGTACATTTCTATGATTTTTCCTCAAGATTTGTTCTATTTTCTTTATTAATATGGACAAAGGCCTCACAACCAAAAGGCTTTAAAAAAGAGTAGTTTACCTTTTTACCTGTCCATGCTTCCTCTGGAACACCACCATCCAAGGAACTTGAAGGCCCTCTATTTATTAGATAAAGAACAGTAACTACAACATCTACCCAAAATTGTAAAGGAAATCCTACATGCAATCTCATGCACCTTGCACGCTCCATGATTGTTCTATTCATCCTTTCTGACACCATTTTCTTGTGGTGTTCTTGGGACTGTCTTCTCTCTGCAAATTCCATGCTTTGAATAGTACCTATCAAACTCTTTGCTGCAATGTTCACCTCCATTGTCTCATCTGAGACACTTCAATTTCTTTCCTGTCTCAATCTCAACCAAAGCTTTCCATTTCTTGAAAGTATCAAATACATCAAATTTATTCTTAATATAATAAATCCAAGTTTTTCTAGTTGCATCATCAAAAAATGTAACATAATAATGAGATCCATTGAGAGATGATACCTGAGCAGGTCCCCATACATCTGTATGCACAAGCTCTAATTTTTCACTCTTATTTTCTTTCCCAAATATGAGAAATCTGACTCTCTTATGTTTTCCATAAATGCAATTCTCATAGAAGACCAAATCAAAATTATTCAAACCTGGCAACAAATTCCTTGAGTGAAGGATCTTCATCCCCTTCTCACTCATGTGTCCAAGCCTATGATGCTATAATGTTGCATCTGCTCCTTTGGAAGTTAAAGCATTAACAGAGTTAGAAATACCATTGCATAAATACAATGTACCAAGATTTTCACCTTTTGCTATTACCAGTGCTCCTTTGGTGACCTTCCAAGCTTTATCTGTGAAAGTTGTCACACAACCTTCACTTCCTAATTGCCCTGTTGAAATCAGATTTTTCTTCAGATCTGGAACATGCCTTACCTCCTTTAGTAACCATTGGTTTCCATTCTTTTGTTTTACAAGAAACTTACCCATTCAAACAATTTTACGGGTTTATCATCACCCAAACTGACTTGTCCAAAATATCCTTGAACATAGTTATGAAAATATTTCTTATCAAGTGTGGCATGGAATGAGGCCACTGAATCTACCACCCAGGAATCGGTAATATTTTCGAAAGAAAGAATCAAAGCATATTGTAACACCTCACCTGTCACATTTGCTTCATGATTGTTTTCTTCCTGTGCATCTCCTTCTTTTCCCTTCCAAGATCTATAGTCTTTCTTTAGATGTCCTTTCTTTTAGCATTTCCAGCACACTATCCCTGATCTGGACTTGGATATGCCTTTCCTTGATTTACTGCGATATCCTGAGCTCTTTCCTCTTTCCATTTTTCTTCCCCTAGATTCTGCACTCAAAGCATTACCCAATGTCTTACCGGAGCTTTTCCGTCGCATTTCCTCGCTAAGGATAGCACCGACAACATCATCAAACTTTAAAGTACTAGATCTAGAAATAGAGTTACTAATGGCAATTATTTAACCATTCCAACTTTCTGGCAATGAGCACAAGAATAACAGAGCTCTAACTTCATCTTCAAAGTTTACCCCTACAGAAATTAACTGACTTGTAATAGTATTAAAATCATTTAAATGGTCTGCAACAGATCCACCTTCTGAGAACTTCATATTAAATAACCATTTCATAAGAAATACCTTGTTTGAGGCCGAGGGTTTTTCATATAGTTTCGCCAACGCCTTAATCAAATCCTCTGTCATTGTTTCCTTTGAAATGTTGAAGGCGACTGATGCTGCGGGGCACAACCGTACTATTCTTAGTGACTTTCTATTGAGAAGGTTCCATTCTTCATCTGTCATACCCATCGGCATATTTGTTTTTCCACCCAATGGTAGGTACAGATCTTTCTGATACAGATAATCTTCCATCTGCATCTTCCACAGTGAGAAGTTTTTCCCATTAAATTTCTCGACCCTAAACTTACCATCTTCCGCCATTGCTCCCACTCGAACCAGGAACCCTTCTCTCTTGCAAGTTTGTCAGCGAAATATACCTTCAGCTCTAATACCAGTTGTTAGAAAAATATTATATCTGACAGATAAATGCAAGACATATAATATGCGGAAAAACAAAAACACAATAAAATGCATAAAACTAGAGAGACACAGATATACGTGGTTCACCCAGTTTGGGCTACCTCCACCTCGAACAGCCAGTCCTTCCTTTCTATTATCCAACAAAATGAAGAGACACAACCTACAATAAATCCGCTATAATATCCTTTGTTTTCTCTCATAGTCTTGCCTCTCTATTTCTCGCTCAGAGAATACACATCTATTACACAGCCTCAATACAATGCCCTCATACAAAGAGAGGGGTTGCCTTCTAGGGAAAAAAACGCTAAACTAAACATAAGTTCTACCGTAAGATCATCTGCCTAATGAATGCCCTAGATTGACTAGAAATTACTATACCTTTACAAGGAAAATTCACATCTGTTTCTAGCTTCAGGGGCGCTACCCCTGAAACCCCCACTAGGGGACCGCTAGCCCCCGGACCCCTCAGCCAGGGGGATTGCCCCCTTGAACCCCTGCGGAGGGGAGAAGTCCCCCCCCTCCCCCCCCCCCCACACCCCCCCACGTGGAGGGGTGTATAATATTCTTGGGGTATACATCTGGCTGAAACCTTTGAATATAGAAGATAATCAGGCTCCACACCCAACACCCTTCACCCACATCTGTGAATGGAAAAGGCGCTCCACCTCCTCTGGATCTTTGAGCTCATTCTTTTGGCTCTTGGTGGTGGCAACAGTGACGTTGGGCTCTGCATCAATGATTTGCTTCCCTTTGCCATTCCCCTTGTTAGGTTCTGACTCAGGGTCAGAACATGCATCTGATTTTGAAGCCTTCAACTCGGCCACCAATGACTGCTTGGTCTAACACTCACTTGTGTTGTGAGTGGGGCTCTTGTGGAACTCACACCACTTTCCTGTTTTCTTCTTTGACTTCGTGGTGTTGTTCTTTTCTTGCGGCTTCAACAAGTTTTCTTGGGTCACCCTGCCTTAGCTTTGTCCTTTGGTCTTCTGTTTGAATTTTTGCTCAATTTTGACAACATATCGGTACGCTGTGTTGAGCGAAGAGATGTTTAGGAACTCCATCTCTTCTTGAATGTACCTGTGTAGGTAGTTGCGGTATTTGAGTACCAAATACAGCTCAGAACCCTTGATACCCAACTGTGTGCGAAGGGTATGAAAAATGTTTGTGAACTTCGGCACATCTCGGTCCCTTACCTGCCATAGTGTGGTCCACTTTATGTATTTGCCCTCATAGCTTTTGACAGGGTAGTAGTACTCCTTGATGGCATCTCAAAACAAATTCCAGGTCGGTGCGGCTGAAAATAGTGACCCATGCTTTCATCCTTCTACTTGCAGTAGGTTCCCCACCTGTCCTTGACATAGGGGGCTGCTTTGAGAAGAGAGAAAACAATCTTTTCCTGACTCAAAAATTCATGAACAGAAAAATACCCTTGTAGAAGAATAAACCATTTATCTATGGAATTTGTGTCTATCTAACCCTCGAAGATGGGGATTCCAAAATTAAATTGTACCTTAAAGGGTGTGTCATTTCTAGAGTAGTTTTTGAAATCCGATGCGTCACCTCTGGGTGGCCACTAAAGGATCTGGGCAAAGTTGTCCATCATCGCATTCCTTTGTCGCTCGAGGGCTTCTTCGAGCAAGATTTTGATAGGATCTCTTGCCCCCTCATCTTTATTTTCATTCACCATTAGAGGCCATGAGGATTTGTGAGGCTGTTCTTGCAAAGGTTCGACTAGTTCAAGCCCTAACTCCTTGTATCCTGACCTTGTTGGGGACATGTAAAGAAAAACAGAGAAAAAAACAAACCGCTCTGATACCACTGATCCAGATTGAAACAGGAATGCAAAAAATTACAGAGATCAACATAAATACAAAGATGAGATAACCATAAATACAGAGTTGCAGTGGAAATAATACTTCATTTCATTAATGTAAAATACTGAAATATGCTTGAAACAACAATGAAATAAACTAGCTAGGGCGATGGTAGCTTATCTCTGAGAAGAGATGTGGCCGCTACATGCCTCTGAACTATGTTGCAATGAAGCTCAAAGTCCTATTTATTGTTGAGAAACAATGTAAAACCCTTAACATCCCAAAACCTAACCCTAGAAGATGAAACGCCAAATTGTGGGCACCGTTTTGGGTAAGTTGGTAGATCAACTTCCCGGGGTCATAACTTTGGCACCCGATCTTCGTTTGACACATATAATAGCTCGTTAGAAAGATCTATCTAGGCACTACAACACTAGGAAGAGAAACATCAGTGCATGACCCTGTGTTACTCCCAGATTTCCCAAAAAATTTCGTTTAGGGCCTTAAAACGGTTCCGGAAGTTCAGGACCCAGAAAACTGCTAAAAATAGTAAATTGTGCTACAATTACAGAAACTGAAAAACTGAAATAGACAGTTGTGGGGGTCCAAATGGGATAGGTGGGTGGCCACCAACATCCACCTAGATCATAGGCATAACTTGAAATAGGAAGGCAACCAAGCAATAGCCAACCAGCAACTAACCAAAAGTAAATTTTAGGGATTTGATTTATATGGAAGGAGAGGGAGTTGATGATCGATAAAAGGAGGGAGAGGTTCCACATTTTAAGGGGAAGATCCATGGAAGTAGGATCACGAACCAGGAATGGGATGTCTCACTCTATTCCTCATTCAACGACAACCAACTCGCCATTCGTGAGACTTCTATTAGGAGAAGATTCTCTTCCTTTTTAGGGACAACTACTTGAATAGGGCTAGTGCAGATTTTCTATCAAAAGGCGCATTCCCAGTGCTAGTCACTAGTTAGAAAAAAGGTTAGCAGCGCGGGTTTTTCTACTAAAAGTAGCGTTGGACTTGCAAAACAAGGTTTTGGATAAGTTCTTTAGAATTTCTTCAAGGCAAGTCTTCGTCTTCCTTCAGGGACGCTTATGAACATGTTTCATGGTGAATACATTGTCTTTGATAGCTTTCGTCACTTTGTGACCCTTGCAACATTGACGACACAAAGTGCAACACTTAGGATATGAGATTGGGAGTGTGACAAATACTATATAACATGGAGCAGAGTTCCTTTTTGTGTGTCAAGATCCTGAAAAAATGAAACAAGTTACTCGTTAGATAGTTCCTTTTCTTGTGTCAATCTCGTTAAAAAATGAAACAAACTCTTATGAGTATAGTTCTTTTACTATGTCAACCTCATTAAAAAATGAAATAGGTTGCTATGAGCATAGTTATTTTCCTGTGTAAAGTTCATTAAACAATGAAACATATCCCCTTTCAATTAGAGTCTTTGATTAGACCTCGTAAATTCTGAGTCAAGTATTTCACTTGATCTCATAAATGAACCTTCATTCTTTCCACCTGTTAGTACCCAATAGTCTAGTTAGGTGGATGAGATGAAGCTTGGCGGGAATGTACCTCAAATTGAGTCATTATGCTGGGGGCATGCAAAACTTATTTGAAGCACAGTTTTCCTCTGTTTCTAGCTTGTGTAAAAATGAAACCACTCTCAAGCATAGTTTTTCTCATGTTTTAAGGTTGTGAACAAATGAAACCATATTCAACCAATTTCAAGCATAGTTTCCCATGTTTCAAGCTTCAGTAAAAATGAAACCATTATCATTTTATCCCTTGTGATTGCAATTTGTATCAGCTGTTTTTCCTAGATGATCCTTGGTTTTCTCATTCCATTGTCACCATCTGCTTGGTTGATCATGCACTTTCACTTGGTTTTTACCCTTTCCTGAGGAACAACTGTGATGAGTGGTTTTACTAGCTAGCCTCTTGACCTCTACATGTTTTGAGTAGTTCCATCATGACCGAAACTGGGTGCTACCCTTTATACCATTCATTCCTACAGGATGTCTCTTATTTCATCTCTTTTAAGAATCCCAAAATATGAAAATATTATTGATCACTTGTCTTTTCGAACTTGTAAAATTAAATGAAAAGGCGTCTACTGAATATAAGTTTAGCCCCTTTCCAGAATGAGATAGACTAGCTGCAAATAACGACTACCTTAGTCGAACATGGATATGAGGTTCTCTTGGGTATCGTTTTCTAACTTTTCGGATCTAAGGGACTACCTATGAAAAGGGACATCTGGAGTTTTCTTTTTCACCTCTTTTTCAAAATCTCTAAACATGAAAAAGATGTTGTTTTTTACCTTCTTTGGACTCATTTAAACATAAAACAATGATGGACTTGTCAAACATGACAAGGCCGAACCATTCCTTCTCAAGCTTCGATAAATATAATCAGAGGGATTCATCTGAAGGATGAGCTTATAGATCAAGCATATGTTACCCTCCTCAAGCTTGTTAAAAAATAAAAAGGGATTGACCAATATGGTTGGGAAATTGGGAAAATAAGTGATTCCATTTTTCTAATGGAAGCGAGTCGCTCTTGAACATGACACTCTTCCACTTCATCTCCATGGAAATTGGTTTAGGTAATCTACTTGTCTTTCGGTTATCATACCATTTTCAGAGCCTCCATTTCGGTTTTAGGTCAATTTTTCCAACTCGATTCAGTGTCGTCAGTGTGCTCAAAATAAGTCTTTCAGTTGATCTCCACTACTATACTCTTAAGCCCTCATTTCATGTTTGCCTTTTCTGATATAATTCCGTGTTAGTATCATTCTGATATTTCTGTCTCAATCATGATACCCATTTCGTGTCTTTGATGGGGGATACATCAAGGCCCTCTTGCAACGGGTCGCTTCTTGTCGACATGAACACATCATCTAGGAAGTTGACTTAGAAACACACCTTTGGTACCTTGGCGCTTGCATACAACAATGGAATTTTTTCTTGCTATTGATAATAGTTTTACATCAATGGCCTTTGACTAAAATATTATGTCGGGTGTTCTACATCAACTCATTTATTCACACCATACAGATTGTACTATAATACCTTGAAAGGCATTAACATCATCAGTGATTTCTCTCGTGTCTATTAATGACTTACATCATTGGCCAATAATTAGATGGTGTCTACCATGTTCGACTCTAGCTCATTGATTCACATGGTTAGACTCGTACATTGGTTGGTCGTGTGTACAAGATAGAAGACCCTAGATCTAGTTTTATCCATCTCGACTGCGATTTCAGGATTTATACAAAGATAATGTTTGATGTTTGTGATCGTATAGACAATCATCTAGTCACAGGTCCACCACTTGCATCTGTGGATGCGTATTTTGATCATTGTACATGTTATGTTAGGTTATGAGTTGAGTATGGGTATGCCTCCCTCAGCAAACAAAGATGTCATGTTGTAAATTTATTGTAATAGGGGAAGCTCACAAGTTGTCATTGATCCCGACTTATCACAAGGTAAAGCAATTCAATCATCAGTTATGATCTCTGACTTCACGCTTTAGGGGGAATTATGTTATAGGACATTTTGTCACATCCGATAAGTCAGCCTCCTAATGGGATCAATCAACATATTATGCCCCCTTGTCACCATCTTTCACAAATCCCTAAGCATGTTCCCCTCATCCCCAAGAGTTTCAGCTCTAAAATGCTTCATCTGAGCAAGTTTGAGGACCAACTCTCCCTATAAGCCTACTGGGGTGCGTTCACCTACAGGTTGCTCAACTATGGCCTGCATTAGTCACCACCAAGTTGCTTCCTTTTGCACCTACATTGGTTCTAGAAATTCGGTAGAATTGTCATGATTTCAAAAGTTTCCTGTTTGGGGAGTTTTTAGAATTTCTTTCAACTACTTACCTTCGATAAAATATTTGGATCCTATACTTCCCTACTTTGGAGTTTTCACCACTTATCCTTTCATCCTATCCCTCCATCAAAAGATGTATCTCTTACCCTATATTGGTAATTAGATAAGAACTCCCAACTTACCCTACTTATTTATATATTCCTAACCTTGTATATGGTTGGGGGTTGGATTTTGGAGAGTGATTACACCCTTATGCTTTTGTAGTGAGTGGTTATCACCTCATGCATTTAGGGTGATTGGAGGTTCATATTGTGACAAGGAATGGAAAAGTCAACAACTTGAAGGAGATCTTCTACAAAAACAACTGCTACTTATGGTTGTAATCTCCTTGCATCTATATTAATGAAAATAATTCATTGTTTTACTATATGTAATGTTGTTATTTCACTTATTTCAATACCATGTTGATCTATTGAATGAAGTACTTATATGATACTGCATAGATCTCATAGTTTCTGGGCTTGTGTTATCTGACAATGTAGGTTCTAATTTTGGAATTCAGAGTTGGAATTGGAGCTTCCAAGATAAAGAAGGAGTGGAGTGCGCACATCTAGAGAAGTGTTTTCTCACGGGAAAAAAAATATTTTGACTAAATGTTTGTAAGGATTCTATGTTTCTTAACATATGATACACAAAAATAATGCTTCGAGTGGTTTCCCTTGGGAAAATGGTGGTACAACACGTCCTTCCTTACTTCATAAAAAATGTTCTCATTTATGGAACTTTATGGGTATCATCTTCCATCCATCACATCACCCTTGAAAGGAACTATAAAGGCTAAAGGGACAAAGGACCAAATAGGGCACCGATAAGAGGTTGTCAAACTATTGAAGGACAACTTGGTTAATTTAAAAAATAGGATGAAACAACAAGCATATCAACATCGAAGTGAGAGGGTAAGGGTTGAGACTACAACCATATTAATGGATGCCCCTAAAGAAACAAAAGGGGAAAAAAAAATTAGCACCAAGGTATTATGGCCCCTATAAGGTGTACAATATTGGAAACATGGCTTATAAATTGGAGATACCTCCATATTGAAGTATACATCCATTTTTCTATGTTTCATATGAAAAATGTAATCACTAACAATATCATAGTCCATAATATTTTAAAAAAGATTAGTGAATAAGGGAAAATCATAATAGAACTAAAAATAATTATAGAAACAAGGATTAAATTATAAAAAATTGACAATACAATACTCATGAAATGGAAGAACCTACTAATGGAAATGGTAACATGGGAAGATGAGTTTTTCATGCAAAAATGTGCACATTTAGACAAGTGTTAAGGAAAATACTTCTTTGACGAGGAGGGGCATGTTGAAACCTATATAAGCACAATATTAACCCTAAGATCCCTTATTAGTACCCATATACTACATCTCTATTGTTATATTGTTATGTCAACTAGGATCTTTCATTGTACTATTTCTTAATAATTGTACCCTTCTTTTATACTTATACATACATACATACATACATACATATTTATACACACGCACACTAAGGAGACCTAGTCCTGTTATAAGAAAATATTTCATATTGTATTCATTGTATAAGGAAGTTTCACCCTTGAAAAACAATGTAATTGTTGGTTTTTTTTATCATTTTATTTTTATTTTTCATCTTAGTTTAAGTGCAATTTCGTGGACATCCAAGAAGCAACCCATTTTGATGATCTTATTTGTAGAAGTTGAATGCGTAGTAGCAAAAGTAACAACTTGTCAAGAATGTTGCTGATGAAGAGGATTGAATGATATTCAACAAGGATAGGAAAGTAAAGCTCTGGTTTATTACGATAACAATTCATCCATACCTTCGTTCAAGAATAACAATTGAAATAGAAAATAAAATACAGATACAAGATATCATTTTTCTAAGATATCTTATAAATAATGGTGATTTATATTTAGAATTTTGTAAGTCAACTGACAAATTTGTTGATATATTCACAAATCTATTGCGAATATATGTTTTCGAACTTAAGTAAAAAAATATAGTTGCTCTAAATATTGAAGCATTCAACAATCATAATTAAGGGGGAAAGCTACAAGTTGTAATTACTCCAACTAGTTATATAAATTTTTAGGATTGTCTTGTTTAGATCTATATTAAATTTGGATTCTTCTACTGAAGAAATCTATAGAAGAGCTTAGCTTTATACTGTCAAAAACATGTTATTTATATCACTCTTAGAGAATTTATTTAGAATTGTATCAATTGTATCAATTATATCTGGATTGCAAAGTAATGAAAATAATAAGGTATGGTAACGATTCATGAGACATAGCTAATTTTTTTGATTGTATGCATTTGTTTAGGATGTAGTTAATAATTTTTTCCATTTAATAAGAATATAGATGTCTATGAATAAATGCATAAAATGGTGGTGAAGCAATATGAAGACACACACTACTAGGGAAATTTTGGTTGGTGTCTATTTCAAGAAAGCAATGAGAGGTCACTGAAATAGATGAAATTTTTCCAAGTAGGGCCAAAACGGATGTATATAGTTTATTTTCTAAGCACCATAAATCACCCAAAGGTTACCTATGTAAGCCAAAAATAATATGGAGAGAATATGTTAGGGAGCTGGAATTTATAAGGAAGATGAGGAGAAGGAGAATGGACATGTGATGCATATAAATGGAACTAGAGATTTTTTCTAAATATTTGAAATATCTCTATGTGTATTTATAAATAAAAGATAAAATTCATCAATAATAAAAGGTTTTAATTGATAAAATATTATTTTATGAGTATACAATTTTCATTTTACAACCATGAGTGAAGCTATAGGGAATATTTGTTGGTATTTTCCATCATGTATTGTTTCTCTAGTTTTTCTTATGTGTATCACACTTTTATGTATTCGTTCTTTCTTTAAAATTCAAATAATAAATGGAGAAACGTGGGATATAATGAAAAAAAATGTGTACATATTTTTGGACATGTTGTGAAAAGGATCAATTTAAGCACCAATGAGATGGAGGAGATTGTGTATGGAAACCCTTGAAGAACAATCCTGAGATGGGGAGATTTATCCTGAAACTTTCACAAGCTTTGTTATGCTACAAAGATGTAATTTCTTTTATAGTGAGTACTAACGTGCATTCCTTTTTTTTTGTTTGCTTCTTGTGTAGGAACGAATGCATTATTAGATAAGAAAAATGTAGGAGGAAATAATGTGAGTGGAGTAAGGAATTTTTTAGGTTAGATATGTGGCATGCCACCATGACTTTTACATAGCCACATCCCCATTTGATCTACTTGCATTGATCAATATTCATTGGGACTTAAAGACCTCAAATCCCATAGATCCACCTAGAGAAATGAAATATTCTCAAAAAATGATCCAATTAATAGAAGCGAGATAATACCAAAGGCTTCTTTTAAGGATTATCATATGTTAGAGATAATTACTCCTCATAAATTCTAGCTAGAATCATATTTTATTGAAGTTTACATAGATTCTAAATTAAGGAACAACTAATCACACATGTGTAAGATAATATTAACATACCTATTATTCACATTTTTGGGTACATGTTTAATCATGTATCCTCCATGAATTTAATTCAATCAATTTGAGTTAGACAACTATGATTCTATTATGTTGTATGTGGCATTCTCATGAGTTACTTTGTAAGTGTTGAAGTATGGTTTCCTCTTCTATCCCTACAAAGTGGTATCAGAGCTAGAGGAACCATTTTTATCAAAGAAGTAATATATCATAGCCAATTTGCCAAGGGAGTTTTGAGCAACCTTTGTTGTTTAAGTAGGAAGCCACAACCATCGCTAGAGGAGACCATCATTTAATACTCTATCATTTCAATTTATATATCTCTTGCATCTCTGGATCGAGTTTAGGAAGAGCTAAAATTATGGTCAACCACTACTATCGTGTCATGAGCTTCTCTACCAAGGTGAGCCAAAGAGTTAAAATTTCCTTACCACAAATCCTAGTTGCCATTGAGGTGGATCACCTCCTTTCTCATCTTTTGTTTCTCCCAATATGTAGCCATCGTCTAATGTTTGTAGAAAATTGTTAAACACCAAATAGACTTTTTCATGTAAAAATTATTACTCCATTTTACTTTATAACTTGTGAAATGCTTGGAGTCAACACAAGCATGGAATTGGTTGTTTGGGTAGTATTTTTTATAAAAAAATATTATATATAGATATGTGGGAGGAGAGGTTTTCTGTAAATCCATATCTAATAAAAAAAAATGTTTAGTGAAAAAATGGATTTGTTTCCATTAATAAAAGGTTTCTTGAAAACGAAGAGTGATATGGCTTTAAGTGGGAGTCTTTCCCAACTACAAATTTTGGTTCAAATAGTGAAAAACTATGAATTTTGGGAATTAGCATGAAGAATTTGTTACATGTTAAGGATTTATGGGATCTGATAGTTTCTTGCTATGTAAAGCCATCTAATGAGGAAATTAAACATCTTTGACAAACACACAAAAGGACCAACTTAAAGTAAATAGAAAGACAGATGCAAAAGCTATTTTCTCCATCCAAAACAACATGGATGAGGCTATATTTCCAAAGATATCTAAGTAGAATTTCTCCAAGATAGAAAGGGGAATTTTAGAGGATAATTATTAGGGAATTATGCAGGTGATGATAGTTAAGTTGTAAATGTTGAGGATGAATTTTGAGAACTTTACGATGAAGGAGTCAGGGTCTGTAAATGAGTACATGACCTAAGTCATAAGCATTATCAATGAACTAATGATGAATGGTCAAGAAAATTCACATCAGAAAGTAGTAGAGAAGGTTCCAAGAACCTTTCATATGAAGATTGATGTAGTGGTTGCAACCATTGAAAAGTCTAAATACATGATAGAGTTATCAGTAGATGGGCTATGGAGATCCTTGCTAACCCATGAATCTCAAATAAATAAGAATGGTGAATCTTTGGAAAATGCATTCAAATCATAGGTTTCTATCATAAAAGTTAAAGGATGATCAATATTAAGAGGAAGATGAAGGAAGAAAAAATTAAAGAGATGGTTCAGAACAATAAAGGAGATCATATCACAATCCTCATAGTTCAAGGGGGGTGTTGTGGTCACCAACAACCCCCCTCTTCATTTGATATTAGTAATAACATCAAGCAAAGGGGGACCCTTAGCCAAAAATCCAAAAAATATTTTTGTTTGAAAATTCTTTTGTATCAGCTCCCTAAAAGCTATATCACGTCGCAACGGAAAAAGGAGCGACGCGAGAACACATCGCATCGCGCGCATTAAGAGCGTTTGAAAAAGAAGAACCTAAAGAAACGCCGACGGCCGATATGCGACATCGCACGTCGCAATGCCACACGAGCAGCACAAAATGACTAAGTGAAAACCTTGCGATGTTGCGATCTGCGATCTGCGACCATGCAAAGCTGCGATCTGCGATATTAGCAATATGCGATCTGCGATATCAGCGATCTGCGATCTGCGATATCTGCGATCTATGATAACACTTAATAACGTCGCAGCCATCGATACTGTGATACCAATCGCAGAAAAAAATCATCGCAAGAATTCTCCGACATACACGGTAGATCCAAAAATGAAATCGCGCCTTAAGTGAAATTAATGACCGCATGCTCGGATATCCAGAACTGATTGCATCGCATTTATCGAAGAGTCAAGTTATGATGAATGTCATTAATTTCGCATTCATTAGAATTTAATTCTTTCATGTCAATCTTTTCGTCATTTCCCTTCTTCTTTGCGTAAACTGCAAGACATGCAACTTATATAAATCTATATGTAGGAAACATCTAAGGAGAAGGGAAGAGCGCGAATAAGACAACAGAGAGAAGATTCCTCCGCAATTGGATGCCGCATGCAGCAGAACCGCGGATTCCAGAGTATCGCCCAACAGGCACTGATGAAAATAGACTGTCCAAGACTCAGAGTCAAAGGCGCACAAAAGCAGCGTGTTTACAAAAGATCCTGAAGCTCAAACTTGGTAAAGCAGAGAAAGAAGCGCAAGAGAAGAAAGACGCTCTAGAAAAGCCTGGAACAAAGAACGGAAACAGTTCTCGAAACATGGGATTGTCCATACAGCGCAGCTTCTAACTCACTGAGTCATTCGCACGACCGGAAACCGAAATAGCAACAGCAAAATCAGTTCGAAAAGAAACTGGGTTGTACTAAGTGTGCGCACAGCGAATACACCCAGCTAGAGAAAGGTTTTCGAAAATATCTTTTAATCTAACAGAAAGACGTGCCAGCGCTTGTTGTTTCTAATTTTCAAGCTCGAACAAAAGGAAAGGAAATCCAGCCGACTCTTTCAGGGCGAACAGCGCATTGCTTACAACACTAAGGAGCAGATATAGAAACGGTTAGAAATTAGATTCAGTTTTTAGAAATAAATTTGTTTTTAGTAAAAGGGCGGTCATTTGAAGTCGTTCCTTGAATTTGTGTAAATTAAAATTAGTCGGTTACTAGTATTTAACCCTTCTCGTTGCATTGGAGAAGGGTCCGAAATTTTGTCAAAAAAATTGTCCTCAAAACATGCACTTTTGCACCCTCGGAGGGGGTTTTTGATGAATGGACGGATCAAGATTTATTTATGTTTGCATTTTAATACCTGCTACTGATGTTGCACTTCTGTACTCTTAGTAGGCATTAGAAGCAAGTAGAAATAGATCATTATTGCTTAAGGTCTGTAAGTTTAAAATCAGTCATAAATGGTACTTTTATCTCTTGACTAGTTTCTGCTTGCATTCTTAGAGTAATATACAGCTGATGTTATTTATATGTTAACGTATGAATGAGTGGACTACCATTTGGCACTTTTGTACGGTGGAGTCATTGATTTGTGCTTAATACATGAATAGTTGATTATGCAATATGTTGTTCACAACTGTTTTGCTTAACTTCTTACGCAAGATGGTTCATCTTAATTGATTTATATTCTCATGATAGCTGAATAATCTTCATTACCAGTTATTCTGTGAAATCTTTCTAGATTGCATAATGGAAAAATTCTGTCCCGGGTTAGTGTAGATTAGATGTATTGTTTTTGTTAGATTAAAGTAGTATAAAGTCATTTCAGAATTTAGAATTAGATTAGTTAAGGAATAATTACTTATTTTCTACTATCATTTCCTACACACACGCACATCACCATTTTCTACACATACACACACCCCTAGAATGGGAAGTTGGTCCCGTCATCCCCAGTCGGACCCGCTACTCCAAACGGGCACGGAGCTGCCAACCAGGTTCCCGACCGGGTGCGTATCCCCCTTGTTGTTGACCCGATTTCGGGGCCCTCAACATATTTGGCACTAGAAGGAGGGCACGAACTATGAATGGCACCTAAAGCAATATCCAAATACCATTCTGAGAGTAATACACCCTCATCAACTCCCTCGACTTCTCCAACACGGTTAAACCCGGAATTTGAAGTCGCTCGAGTATCCACCACTGCTACATATTCGAATATATCAGGCCCATCTATTATTGAACCCCCTGAAATTCAAACTTTGATTCATAAATTCCAGGGATTCTCCATTTTTAACCAGAAGTCTGATAAATCTAAAAGCAGCGTGACTTCGCAGTACAACCCTGCTCATCCCCTTACCAGATTAAAGAGTGAAAAATTTGGCATACAACCAAGTGAACTCCCTCTTCCTACCAGAAAAAGAGCAAGGAAAACACCTCAAGAGTCTGACAGAGAGACTCTCTCATCCACTTCGTCCATATCAACTCCCTCACCGCGAAGTCAACCACCCACTTTTCCATTCCAACTCACTCACCCGTCTTCCACAAACCTTCCTCTTCGAACATCAAAGATCCTGATTTCTTCACCTTCTCAGCATCAGGGGTCAGTTTCTGCACTTCCATTAGCTAGCAGCTCCACGATGGCCCAGTCTCCATGGAACAATCCTGGGGCGGTTTTAATGCCTCCACCCCTGAGCCCTATACTGGCCCATCTAGAGAAGTGGCTACCTAAATTCAACCCAGAAGCAGGTATGCTAGCCGAAGAACATATCAATAATTTCATGCTTTCTGTTAATCTCAATGGAGTTACTAACGAAGACGCTGTTGTCCGGCTCTTCCCTTATACAATGCAAGGAACGGCCGGGTCATGGTACTTTTCATTACCTTCCGGATCCATCACAAGCTGGGACATTTTTCAAAGTCAGTTCCTCACTAAGTTTGGTGATGACCAATCTACGACGACATTGATTAATGACCTATCTAATCTTAAGGCTGAGGCTAGAGAACCCATTAAAGACTTTAACTTACGGTTCAATAAGATCCTCAACAAAATCCCCGCTGCTTCACAACCCAGCGAGGAAGTAAGATGTGAATGGTACATCACGGCTTTACCTCCAAACTTGGCTATCTTCGTAGATAGGGTAAACAAGACCACATTAGTTGAAAACTTGACAGAAGCGTTAGCAGTGGAAAGACGCGTGGTAGCCCTAGAAAAGAGATCTGCTATAGAAGAACGCAAATCAAAGAAGATCTCTTTCAAAGAAGACACCAAGAAGAAGCAAACGAAAGATCCTTTCGATTTGGAAGGGTTACAAAAAGTGTTGAAAGCCATGTCCAATGAGATGGTCGATATCAAGAAACAAGTAGCAGAGACTTCTTCGAAAAATCCCTTTAGGACTTTTAAAAGAAATCCTCCCATGGACATAAAACCACCCAGTGTTGTCTCAAACGTTGAGTCTGAAGAAGACGAAGAAGAAGAGAATACCACTGAAGGGCAGACTAACGAGGAAGAAGTTGTAGAACTTCAAGGAATGTGGGATTTCATCCTCCCACAGGAAGAGGATCAAGAAGCACTTCCTGTTAGCACGAGAAGCAAAAATCAGCTTGATCCTCCCCAAACTACCCCGAAACAAAAGAGCGCAAGCCCTGCAACAAAAGAAAGGGTCATAACCAAAAAGACAACTGCTAAAGCGACCCAGTTTAGCCCAGTTCAATCTGAACAAGCACCTCCATCAAGGACACTAATAGTGTCGGATGAAATGGATTATAACATCATTGACAACATGAAGAAGACTAGGGCTAATATCACTCTATATGAATTGAGTAAAATGAAACACCAGCAGAAAATCATGATGAAAGAATTACATGTTGTACCTACTACATCTTTACCTACAGTTGTGGCTTCCCACAATCTGGGAAGACCTCCAACCAATATGATAAATAAAATTGATCCAAATGACATCGCCTTGATTGGAGGAAGATCAAGGTCTCATACTCCTCCTTTTCTGCTCACATATGAAATCTTCAACAAAAACGTGCACAATTGCTTGGTCGATTCTGGTGCTTCAACGAATATTTTAGCCAGGTCAATATGTGCCAAATTGAATGTGCAACCTCAAAAATCTGCAGTACGTATAGTTCAACTTGATCGATCCCAGTTCGAAGTGATTGGTGAACTTAATCAGGTGACCATAAGATTGTCGACTAACCCAAAAGTGTGTCAGGTTATCAACATCCTGGTAGCCGATATCCCTGAGTTTTATGGCTTGATTCTTAGCAGGGATTGGTCAGAGAAACTCCACGGATATTTCTCAACCGAATGGTCGCACATGTGGTTACCATACAATGGTAAACCAAATCAGATAAAGGTTGAACAAGAGTTGCACCAAAAATACATAGTGACAGAGCTAGAAGGAGAAAATGAAGCCATCACATACAATAGCAACATTGTAGGCAATTACGCAATAGATTCTTTCCTAGGCAATTTCAGTGCTCATATTTCACCATACTTAGAGAATTCAGTTTTATCCCAAGTTGAAAATTTCTCCCAAACTGATGACTCAAAATGTTTTAGTTTTTTAGATAATTCTGTAAATACTTCTTTATTTTGGAAATTATATTTTGACGGATCTAAATCCAACGAAGGGGCAGGAGCAGGATGCGTTCTGATCAACCCAGACGGGAACAAGATTATGCTCACATGCAGACTTGAGTTCGATTGCACGAACAACACAGCGAAGTACGAAGCCTTGGTTCAAGGCCTATACAAAGCAATCGGATTGAATGTTAAGTATCTTCAAGTCTTTGGAGATTCTGAGATCGTCGTAAAATAGGTACGTAACACCATACATTGCCTGTCTAGTCATTTAAAGCATTATCAATCGTTAGTGCAAGATCTCACTTCACATTTCATAGCATTTAACATCTCGTCAATTCCAAGGATTCAAAACGCAAGCGCAGACCTGTTAGCTAACGTAGCCTCTCGACTTATCCCTTCCGAAGATTTTAGTCCTGATAGGTTTTCAATAGAATTAATTTTTAAACCTTCCATTCCTGACAATATCACCAACTGGAGAGTGTTCAACGACGACCGAGACATCGTAAGTTTCCTCACCTCTGAAGGATCCTACACAAACCAGATAATTGACGAAGACTGTCATGATCACCAAATACAACAAAGTAGCACTGATAATGCTATACCCAATTCGGTGGTCAAATTAGAAGACTTATATGACTTGAAAAGTCGGTTCAAAAGGTTGGCTAATGCCAAGCTTTATAGTTCAACTCTGAACTACGAATCAGTCAACCTAGGAACCGACGAAAAGCCGCAAAACGTTAATCTAGGCCAGGGCTTAGCCCCTGAAGAAAAATCAGCATATATCCACCTTCTGAGACAGTACAAAAACGTTTTTGCCTGGAACTACGATGAGCTGAAGACTTACAACACTTCCATCATTCAGCATGTTATCCCTATGACTGACAACGAGAAACCTGTCCAGCAGAAAATACACCCTAACCTAGAAAACCAGATAAAAACTAAGCTTAATAAGTTGTTGAGAGCTAGAATAATCTTCCCCGTTAGGCATTCCAAATGGGTATCCAATATGGTGCCCGTTAGGAAGAAAAACGGAGACATTAGAATCTGTATCGACTTCCGAAATCTCAACAAAGCCTGCCAGAAAGATAACTTTCCCCTCCCACCTATGGAGCAAATTCTACAGGCAGTAGCAGGCTCAGAATTAATGTCATTCCTGGATGGATTTTCAGGATACAATCAAGTACTGGTGCATCCCGATGATCAGTTAAAAACTACGTTCCGAACCAAGTGGGGCACTTATGCATATCGGAAGATGCCATTGGGTCTGATCAACGCCGGAGCTACCTTTCAGAGAGCCATGGACATCGCGTTTAAAGGATTGGTCAA
Source organism: Pinus tabuliformis (assembly GCA_031772625.1). NCBI lineage: Eukaryota > Viridiplantae > Streptophyta > Pinopsida > Pinales > Pinaceae > Pinus > Pinus tabuliformis. The sequence goes on along the minus strand of CM062807.1, from coordinate 122,526,178 downwards.
TAAATCAGTAGTGATTTATCTGGATGATATAACAGTGTACTCCAGAAAACGAAACAACCATCTCCAAGATTTGAAGCAAATCTTTCAAAGATGCTTGAGGTATGGGATTTCGCTCAATCCAAAGAAATCTTTCTTTGCATTAAGCGAAGGGAAATTGCTCGGATTCATAGTATCTAAATCTGGTATTCACATAGAACCCGATAGAATCAAGGAAATTTCTGAAATATCCATACCTCATAACAAGAAAGCCATGCAATCCTTCCTTGGACAGATCAATTTTGTCAAAAGATTTGTCCCCGATTTTTCACGTATTATTTCACCCTTACAAAATATGATAAAAAAGAATTCAAATTTCAAATGGGGTCTAGACGAGCACAAAGCATTCAACTTAATCAAACAAGCCATCATCAACGCTCCATCTTTGGCTACCCCAAATTTTTCAGAACCTTTCATCTTATACACGTTTGCCTCAGAAAAATCTTATGCTGCGATTTTAACTCAAGCAAATCACGAAAAGGTAGAAGCCCCAATCGCATTCTTTAGCTCGAACTTACAAGGTGTTGAACTCAATTATTCTGACGTCGAGAAACAGGCATATGCCATTTTCAAAGCAATCAAATATTTCAGACCTTTCTTGCTAAAAGCCCATACCAAAGTCATAGTACCGTTTCCAGCGGTAAGAAACCTCCTCATACAGAAGGATGTGGGCGAGAAGAGAGCGAATTGGATCACCGCCTTACAAGAATACGACCTTGAGATCAAACCGGCACACATCGTAAGAGGCCAAGGCTTCTGCAAGATGTTAGCTGGAGCATCGCAAATCCCCAAGAACTCGTCTGAAGAGGTACACGCGTATGAGGTAAGCCTAAACGACACAAAATCATTATATGCTCACACCATTTATTTTCTTAAGAACGGGTATGCCCCATCACGTCTGGATCATACTAAGAAAAGAGCTCTGAGATTAAAAGCTAAGCAATACCAGCTCATAAATGATGTCCTGTTTAAAAGGAATTATGATTCTGTACTTCTTAGGTGTCTTGAGAAAACTGAAGCCGAAAAGGTTTTGCAGGAACTCCATGACGGACCAGCAGGTGGACACTATGTCGGAGATGCGACTGCACACAAAATCTTGCGTGTAGGATATTATTGGCCCACGCTGTTCAAAGACTCATACAATCACGTAAGGAAATGCCAAGTCTGCCAGACTGCTGCAGGAAAACAAAGGAAAGCGTCCATGCCGCTACAACCAGTCAACATCGACCAACCATTTTGTCAATGGGGCTTGGACATAATAGGTGATATCGTTCCTCACTCTTCTAAGCGGCATAAGTATATCCTTACGGAAATTTATTATTTTACCAAATGGGTAGAAGCAGTTCCTCTCAAGACAGTTCATTCTGAAAACATTATTGAATTCATAGACCAATTTATCATAACTAGGTTTGGATTGCCAACGGCCTTAATGTTTGATAACGCTTCATATTTTCTGGAAATGCTATGACTGAGTTTGCGCTCAAAAGAGGGTCCAAACTGAAATATTCTACCAACTACTACCCGCAAGGTAATGGATTGGCTGAATCAACAAACAAGAACCTAATCAGAATTATCAAAAGAACAGTTGACCAAAACCAAAAGAATTGGCACAAAGCGCTGGTAAATGCTTTATGGGCTGATAGAATCACAAAGAAAGCTTCGATCGGCACTTCTCCCTTTAATTTAGTTTACGGGCGGGAAGTGGTTCTTCCGACTCACTTAGTCATTCCCTCTTTGTCTTTAGTGAAGTACATCGATGAAGTACCTACTTCCTCATTACAATTAAGACAAATGGAAATAATCAAACTAGAAGAACAAAGAGAACAAGCTAGGAAAACCCATGCACATCACCAAGCGCTAATAAAATCTTCTTTTGACTCAAGCATCATAACCAGAAAAAAATTTCAGATGGGTGATTTAGTTTTGAAATGGGATAAGGCACATGAAGAAAAGGGAAAACATACGAAATTCCAGAAGCTGTGGCTTGGCCCTTTTCAGATTGTAGAAGTCGTAGGCCCGTCCACATTCGTGTTGCAGGATCTGGCAGGTAGGAGAGATTCTTTACCTGTCAATGGATTGATTCTTAAATTATATTTTCCATAAAAGAGAAATTCTTCCAATTTTTTTCGGATAGATTTAGTTTTTATATTTCAGTTTGTTTTGTTTTTCTCTTTTTATGAATAAAACCCGTTGTAGATGATCATGTGAAAAGGATTCATGAAAAGAGCACGCCAATTCTCTATCAGATTTTGATTTCGCTTGTACAAATAGCAAAATTTTTGGAAAATCTGAATTTTATTATTAACAAATAGAGTTAACTTCACCTTGATTACGATATTAGTTTCAACCTCAAAGAACTTTGACGAAAGCAACCTTTGGTGAAAAAATTGTTTTGTATCAGCACCATGAAAGGTATCCTCAATAATAAAATAAGTACTCTCTGCAAAATTGTTGTTTTCAAAAACTCTATTATTGTCGTCCAGAGCTTTCTTAAGGAAAAACAATGAATTCCTCCCTGCTAAAAGGGAATTGCAGCATTCAGAGAAATAATCCAAGCAAAACACTATATCTCAAAGAATAAGAGGTCTCATCACGAGCCGACTTATCATGATCACAGATATTATAACTTGCTGACTTTGCCAATACTGTCTATCAAAACAGGGCAACGAATTAAGATTGTTTCAATCAAAAGACAAGAGGTCTCATCACGAGCCGGCTTGTTCAGCAAAAGTGTAAATCAAGTGAATGACTGTGTAATAATTTGGCCACCAAACCAAGACATTGTTCTTTAGAGAATTAAAAAAGGAAAAGTGTGTCAAAAAGGATTTTTCTCTGGAATGTTGTGAGTAACCTCAAGCAGGAAAAAGGATCATTGTTGGATAACATGGTAACCCTGTCGAGGCTATGGACGCTTGCGGGCAGCAGAGGCTCTACCTACGACAAATGAGTATACTTTTAAGCCAGTACGCAGAGAAGACCTTATTTTATCTTTAATGAAGACCAAGTCATGTCTGGTGCGAACGCAAGAAAAATCTTGAGGAAGCAAGCAATTGAGATTAAAAAGGTTGAGACAAAGTATCGTTGACAAGGTGAGGGGGTCTACTCTATCTGTTCATAACAAAATTTAGACATATAAGAATTTTGTTGTTTCGGAAGTGAACGGTTAATAGAAATGTAGAGGTAACTGGTTCTTCACAGTGAATCGCCATTGTTGTGGTCACCAAAAACCCCCCTCTTCGTTTGATATTAGTAATAACATTAAGCAAAGGGGGACCCTTAGCCAAAAATCCAAAAAAAAAATTTGTTTGAAAATTCTTTTGTATCAGCTCCCTAAAAGCTATATCACGTCGCAACGGAAAAAGGAGCGACGCGAGAACCCATCGCATCATGCGCATTAAGAGCATTTGAAAAAGGAGAACCTAAAGAAACGTCGACGACCGATATGCGACCTCGCACGTCGCAATGCCACACAAGCAGCAAAAAATGACAAAATGAAAACCTTGCGATGTTGCAATGTGCGACCTGCGACCATGCAAAGCTGCGATCTGCGATATTAGCGATATGCGATCTGCGATATCAGTGATCTGCGATCTGCGATATCTGCGATCTACGATAACACTTAATAACGTCGAAGCCATCGATACTATGATACCAATCGCAGAAAAAACTCATCGCAAGAATTCTCCGACATACACGGTAGATCCAAAAATGAAAGCGCGCCTTAAGTGAAACTAATGACCGCATGCTCGAATATCCAGAACTGATTGCATTGCATTTATCGAAGAGTCAAGTTATGATGAATGTCATTAATTTCGCATTCATTAGAATTTAATGCTTTCATGTCAATCTTTTTGTCATTTCCCTTCTTCTTTGCGTAAACTGCAAGACATGCAACTTATATAAATCTATATGCAAGAAACATCTAAGGAGAAGGGAAGAGCGCCAATAAGACAACAGAGAGAAGATGCCTCCGCAATTGGATGCCGCATGCAGCAGAACCGCGGATTCCAGAGTATCGCCCAACAGGCACTGATGAAAATAGACTGTCCAAGACTCAAAGTCAAAGGCGCACAAAAGCAGCGTGTTTACAAAAGATCCTGAAGCTCAGACTTGGTAAAGCAGAGAAAGAAGCGCAACAGAAGAAAGACGCTCCAGAAAAGCCTGGAACAAAGAACGGAAATAGTTCTCGAAACAGGGGATTGTCCATACAGCGCAGCTTCTAACTCACTGAGTCATTCGCACGACCAGAAACCGAAATAGCAACAGCAAAATCAGTTCGAAAAGAAACTGGGTTGTACTAAGTGTGCGCACAGCGAATACACCCAGCTAGAGAAAGGTTTTCGAAAATATCTTCTAACCTAACAGAAAGAGGTGCCAACGCTTGTTGTTTCTAATTTTCAAGCTCGAACAAAAGGAAAGGACAACTAGCTGACTCTTTCAGGGTGAACAGCGCATTGCTTACAGCACTAAGGAGCAGATACAGAAACGGTTAGAAATTAGATTCAGTTTTTAGAAATAAATTTGTTTTTAGTAAAAGGGCGGTCATTTCAAGTCGTTCCCTGAATTTGTGTAAAGTAAAATTAGTCGGTTACTAGTATTTAACCCTTCTCGTTGCATTGGAGAAGGGTCCGAAATTTTGTCAAAAAACTTGTCCTCACAACATGCACTTTTGCACCCTCGGAGGGGGTTTTTGATGAATGGACGGATCAAGATTTATTTATGTTTGCATTTTAATACCTGCTACTGATGTTGCACTTCTGTACTCTTAGTAGGCATTAGAAGCAAGTAGAAATAGATCATTATTGCTTAAGGTCTGTAAGTTTAAAATCAGTCATAAATGGTACTTTTATCTCTTGACTAGTTTCTGCTTGCATTCTTAGAGTAATATACAGCTGATGTTATTTATATGTTAACGTATGAATGAGTGGACTACCATTTGGAACTTTTGTACGGTGGAGTCATTGATTCGTGCTTAATACATGAATAGTTGATTATGCAATATGCTGTTCACAACCATTTTGCTTAACTTCTTACGCAAGATGGTTCATCTTAATTGATTTATATTCTCATGATAGCTGAATAATCTTCATTACCAGTTATTCTGTGAAATCTTTCTAGATTGCATAATGGAAAAATTCTGTCGTGGGTTAGTGTAGATTACATGTATTGTTTTTGTTAGATTAAAGTAGTATAAAGTCATTTCAGAATTTAGAATTAGATTAGTTAAGGAATAATTACTTATTTTCTACTATCATTTCCTACACACCCGCACATCACCATTTTCTACACATACACACACCACTAGAACGGGAAGTTGGTCCCGTCATCCCCAGTCGGACCCGCTACTCCAAACGGGCACGGAGCCGCCAACCAGGTTCCCGACCGGGTGGGTATCCCCCTTGTTGTTGACCCGATTTCGGGGCCCTCAACAGGGGGGAACCAATATTAGTTCATAATTAAATTAGAGGTATGAAAAACAAAAAATAATTGCTTCTATTATAATAGGATAGGTCATTATACACATGAATATAGAAAGAAGAAATATAATCTTATAATACAAGATTCAAATTATTCTTCTAAGAACCATCAAATATTGTCATTCCTTACGTGTAATGATGTCGAAGAGTCTTCTAATGATACTTGGCTTATAGATAATGAGTTTAGAAACCATAAGATAGAAAATAGAAGCATATTGTAGATTTGGATAATTCATTAAGGAATGAAGTCAAGTTGGGGTTAGCTCATATTATAAAAATTATGGGAAAATAAATTGTTAACATCCTCACTAAACTATTGAAGAAAGTGTAACTAGGTTCATAATTTACAAATGCATTTTTGATCTTTGTACTTTTGAAGAAAAAAAATATTATTTTTTGTGAATTATAAGAATGAGTTTCTTGCTCATTTCTTAGGAAAGTCAAATATTCAATGTCATGTGCTTCTTGAGCCTACTAGTAATGTAAATGAGTCAACCTAGTGTCTAGATCAAATTCCTCCAAGAGAAGCACCATCCCCTTGAAGACGACAACAAGCAAAATGAATTAATAAGAATAATCATGTCAGCGTGCAAATGAATTAACTAGCATAGTCATGTTGGCTCAATAAAAGACACAACTGTTCACACTATCATGTTGGCTCAAATGCATAAGCTGACCACTATATATATGCGGCTAGAATCTATGCAAAAGGATAGGAACAAAACTTGCATTCCTCTGAAGTTTCGGATGGCAGCTACAGGAAGGGTTTCATATGCCACAAGAAGGTAATGTTGAATTTTGTCCATAATGCAGGTTGGGTATATTTCAGGTGAATACCATTGCCTCGACACCCTAGCTGCAGTCATTGTCTCGCCATACTTACACTCTTAGAATACTATCTCAGTGCTCCTACAGTCTCAACTTAATTGAGATGAATAGGACTTTGATGATCTTAGGATAGCAATCTGTATCTCGTAGAGACATGTCTTGAGTATGATCTCACAATGTCATGCATTAACTCAACATGTAATCTCCACACAGTCATGAATTCAGTTTATGTCATGGATATGTTGAAGACGTAGTTACAAATTCTTGATCATGTAAAAGTTCTCAGTGCAACTCTCATGAATACACACATATGGACCTGATTATTAGGATGGTGATCGTGATGAAGGTGCATAGATGATATCAATAAAGGAAAAGTGGTGATCTTAATGAGAAGTCAAGGTGCAGCAATAATGATCTTGGCAAAGCAGTAATAATCATGATGATATCAATAGTAAGAAGATGATTGGTGTGTTTGGTCTTGGAGTGGCTTGATAGGTCAAGGGTCATGGTCTTGGTATTCATAAATAAGAATCTCTATAAGAATAATTATGTGCGGGTTTTCCTCTCCAAGAGGGAGAGGTTTTGGCCATGAAAAATGCCACTTCTTGTGTTCTTGTCTCTTTGTTTTGGTAGCAGTTTGATGAAGTAAACATAGACACTCATAATAAGAAGAAGATCAAGATAAGATAAATAGTAAAATCATTTCACAAATTGTTATCAAGTATAGAAGAATCTACCTAATGCTAATTTCCCTAGATTCTTCAACATGGTATTAGATCTAAGGTGCTAAAGTCAAGTGAATGGAATCAAAAGAGACATACAAGGATATGTCTTCAAGGATATCAAAGAATGTTGAAAGGATTAAAGGAGTAAGTATACAACAAGAAGGTAAACAACAATCATGGAGTATCAACTTTGGTAATTACAGTCATGCACTCAATCCATGCTCAATTTTACGAAGTAGGTTTGTGAGCCTCACTTGTTCACTGGACTTTGTCCATGCCATGAAAGATAGTCTGAGGTATATATATTACAGAAGTGATCTAAGGAGTACATTTTATAATCCATGATTAGTTGACTATCTCAGTATAGTTATTACATCAAGGAAATTTTGTTGATGAGACAGTCTATCTATACATTGCCACCCATAATTTAGCTATGTTATTCAGTGAAAATTTTGGGCTCTTAGTACATTTCCTCTCTACACAATGCACATAGACATCACTGTGAAATTCCATACCAATATACTTGTCATAGTCTCTAATTTTGTCTATGATTATGATCTCAATAACAGGGTTCTCAGATCATAACATAGTATCACTAACATGTCAACAATATGTTGATGTCAAATTACCTCAAAAATGAATTGGCAAGGCCATGAAGTAGTCTCGGTGATGTCAAGACCACTCATGTCATGGTGCTAGAAGGCCTTCAAGAAAGTCATGCTAAAATGAGACTAATGATGGGCAGCTCAAGCAAAAGAAGCATAAAGGTGAAGACCTCCTCTTCACACACCAAGTAATTATATTTCAATTTTATAACCAGATTCGATTAAATAATTTCATGATTGCAAGGGGATTTATAAATCAATTAGATAATCGAAAGTCCTTGCATAGAATAAGGAGGATTGGGATAATCCTCATAGAGAAGAGAAATCATTGGTGTCTATGAAAAGGTCTATGAAGGTCAAGCATTGTTTGAATCCATCAAGACAGTCATAGGATTCACACGATATCACTCAAAAGTCCTCTCATACCTAAATAGCAGAAGATGAGACATAAAGAGAGTTATATGAAATGCTAGATATACTCTCGGAAATTAAAGTAAAGAAGGTCACTTAGACCTACACAATAGAGAAGGTATCAAAGAATGAAGGAACAACTTAATGCGGATCTAGAAAAGAAGATGAGAAGGTAGTCATCATTGATGAGCAAGGTATCAAAATATCAATAAACAAAGAAGGTTACCTCACTTGGAAATTTATGGTCTCTATGCTAGATAGAGAAAGACAAGTTGTAGTCTATAGGATAAATGAATTCAACCCCGTGCAGAAAGGAAAAGAAAGGCTAGTCCTCAAGAAAAGACAACAATAAGTATAGTGAAGATTCAATTCTATAGAAAGATTTTGGAATCTCATATCACTGAAAGATGGAGGAATCTAAAGAAAAGGGCCAAGGAAAGAGGGAGTATCAAATCTCTCGTATCAGTAAGATAGTATCCCTCACAAAAGGGTACTATCATAAGCTCCTAAATATTGTGTTATAATATGACAATGATAATAAGATGCATCATGGCATCATTGAAGCATTAGAAACAAGAGATTGTGACATCACCATGGGTATCATGAAGGAAACAATCCATGGAAGAAAAAAATGTAGGGTATTTAGCTCTTAAGAACCTCAATATACATTGAAGAAAATAAAGGAGTCATCTAAGGCTCATCATACATCAATTCAAAAAAGAAACATCTGCCAGTTGGGGATATACAATATCCTAAAAAATTCTCTCATGGAATCCTCCTCGTAGGGTTCACTAATCTAGATAGGAAGCAAGTGTTTGAACAAGAATTCCAACTTATGGAATCCATGAGATAATGATGTGATGACATGAAGCAAATCAAGGGATTGAAGATCTCTTTAGTCAAGGAAGCTGCTAGAAGAAGCCTAGATGACCTAAAGGTAAAATGAGGTATCTATGCATGTATATTATTTTATAATGTCATGTTGTATGGTTGCAGGTAATATAGATCATCACTTACCTTAAGAATGATGATCAAGAGAAAAGGATCTCCTCCTCTAGAAAGATGCAGAAAGGCGTAAGTCACACTAGATGAAATCAGCATAATATGTCCTCACATGAAGTATGAGGTCGTTGACTATAATTAATAAACTCTGATTGAAATATCCTACGAATGGAATGTTGGAGGAAGGAAGAGATTGATATGCAACCCCAATGAAGGTGATCAACATCCAAAATACCAAGAAGACTTTACTAGGAAATCTCCCGAAGATATAGGAAGACTCTAATAATGAAGACCTTTGATAATGGATATTTTGGGAGGTGTATCAACATGTATGCAGGAGGATGATACCTACAGGAAGATTTCATGATGAAGATCCATCTCGTAAGGTATTTTTTGATTTAATATGATGTTTTGATTTCTTGAGTATAATCTGGATGAGTTCATGTGGGCTACTAGAACAAGACTTGTAAGAACAAGTAAAACTAAGATTGATGCGATGGATGGAAACTCCTGAAAGAATCATGGAGCGAAAATAAGTAGCCATATGAATAAAGTTCCATATTTATTCCAAGAAGGCCACTTCCCATCAAGAAAAGAATGACATGAAAAAATAAGAAGGAAAGTGATTGATGGTTGTTTCCCTACAAGGAAGAAGCTCAACTAAATTTTCATGACAACAAGGAGAGAAGATAATGAAGCAGCTGAAGAACCCACGAAGAAGAACCTTTTTATGTATAAAAGAGTCCCTAGCTAAGAGGGAGATCTGATAGATCCATGATCAAGAGGGAGTTTAAACTAGATCACCCCTGATTACAAAGGACTAACAATTGTGTTTTTCCATGTCATGTGTCATGCACTAGACCATGACTAACAACCATAAGTCTAGATGAAGGTCATGAATGTAAATGTACACACATGATAGACACATCATTCTTCTCTCCACCTGGGAAGAAAGAATGGAGGGTTGGGTAATCATCTCCCATCTAATACTCTTTGAGGATGTGTAGGGAATCTAAGATAAGACTCGGCAAGAGGACAAAAATTCTTTGAAGGTTGGGAACCCAAGATACGAATATTCCTAGAAGGTGGTACACAGTGAACACCCAAGTGGGTATGTACCTTGAGAGATAATGATGAAGGTGTCTATAAATCATTGGTCTCACCAACATTGTATCTCATGGTCTTGTAGACAGATGGAGATTTTAGTCAAGGCCTTGCACTATGACAATGTTGATTGATATGATGCTATACAAATGGGATTACCAATCCAATTCTTCTTATGAGAAATTCTTCAGATTGATAATAACGAAGTACCATTGCAAATACCTCCCTAGTTAAGAGGGAGTGTTGAAGAAAGTCTAACTAGGTTTGGAATTTAGAAATGTAATTTTGATCTATGTACTTGTCAAGAAAAAGAAATATTATTTTTTGTGAATTATAAGAATGAGTTTCTTGCTCATTGCTTAGGAAAGTCAAGGAGTGAATGTCAAGCTCTTCTCAAGCCTATATGTAATGTAAATGAGTCAACCTAGTGTCTAGATCAAACCCTTTCAAGGCAAGCACCATCCCCTTGAAGAAGGAAGCAAGAAAAATGAATTAATAAGAACAACCATATTGGCCTGAAAATGAATTAACTAGCACAATCATGTCATCTCGATAAAAGACACATCTGTTCACACTGTCATGTTGGCTCAAATGCATAAGCTGACCATTATATATATGTGGCTAGGGTCTACGCAAAATGACAAGAATAAAACTTACATTCCTCTAAAATTTTGGATGGCAGTTAGAGGAATGGTTTCGTATGCCATAGGAAGGTAGTGTTGAAGTCTGCTCATAATGCATGTTGGGTATATTCTAGGTGAATACCACTTCTTGGGCACCCAGGTTGCAGTCATCGTCTCGACATACTTACACTCTCAGAATACTATCTCAGTACTGTTATAGTCTCGTCTTAATTAAGATGTAGAGGACATCAATGATCCTACAATAGAACTCTCTATCTCGTAGTGACATGTTTTGAGTATGATCTCACACTGTCATGCATTAACTTGACATGTAATCTTGACGCAGTCATGAATTTAGTCTTTGTCATGGATATTATGAAGACATAGTTACAAAGTCTTGATCATGTAAAAGTTCTCTCTGCAACTCTCATGAAAACACACATATGGACCTCGTTATTGCGATGGTGATCGTAATGAATGTGCATAGATGATCTCAGTAAAGGCACAGTGGTGATCTCAATACGCAGTCAAGGTGCAATAATAATGATCTTGGAAAAGCAGTAATAATGATGATGATCTCAGCAGTAAGAAGAGGATTGGTGTCTTTTGTCTTGGATTGGATTTATTGGTCAAGGGTCATGGTCTGGGTATTCATCAATAAGGATATCTATAAGAAGAATTATGTGTGGGTTTTCCTCTCCAAGAGGGAGAGGTTTTGGCCCTCGCAGAATGCCACTTCTTGTGTTATTGTCTCTTTGTTTTGGTAGGAGTTTGATGAAGTAAACACACACACTCATAATAAGAAGAAGATCAATATAAGATAAATAGTAACAACATTTCATAAATTGCTATCAAGTATAGAAGAGTCTACATAATGTTAATTCCCCTAGATTCTTCAACACAAACATGGTGAGAAAATCCACATACTTTAGAGTTAAGGCTTGTGTGAGTGGAGCAATTTTGATTTGATATTTCTCGATCCATCACATTGAATTTTTTAGTCGACGTCTTGATCGAACGAGTGTTGCGTATCATGAGGATGTTAATAAGAAATTTTGTAATGCTTCTATAGATAAATAGATGAGAGATGCAAATTAAAAAAAATAAAAGATGTTAGTTAAATGTTAGATAATTAAAAATAATAAGAATATTGATTAATTAAAATGTTTATATTAGTTAATTGAAAAAATAAAATTAAATAATGAAATATAAATGCATAATAATATAAGAATACAAATTATAAATGAAAAATAATAGTAATAATTTTAAAATGGTCAAATTGGTAATTAGAATAAACCATAAAAAGATAACTAATTAATAGTTAAGAAAAAATAAATTATTTAATTAGTACTTATAAAATATTTAATGCAAACTTTACCATTCATTATTATTTCTTTACATGGGATATTTCATAATGAACGTTAAAACTGTAGCACTAATTAAATAATTTCTTTATTCTTAATTATTAATTACTTATCTCTTTATGATCTATATTAATTATCAATTTTGACTATTTGAATATTATCACTATTATATTTTTTCATTTATAATTTATATTATTGTGTTTTTTTCCAAAGAAAAAATCACTGAATTTCTATTATTAAAAATGAAAAGTTACATTGTGTAGATGCATAAATAATTCAGGAGTTATGTGTACATACACAAGCTACCAAAAAAGAAAAAGAAAAAGAAAAAATAAAATTACAAATTGCCAAACAATCTAGACTTTTCCTTTTTGCCTTTTTTATTTTGGACTCTTTCCAAACCCCAAGTGATGGAGTCATAGAGACAATTGGCAATTCATGATTTCTGGAGATGTTTGGAGCTTTTTAATCCAAGTCAAAACTTTCAGCTACATGAGATAGCTTAACTCCACCTCTGTATTGATTGTTGTTTTTTCCCTCTAATTGGTTTTCAATGTTCGGAGTAGTTCTTGATTGATTTGGATTCTCTTCTTGTGTTTTCTATTCTTCCACCATTTCTTCTCCCTCATCTTAAGAGTCTTGTTGTTTTTTTGTCTAGGGTTGTTGCTGGGTTTTATCCATTTCTTCATCCTCGTCATCTGATGACAGGGGTTCTAGAAATTTCCATCCTTGGTTTTTACGGTCTCTTCTTTGTTTTTTCCTTTGCTTGTTTGCATGTATTTTGCAAGTGCCATGTTTGGTGGAAAACCTGGCATCTAAAGGTAGTGTTTTCAAAATATAAACATTGTGTCCACTTAAAATCTTTATGTTTCAAATGAATACATTTCGGGAGGCCTTTGGTTAAGTCCAAGTGAAGATCCCTTTTTCCATTCTTTCTGGGTCCAACTTTTCTGGGTCCAGCTTTAGGAATATTCCCATAGAGTTTTCAATGACTTCTAGGACTAGATGCTACCAAAAAGGTAGTGGGAGATGATATAGCCTTACCCAAACAAACATTTTTGAAACCATTATTGAGTTTGCATCAAAACTAGGGAACCATGGGGTTAAGAAAAAATCTTCCCTTCCTTGAAGCCATGGTGTGTCATTTATAACATGATTGTAATCTTTTTGGGTATCAAATTGAACTAAAGAAAACCTTTTACACAGAGAAAAATATCACAGTCTCTGGTTTAGTTTAGGTAGATCCACTCACTTAGATCTTTAGATTTGGGCAAGAAACCATTAAATTGACAAATGATAGGTTTTTCTTGTAAGGTATTGAAGGGACCACTTACTTTTGGTAGTTCTATGGACAAATTTTGAGGTTTTTCCATCTTTTCTACTATGTACAGACCTCACATTGTCAGTTTGGGATTTGTTTGCCTTTAGTGCCAACTTTCCCTCTTAATACATCTTTGAAAAAAACCTGACCCTTGTCTAACAGTGCTAATCTAGTTGATGTGCTTGCCTCTGGGGTGCCTCCTTATAACCCAATGTTATGGATGATAATAGAGTTCTTTTGAATACCATAGTCTTTCCAAAAGATCTATTCCTGCAACACTTCCCCACAAAAAAAAATCAGACTTTGTAATGAAACAAAAATACCTCTCAAATTTTGGGAATTTTGGACCCATAACATTATCGATTTCCCATAAATATTACTGATCTAGGTTTTTCCCTCTACGGCCACCTCTAGATTTTTGTCCCATATTTAAACTCGTGTTGGTTTTCTCTACGATTGATGATTGGGTCCAAAACCCTAGGTTATATGGGATCATGCTCCACTCGGTCTCTTCTCGTTAAATCAAACTCGATTTCCCATAAATATTACTGATCTAGGTTTTTCCCTCTACCACCACCTCTAGACTTTTGTCCCATATTTAAACTCGTGTTGGTTTTCTCTACGATTGATGATTGGGTCCAAAACCCTAGGTTATATGGGATCATGCTCCACTCGGTCTCTTCTCGTTAAATCAAACTTTGTTGTTTTCTATTGGAGATGTCCTTTTTCTTTGCATGAATCTCCTAACCACTACATGTCGATCGCACAGATTCGTAGGTTGTCCCAATGGAAAAAAGACGATTGTCTGCATGCCATCTCTCCTCCCATAAACAAATATGCACAGCTTTGAGACTTTCTTCTGCCGAGTTTCATTTTTTTGTATATTGTAGACCTCTCATCATTCCTTTTAAAGGTCTTGGAGCCATCCAACAACACGTTTCACAGATGTTGCAACCATCGTCCACGTAGTAAGTGTCTTCATTGTTTTGCGTACTCCTTTGAGATCTGGACTGGGATACGTGCAGACTTGTCATTTCCATGTGAACACCGTCGAGTTTCCTGTAGAGCAATTCAATCCCGATACCGCTAGACTTAATGAGATAATCCTAAGGCAAGGTTTCTTCCTTGATGGTTGTTGTTGATCATATCATAAACATAAACCTTTCTACTAACATTGTCCTCCTCTTTAAATCTGATGTTCGTACCGTTCAGCATCCTTTTACCCTGATTGTAGTTGTTTTTCTTCCTCCTCCTGTTATTAGCGAAGCTGCCGTTTCCATTAAAAATAAAATAAGATGACCTGTGAGGCTGAAGAATGAACTCCTGAGCTAAGGGATTCAGTCTAGAGAGAAAAACTACAAGCTCCAGGATATCGCCATTGAATCCACCCTTCTTTTTAGCCTGAGAGAGATCAAGCGTTCGATTCCCATAACTTGCCCCTTCGAAGCTCACAATGTTCTCCATCAAAGCCATCGGCTCTAGGATTAGACACCAGTTCATCATATACCTACCAAATAATAAGAAGAAATTTATATTCTTATGTTATTATCCCTATACCCTTATATATTTGATTATTTAATTTTATATTTTCAATTAACTCTTATAAATATTTTAATTAATTAATCTTCTTATTTTTATTTATCCAACATTTACCTAAAATCTCTTTTCTTTTTCTTGATCAGGGCTCTCTCACTTATTTATGTTTATGTTTCAAAGCATGATTAAATTTCTTATCAGTGTCCTCATGATGAGCCACACTTGTTGGGTTGAAACTTGTACTAAAAATTTCAATGTGATGGATCCATAAATACCAAATAGAAAATACACATACAATATGTGTATTATTCTTCACGTTTGAATTATAATCTTCTTAGTGTTGGACAACTTACTCAAAATGGTATAATGCAATGCTTAAAGGTGATTATTCATATATGATAATCCTTTTAGTAAGATGTTGATTGGTAGAGTAAAGATGAAAATGGATAAGTTGTATCCTCTTTCCATGAAGTATTGTAGACATCATGACTCATTTGATAGAAAGGAAACTTGCATGAATTTTGGTTATGAAATTTCATGATAGATCATCTACATTATGGTGGCCTTGGATTATTGCAACAATAGAAGATAGTTGAGGGGTTACTTCTCATTCTAGAGCGAACCAGTTCATGTGAGAGATCAATTCTAGCAAAGCAACACTTCCTAATGGAGTTTCCCATAGAGAAAAGGCATCTTTGGAGTTGGTTCATACAAATTTATGTCATCCAATACAAACTCCGCCACCCAGAGGAAGTTACTAATTCTTAACCTTCATAGATTATTACAACAGAAAAACATGGGTGTATTTCCTCACAAACAAATTCAAACCTTTGACAAGTTTCAAGAATTCGAGGAAATGGTTGAGAAACAAAGTGATCATTAGATTAAAGTGTTAATATTAGACAAGGTAGGTGAGTATAATTAAAAAACTAAGCATAACATTTTCCAGCATCATGGGATCAAAAGATAGTTCATAACAAGGTACATAGTTGCAAGAAAATGGTGTATTTAAAAGAAAGAATAGAACCACCATGAATATGGATTGAATCATGTTGAAGGAAAAAAATATAAAAAGGTTTTTTTGGGAGAATCAATAGCTTGCTTTGATTATGTTTTGCAGAAAACTCTCACTAAAAGTGTGAATATCAAAGTTCCATAGGAAGCACAAATTGTATGAGCTACAATGTGGTACACTTAATGGTATGTGGTTGTGTGGCATATTCCCATGTTCCTAAAGAGTTGAAAAAGAAGCCAAATAATAGATGTGATAAGTGATTTTTTTTCTTCAGTATAGTGATCACTCCAAGGCATACTAATTGTATATCCTAATAATAAATGAGCTAGTAATCAACAAAGATGTTGAATTAAAGAAAATGAAGCATGGGATGGAAGTGTTGATAAATACATAATAGATGAAGTAGTGATACCTCAAGCAGAATATGACATATATGAATAAGATGTACAAGGAGCTCAATAGGGATTTCTAATTAATTATAAATACTCCAACAAGAACTCCAATAAATTCTATTCAAGGTGAGTCATCTACTCCAACAACTCAGCCTACTCCTACCACTCATTCAAGTAGTGAACTTCATTCCTTAAGGCTTAGAATGACTAGAAGTTTGAGATAAAACTAGGAATATTTAGATGGGAATTCAAATGTTTCATCTTTTACTTGTCAACTAACATGTTGTGAAAGGGAAATGAGAGATGAAAATTGTGTCAAAGCAAGGGATGAAGAGAAGGATTCTATATAGAAGAATGATACTTGTGTTCTAGTAGAATTACTAGAAGATAAATATTGCATAGGTGGAAATTATTTTACAAAACAATGGTTAATGAAAAAGGAGAAATAGAACATTACAAGGCTAGTTTGGTAGAAAGATATGCCATGTATGTGCTAAAGAGGTTCAGTATGTTGAATACTAAACTAGGACCAACTCTAATTGCAATAGGAACAATTCTCAACAAAGAAAATATAAGATCTAACTCAGATTCAATTCTATTGAAGAGACTCGTTGGTATTCTTATGTATTTCACTACGAGTAGAACAAACATTAAATATACTATCAGTTTTAGTTCCAATTTCATGGAGTCACTAAAACAGTGACACTAAAAATTAGGAAAAATAATTTTGAGATTTATCGCTATAAAAATGAAATATGGCATATTATACTCCAACACTAAGAGTGACATTTTGGTTGGATATATTGACAATGAATTTTCAAGTAGCATGGATGATAGGAAGAGTACCTTAGGATATGATTTTCATCTTGGTTAGGGTATGATCTCATGGGAATCCAACAAGCATCCCATTATGGAAATCTCATTAGCTCAAGTAGAGTATGTAGCATCAAGAACAATAGCGTTTCAAGTTGTTTGGTTACATAGAATGTTGAATGAGCTACAACAAGAACAAAAGGGACTAACTACAGTGTATGGTGACAAAAAAATCAACAAAAGCTTTTCCAAAGAACCATGCTTTTGTTAAAAAATCAAGCATATTGATATGAAATATCACTTAATTAAAGAGACTATAAGAAATGGACAAATCCACTTGGAAACTTGTGAAATGAAAGAAAAATTGGCTAACAATTCATAAAGTAATTAAAAAAAGATGCATTTGAGTTTCATAGACAAAACTTGGATGTTGTATGCCTAGCTGAGATGTAGAGTAGAAGAAGGTAGTGGTCGTAATTGAGTGGCACTGTTGTAAGCCTAGTTGAATGCAGATTAGAAGAAAGTAGTGGTCGTAATAAAGTGGTGGCAGTGTTAGAGATAATTACTCCTAGTAACTCCTAGTGAGCTCCTAGTTTATGGAATTGTACATAGAGTCTAAGTATGGCAATAGTTACTCATGTATGTGTGATCCAAGACAATAATAAATATTATTAGTGCTTTTAGGTCAATTTAATCATGTATCCTTGAAAAAAAGTTAATTTAATGAATTAGAGTTAGAGCGATGCAACTTGATTATGTTGTGTATGGTATTCTAGTGAATTACATTAGGAGTGTTTAAGTCTAGTTTCCTCATCTATCATTTCAACATCTGATATGAATAATCAAAAAGTCCTATTTTTTGTTATGGACTCCATAACTTTGATTCCAATAATAAATCTTGCTTCCTTCCACATCAGCATTGAATAATATTATTATCATCATTAAAGACTAATTTGTAAGTGATCAATATATATTCAAAATTAATTGAATAAAGACCTGGGAAATGGTTTACAACACAACATAATTTAATATATATATTACAATATTTAAATATCAAATTAACGTCACTTAAATTTTTATCAAATCCTCTGTCAAAGGGTTTTTTAATATTGGGAATCATCTCCTAAGATGAAAGAACCGATTCATTTATTACGGTCCTGTATTATGGGAACGGGCTACTTCCAGCGCATCTGCAATTTGCAAGTTGATTTGAACGAAGTTATTCCGGAAAACAATTATGCTAGATTGTAATTGTAAAAAAATATGTTATACTGTAAAAATTACAAAATGACCTAGATATTGGAACACATTGTAAGATTCATTGTCACATAAAGAATGATGCACAAAAAATGTCCCCGTTTGGAGTAGAACTGCCAGATAGCTTTAACTTTACAGGTGAACTCGAAATATTCACCAGAGATTTCAAGTATGTCATGTCCTTGATTTTTATGGCCCGTTCAACAATAGTATTTTCTGGTGGTTCCAATTTTGAAATTTTAGAGTGGGAACTTTGAGTTTGAATTTCAATCACAACTTCGATTATGCTACTTTGATTAATTCAGTTTGTAGGTTCAAGATAAAATATCCACCCTTGGAATTCCAACATCGATTTGGGATAAAATTTTGAAACTGTATTTTCTGTCCATCCCGGCCAAGGTCTTCTTACCAGGTTCTTTGCATCTACACAAATGATTACTTCTCGCTTCTCTCTAGCTAATTGTAGGATCAGGGATTAACATTCCAATGATATTGCTCGTGCACCAACATCACAATAAAATAATAAATACTGATCATAATCAATTCATATATGTTTATCATGATTTCCAATTTTCTCCTCTGCTCTTTTCAGGCCTTGAAAATCACGTTGCTCCCATTTGTCAAGGATTTGAATCCTTGGTGGAGAATATTTAATTTCTTCAACTAGAATATTAGATATTTATTCCTGGACTCTTTCTCTATTCATTATTCTAATGTCTCGCCTGATTGTGCTAGGTACTTGAGTCCTTTTCAATTTTCTCTCTTCAATCTTTTGTCTGCAATCTTTCTTTTTTTTGGCTTCTACAACTAGATATTTTTCTAGTGTAATTAACATTTTTCCTCTTTCTAAAGGTCCTGCAAAAATCATTGTAAGGTATATTACTTTTGCCTTTATGGCTAACATGTCAACCCAATAATTTAAATAATCATGCTTTTGCTAAACATTAAAATAAAAACTATCTATCCCTACTATCCATTTTTTTAATTCTTGGGTGGCCTTCATTCAACAACTATTTAGGCTTTAACATGGGAGAGAGGATTTTATGTTAGTTCTTACTAGGAAATTAATAGGTTTGAGATATAATCTCAAATGATGGATAGTTTGCTTGGCTACTAGTATTTCATTGTGGCTTGATGGGTAGCTTAGTTTTGCATCATGAAATGATCATGAGGCATATGAGGAATTTATCTCTCGAATGTATCTTCCTTCATCAATAGGTAGAGACATGGGTAGTAAATCATGGACTTTCTCCTTTATTCTTCTTACTACATTGGTCATGAAAGTAGTGCATGTAGGGAAATTCATTTCAAATCTTTGTTGCAGAATTAATATGACTCATCTTGTTGTATGTAAAAAGGCTTGATGTAGTTCAGATTACCCAAAAATATTTGCGGTACTTTTTTATCAAATAGAGTGTTTGGGAATTTACTTAAAGACTCCAACGTATGATTTTGTAGTAGGATTTGGCCTTTTTCTATTTTGAAACCTAACAATTCAATATCTATTTTGCTGACTTCGAAAGTAGTCGTAGAAAGTACTAGATCATGCTCAAATACTATATCATGGAAATGTTGCAAATGAGTCCTACATATTCTTGGAACAAATTAGTTTTTCATTAACTAAGACAATTTTCCAAAATTATTCTCTAAAAATGCCTTCCATCCTTTTCTAGAACTCACTAGGGGCATTTTTCAAACCAAAAGGTGTTATCTTTCAATAGTACTTTCCATGAGGAACTACAAATGTCATCTTATGCTAATCATTTGGGGTTATGCCAATTTGATAGAAACCATACCTCAACCAAACTTGCTAAATGTCATTTTATATTTATTTTTTTGCAACAAAAATCCTTATCTGATGAAGGATGTTGAATATCCTATAATACTTTGTTTGGAGGCCAATAATTTATAACTAATCTTGGTTTTCCTCTTTTTCAGTTTGATTTCTTATTAATGTAAAAATGTTTACATGCCCAAGCACTTTTGGAGGGCTTTATCAAACTCTTTTTCAATATATCACTAATTTTTCCTTGGATTTTTTAATCTCTCACGAGGTGATTAAGGATGCCAACACCTTTTTTAGGCTTACTTTTACCAAGGGATGTTATGGGCTAGAAACATTATACTTATTCCTATGCCAAAACGGATTAAGGATTTTTTTATGTACATTTTGTTATGATCCTTTTTGCAATTGGATCCAATACTTCTTTTGCACGAGTATGTGCCTAAAACTTACTGCACTTCATTTTATTAAAGTCATTGGGAGTAATTTCATAGCTAGCTTTCTTCGGATACCTTCATTAATTTTTTCTTCTTCTAATCCTTCTCCATAAATAAAGGAGTTCTCGCTTTTATCCCATTGATATGAAATTTAAAACCCTTCTTATTTTTCATTATTTTCACCAACTCAACTAATTCAAGAAACTCTAACACTAAGATGGATATTGGTGGCCACGTGCCAATTCCACTTGGACCCCCATGATTGTTTATTTCAGTTTTTCAGTTTCCTTATTTGTAGCACAATTTACTATTTTTGGTATTTTTTGGGTCGTGAACTTCCAAAGCATTTTTGAGGCCCTAAACGACGCTTTTTGGGAAAACTCGGAGCAATATGAGTTTATGAACCCATGTTTCTCTTCCCAGAGTTGTAGTCCTTGGATAGATCTTTCCAACAAGGTATTGTGCGCATCAAAAAGGGATCGTATGCCAAAGTTTTGACCCGAAGAAGTTGATGTACGAGTTTACACAAAACGGGGCCCATAGTTTGGTGCTTCATCTTCTAGGGTTAGGGTTTTGGATGTTTAAGGTTTTCTATTGTTTCTCAACAATAAATAGGCCTTCGAGCCTCATTGTAAGATAGTTCAGAGGCATGTAGCCGCCACATCTCTCCTCAGAGATAAGCTACCATCGCCCGAGCTAGTTTATTTCCATTTCTACTTGTAAGCATATCTCAGTATTTTACATTAATGAAATGAAGTATTATTTCTTTTGTATCTATTTATTTATGGTTATCTTTGTAATTTGTTGTGTTCCTATTTAAATTCATATCAGTGGTATGAGAGGGGTCTGCTCTTTCTTTGTTTCCCTTTGCATGTCCCTAACGAAGTCGGGATATAAGGAATTAGGGTTTGAACTTGTCGAACCTTTGCAAGACCAACCTCAGAAATCCCAACGGCCTCCGATGGCGGATGAAAAGAAAGACGAGGGGGCAGGAGATCTTATCAAAACCTTGTTCGAAGAGGCCCTTGAGCAACAAGGGAACGCGATGATGGACAACTTTTCCGAGAACCTTCAGCAACTACTGAGGGGTGACACATCTGCTTCCAGCAGCTTCTCTAGAAGTGCCACACCCTTAAGGTACAACTTAGCTTTGACATTACAATATTTGAGGGTCAGATAGATGTAGACGTTGTAGATAAATGGTTAAGTATGCTAGAAGGGTATTTTTCTATTCATGATTTTTCCGGACACGAAAAGATTACTTTTTCTCTTCTCAAAGCCACACCCCACATCAAGGACTCGTGGGAAACCTACTACGAGCAAAAGGATGAAAGTATGGCCTCACTTTTTTCAGTCGCACCCACCTGGAATTCATTCTAGAGTGCCATCAAGGAGAAGTACTACCCTGTCAAAAGCTATGAGGATAAATACATAAAGTGGACCACGCTGCGGTAGGGAAGGGACCAAGACATGTCGGAGTTTACTAATATTTTTCATACCCTTCGGACAAAGTTGGGTATTAAGGATTCTGAGCTGCATTTGGCACTCAAATACCGCGACTGCCTACATAGGTACATCCAGGACAAGATGGAGTTCCTCGACATCTCCTCACTCGGCATGGCATACCGATATGCTATTAAGATCGAGTAGAAGTCTAAACAGAAGAAGCGAGACTTTGGATTTGCAAACTTGAAGCAAGGAAAAGGTGCCCCCAAACCACTGAACAAAAGTCAAAGCCAAGGCGCAGTTGCCCAAGACAACCCACCAAAGCTGCAAGCAAAGAACAACACCGTGAAACTGAAGAAGGACACGAGAAAATGGTGTGAGTTCCATAAGATCTCCACTCACAACACAAGTGAGTGTCAGGCCAAGCAGTCATTGGTGGCCGAGCTAAAGTCTTCGGAATCATATGCATGTTCAGACTCTGAGTCATAACACGATAAGGGGAATGAAAAAGGGAATTATGTTATTGATGAAGATCCCAAAGCCATCATTTCCACCACGAAGATCCAAAAGGAGGAACTAGAAGATCCAAAGGAGGAGGAGTGCCTCTTCCACTCCCAGATGCGGCTAAAGGGCTCCCCACTACATTTCATTGACGACAGTGGGAGCCAAAAGAACCTCATTTCGGAAGAGTTCATGAAGTGGTTGGGCTTACCGACCACAATACATCCACAACCGTACACCATCGATTGGCTTCACCAAGCATAGGATCTTTGCGTGAGCCAACAATGTTGCCTTCCATACAACATCAAGCCCTTCACACATGAGGTATTGTGTGACATTGCTCCCCTTGATGTTTGTGATGTATTATTAGGCCAACCATACTCGTGGAAGCAACATGTTGTATATGAGTCAAGGCCTCATGTTGTTATTGTTACTTTGGGAAATAAGTTGTACATGATACTCGAGGTAGCAATGCCTACTACCATCTCTTTGGTTATTGTGAAACAATGTAGTAAACCCATTTCCAAAACTCGGAAATTTGTTTTCCTGATGATACACCCTTAAGGAAAGAAGAAGACAGCAGTCACGACCTCCAGACAGGGCCCCTCCACACAACAACTACATATGAACAAGGTCGTGGAGGAATACGAGGACATTCTCACCTCCCCCGTAGGGGTTCCTCTGCACTATTAGGTCAAGCACTCCATCGATCTGATGCCAGGTGCAACGCTGACTAATGGACCAATCTATCGGTGCTCCAGTCTAGAGAACGATTAAATCGAGACGCAGATTCAAGAGCTACTGTAGAAAGGTCACATCCGACTAAGTTCATCACCCTCTGGAAGACCAATCGTGTTGGTACAGAAAAAGGATGGGACTTGGAGACTCTGTATTGACTATCAGGCGTTGAACAGGATCATTGTCTGGAATAGGTACTCGATCCCATCGATTCATGACCTTCTAGACCAATTGAAGGCAAAAAAAAAAATTTAGCAAGATCAATTTGAAGTTAGGATATCACGAGGTACCAATCCAACCCTCCGATGCTTGGAAGACTACCTTCAAAGCCAAGGAGGGCCTTTTCAAATGGTTGGTTATGCTTTTTAGTTTGATGAACACTCCTACAACCTTCATGAGGCTAGTGGATGACATCTTATGGCCATTCACTAACTCATTTTGAGTGGTATACTTGGATGACATCCTGATCTTTAGCCAAAGTTGGGAAGAACACCTCTACCACATTCGACCTGTTCTCCAAACACTGCGACAACACAAGTTATGTGCCAATTTGGAGAAATGAACTTTTGGCATGATCCAATTTCAGTATCTCGGAGACATTATTGATGAAAAGGGGTGCATGTGGATCGAGCCAAGATCCAAGTCATTCGAGATTGGCTATCTCCAACCACTCTAATGGAGCTCTGCAGCTTTTTGGGTCTTGCCAACTTTTACCGTAGGTTCGTGTTGGGATTTTCTCATATCACTTTGCCCTTGAGTCTAGTCACCAAGGGAGGAGCGAAAGAAAAATTATTTTGTTCTAAATCTCAACACAAAGTATTCACAGAGTTGAAACATCACCTCTTCTCGGCACTAGTGCTCGCATTACTAGACTTGTAACAACTATTTGAGATCGAGACAGATGCCTCTGACTATGCTATTGGGGTTGTCCTTACTCAACACGGGCATCCAGTGGCATATCACAGTGAGACACTTTCAGACACAGTCCAGAAGTATCCTAGTTATGACAAAGAGATGTATTCCATTGTGTAGACCCACTCACATTGGAAGCATTACATTTTGGGGGAGGAAACGGTCATCCACATAGACCACCGGCCCCTACAGTTCATACAGACACAAGGGTAGTTGTAGAATGATCACCACGAGAAGTGGTCCACATACCTACAACAGTTCCATTTGAATATCAAGTATAAGAAGAGCAGCACCAATAATGTTGTAGATTGCCTGAGTCGACCACCGATCATGGTGTTAACCACAGTGCTCAACTCTTGTGAGAATATAAGATTTTACTCATTCACATATACATAATTTTTAAATTTTAATTATATTTAAAATGGCACTGAAGAACAAACTTACACATCCTCTGCTAACTAAAACAAAATATCCACTTGATAGACATATGTAATTCATTTAATTTTTAGTAACAAATTAATATGTAGCATTCAAAAAATGAATGATATATAATATATGATTAAAAAAAATCATATATACATTATATAAAGGAAATCGAAAAATAAAAATTTATAGTTAAAGCATTTTAAGCAATTTTATTATTTTATTTTATGGTTATCAATTTTTTATATATTTTTGATCAATTTTGTTTGAAATAAAGAAAGGATGTGCTCCAATAGTAAATTAAACTATGTAGTGTACACAATCCAAATTTGGAAATAAATTTTGAATACATTGAACCTATTTTATAAATTCAACAATACAATTTAAAAAATGAAAAATTACACATATATAAGCAGTGTTAATTAAGGATCAAATTTTTCATGTGCAAACTTTTTATTCAAATTTTCCACTTTAAAAAAAGTTTGCATCTCAAGAAGTTTGATCCCTGTGGAACTCTTGCTAAATACATAATTAAGATATATTAATACTAATTATATTATAAAATAAAAAAGTGATTTAATCCCTATTAAGCTCTTGCTAAACCTATAATTTAAATCTATAATTAAAATAAACCTACACCGGTAATATTGTAAAATAAAAACTGATTATATTGTAAAATAAAAAACGTACAACACTCTGTTTCAATTAATTTCCTTCAGACCTGTATGCAACCGTTTAATATGGTATTAGAACCGGCCTAAAGTGAAGAGTAGATCCTAAAATCTGAGATTAAAAGAACATTAACTATTTTTTCTTCTGCGTTCCCCAATCACCAACGGTAGCTGCCATTGCCTTGCTTTCAATCAGTTTTTCTTCTGCGTCCATCAATCACCAACCGTAGCTACCATTGCCTTGAGCCGTTCGCAGCCCTATCAGGCTGAGTGGCCATCAACCTATAAGAGCCGTCGTGCTGTCACCGTTCAAGAGGCGTGTGCAGTCTCCGTTCACAGATCCATGTTTTTACCTAGGTCGAGCAATCGTTTGTCCGTTTTACTAAGCACATGGGTGGGAAAACTTGTTAAACTTTGAATTTTTTATTTTTATTTTTTCTCTTCCCTAAATTTTTAACACTTTTATTCAACCTCAGGTGTTATATATATATATATATATATATATATTTATATATATAAAAAGATAAGGTTTCATGAAATTATTTATTTATTGGTAATTAAAAAAAGTTTATATATGTATAATATATATATATTTTTTTATAAAGCAGTAATATAGTCTAGATTTATTATAATTTTAGATTTAAAATCTTTTTTCATTTCAAAAGAGATTTGATAAAGTTCAACTCATTTAGAGTTAAGATGAATCTAAATTGTGACTAAGTTAAAATATTTTTTTTAAGGAACATAACAACTTTATATTATAAGTAAAATTTGGATTGTTTTGATATTGCATTGTTTATACATATTCAAATGATTTATTTTTTATACCTATGACCTCTTTCACCCACTATCCTATACAAATTTCTACCATATTCCTTGTAATAAACCCTTGAGTCCAAACAACAATATAAATTTGCAATACCTCAAGAAAAGACAGAGCAATTCAAATTATCTCGAAATTGATGGTCTAGCTTAAGGATATACTTACAGCTATTCAACAACATCTTTCTTATCCTTCATTTCTTGTTCAACTATGCTTATGGTCTTCTTCCTTGGTGTTTCCTCCATGGTGACCTAGTCGTTCTGATAGCCCTTTTCCCTCGCAGAAGTCTTCCTTTTGCTTGTTCAGTCTAATATCCATAACAACCAATTCGGACTCCATGCTTACTTGCATTCTTTCAAATTTCCCTTGTAGCAATTCATATTTTTTATCCATGAGTGCCAAAAGTGCCTTCCTTTCCTTATCTTTCATGTTGTTTCATTGCATCCTCATGTCCAACATGTTCTCCAAAACCTCTAAAAATCTTTCCAACAATTTGTTCATCCTCTCCTACACCTATTCAACGGATTTCAAGTCATTATATGTCAGTGTAGTTATCTAGTACAACAAATCACTTCACATAATACTTATTGTATCAGGCTTCCCTACATCTCTTCTTGGTGCTTGCAATATGATAACCAAGGCAATGATTTCATTAACAACATCGATATATGCTATCCAACTTATTCCTTGAGTTCGTCATTTGAGGACATTAAATTTCATATCTTCCATATCCATGGCACCAACATTCTAGTTCTCCTCTATTAAATCACTTGGGAAAAAACCTATATAGAGATTTTGTTCATTTAACTCATTTTTGAAATTGTTTTCTTTCCTCTTGAGGGCTATAAGTAACCTTGCATGTGACCACCACACATCACCTTGTAAATGTTCATCTTGTTGTCACTTGTCTTTCCATGTTTTTTCATGTTTTAACCAAATGTGAGTACTATCAAGTCAGGTGTACTCCGCTACTAAACCCCATTTATGTGGGGTGTAACTGGGCCACCATTCCATTGTCCATTTTAATGGGTCAGTAAAATTCATCGAGAAACTTAAGTGCTAATATATATTTTTGATCTACCATTAAATTATCCATCCACATAATCCATGGTAGTAGACATCATTTTGCTCAAATTTACTAACGAGAGAATTATTCCCACAAGTCATGGCAAAGGTAAATAAAATATGTGGCTTTGATCCTCCTCCATCCTTCCTTATCCAAGGTTGCTCCTTTATTCACAAGTGTATTAGTCATGGTGTCTAAATGTGAATATACATGGTAAAATTCAATTTCCTTGAAATGTTAATTTACAATGCTATCCTTTGAAGCGTGGGAGGGATGGCCATGATAAGGTTTTCTCTAGATTTCCTTACCTATCTCATCACTATCATTGAGTTACCAAAGACCAATAGATTGTGGATTCTTCTTGCTATAACTATTTATAGACCTTGCCAAAAATACAAGTGTTTTACTTGGTTGTTGGTTGAAGTATCCAATCCCCATGCAAATTGTACCTCCTTTTAATCATTGAGGCATTAAATAACCCCTCCCACTCTTGCCAACTCAGACCAAGCTAAAATGTTCTATTGATAATTATAATTATTAATTACCTTATTTTATTAATTTTATTTTATTTTGACCCAGTCAAAATGCTAAAAAATACAACATGTCTACTGTACATGTCTAGAGAATGCCTCTGGATCCAAAAATCTACACTAGAACATTGAGGACAACCAATTTAGCCTAGCCATTCTCAAAGTCAGAGTGGGAGCTGAAGAATATCGATGGATAAGTCCAAGGTACAATGTCACTACTACAAAAAAACATGGACACTCTGAAAGTGAGTGCATAAATAAGCAGTTAGATTAAGCTGTTAGATATGAACAAGGGTACAGATAATGTATCTAGCATGAAGAAGGGACATCTAAATCAATTCTTCTCATGGAAAACTACTGAAGAAGATCAAAACAATGATCTTTGGTTTCTGGAAATTGGTTATGAACCATGTGCCCAAAAATTGATAAGAAACCAATAATTGTAGTTGTCTTTAAGGGGGAAACTTCATCTTGCAATG
Organism: Pinus tabuliformis; assembly: GCA_031772625.1. Taxonomy (NCBI): domain Eukaryota; kingdom Viridiplantae; phylum Streptophyta; class Pinopsida; order Pinales; family Pinaceae; genus Pinus; species Pinus tabuliformis. The sequence continues at coordinate 122,497,860 of CM062807.1, read as the reverse complement.
AATATAATGTGAAAAACAAGATTTTATGAGCCTAAAACTAGGTCTCCATGGTATACATATAAGAGAGAAAAGGTACAATTATAATGAAATGGGGCAATGAAATGCTCTGACATATATAAAAATATAAATGTAATCACTCAATGTTTATGGATTAATACAGGGCCTTAGATTTAACATGGATATTATATAAGGATTAACATGCCCCTCCTCTTCAAACTAGTGTTGTTCTACACACATGACTATCTGTGGGTGTTTCTACATGAGTGACTCATTTTCCCATATTACTTCTTCCACAAGGAGGTTCTTTCATTTGAGGAGATACTTAGTAATTTATTGATTTCTTAGTTGCTTAATCCTTGTTTCTAGGATCATTTCTAGTTCTAGTATGATTTCTCTTCTTCATTAATCTTTAATAAAATAGTTTGGAATGTGACCTAATCACCAATTACCTTTTGTAAGCAAGAAACATGGAAGAATGGATGTAGATGTGAATATGGAGGAAAATCTAATTTATAATACATACTTCCAATCCTCTGCAACACCTTATAACAACCATAATATCTCAATTCTAATTTTTTATCCTTATTTTGTTGCTTGAGGGGTGTCATTTAATATGGTTGTAGTATCAAAATACCCTATCCAGCACTTCTAATTCCCTTTCACTAAAATGATAATCTATTTTTTGTTTCATCTTATTTTGTAGTGTAACTAAGTTGTCCTTTAGTACTTTAATAACCCCTTATTGTTGTTTTTGTATGTGGTTCTCCACTACTTGAGCCTTTATAGTCCCTTCTAATGATGATGTGATGGATGGAGGATGATATCCAAAAAATTCCATAAATGGTGATATTTTTATGAAGTATGGAAGGATGTTATGTACCACCATTTGTCCAAGGGAAACCCTTTGACCTATTATTTATGTTTGTTAGAAAAAAGTAATGTAGATATCCTTGTGAACATTTATTCACAATATTAGTTTTCCTATGAAATTGAGGATGGTAATATGAGTTATGAGCCAATTGAATACCTAAACAAGAAAATAGTTTAGGCCATTTTTTTTTTTTTTTGAAAATTGGATCTCTATAGCTTATAATAATCTTATGTATTCCATGAAGCTTTTAGATTCTTTCCATGAATTGACCTTCACTATACTGTCTTCAAAAGGATGAGAAATATAGAAAGATTGATTGTACTTTGTGATTTGATCTACCACTACCATAAGGAGACTCTTTCCTTTAAATTTGGATAACTATGTAATAAAGCAGTAGCACATTGAAACTTCTTCCGAACACTAGATTGGTATGGCTATTTGTTAAAGGAGCATTGGGGTCTTGATTATGTCTCCATTTTGTTGTTGGAAAACAACACATTTCTCCACAAACTTTTATGCATATTTTTTAAGACCTTCCCAAAAATAATTTTTCTTGATCATATGGTATGCCTTCAAGAAACCGGAATGTCGTCCTAAAGGTGAAATGTCTAATTAAAAATGATTTTTTATTTGAGTTAAGAATGCTTAAATAATTATAATAAATTTTGATACCACAACAAATCATTATTCCACATAGTTTTTTCTACTCCATCAAAACTCTTCTATAATTTTGAATGATTTTGCATACCTTCTCATATTTCTTCTATTTTATCCTTTCTTCTTCCACCAATACAAATTATGAAATGGAAATAGCACATAATACACCCTTTGTGTCTTCCTCTTTCCTCGAGGGTGCATCTGCCACCCTATTTTTTTTGACCTTTTTGTAGATAATTTTAAATTCATAACCCAAAATTTTTGTAGCCCATTTGTTTCTCTTCTAAAGTTAGTCTTTGTTTCAATAAGTACTTCAAATTATCATTATTTGTTTTTACTTTGAAGTATCTTCCTATAAGGTATGGATTCCATTTCTTAACTGCATGTACTGTGGACAACAATTCTTTTTCATTGATGGGCTTCAGTAATTGTTTCCTTTAAGTTGGCTACTTTCAAAGGAAATGACCCTCCCTTCTTGCATCACAATTGTACTAATTCCATGCTCTAAGCCATCACACTGCACAATGAAATATTTTTTTAGGTGCCACTAGGATGGGAGTAGTGCACATAGCCACTTTACAAAAATTTAAATCCTTGGTTACTTATTTAATTCAAGAAAAGTCTTCCTTCTTCATCAATTATGTTAGAGGTATTGTTATTTGACCATAATCCTTGACAAATGTTTGATAATATTTTGTTAATCCTAAGAATCCTCTCAGTTTCTTTAAGGTCTAGGAGATTAGCCTTTTCTCATAGCTTTGATTTTGTTAGGATCCACTTTGACACCTTCATGTGATACAATATGACCAAAATATTCCACTTGTTGAACCCCAAAGGCACACTTGGAATCAGGGAAAATTTTATTAACCACCCAAAATTTATATGTATAATAAATGGGCTAATCCCCATGATACATAGAAAAAATGGGAGGTGATTTTATCAATAATGTAATATGTATATATAATTTTTTTGGCAAATCTCTCACCAGATTATATTATCTTCTACACTCATGGAGAATCTTTCACTGAATTATAAAATCTTGTAAGTTCTTGGAAAATCTTTTACTGAATAATAAAACATTGTGAAGTCTTGGCAAATGTTTTGTTAAAGTATGAAACCATATATGATAATAAGAAAACATATCCATTAAATTGTAATATACTAACATACATATTTGCAAAAAGAAACATAATTTTCTCTTCCTAGAAACAATGTTCCAAGTTTCAGTGGTTGTGTTTGTCAAGGTTCTTACAATACACTCTTTCATATCCTTCTATTAGTTTTGATAATATTGCACAACAATGTTCTTGTAGGTGTTGATATTGACAATGAGTTCTATCAAGGTAGGAGAGATTAATCTTTTCTCTACAACTTTTGTCAAGCTACCACTTTTTTCAAGTTATCAAATTTCTTTCTTATTCCATAGACTTCAACTGCGAGATAAAAAAACAAATCAAGTTTGTTTACCCCAACACGCCAACAAGTAGCAAGCCCCAACTATATTATATAAGAAAGTATTAGGTATCCCAAGGGCTTGAAGGGGATCTAATTGAAAGAAGTCACCATTGTGAGAATCCTTCCAACCAATATATGAATATATAAATGTAGATTTATTATTATTTTAATTGGAAATCTTCAATTAAATATTAAAATTTAATTACGTCTCTCCAAATCTAAATTTCTTATTAGCATAATTCACTACCCTCATAGGTCTCACATTTATTAAAAGTGTTGTAACATGTATATTAATTTCTTTTATGGTGAACAATCTCCACTTTTAGGAAAATATGGTGCACTCTCTCCAACCTCTACAAATCATTAGGACAAACTAAGAATAGCACAGAAGATGAAAGGTTGTACAAACCAACTTATTTTTCAAACAATTAATCCGACATGAGTACCTAAACTTTTTCATGAAGATATCATATTGAGAATGTTTGAAAAATGGTGAGAAATCTTCTGCGAGCGTGATGCAGAAAGAGTGATAAGGTTTCATTGTTTTGAATTTTTTTTGTTAAATAAAAAAAAGTTAAAAACCAATATTAATGGAGATATTGGTATTTTTTACTAAATTTTGTGAAGTGACTAAATGTATCTTTAACGATTCACCTTAATATGTTTTTACAATATAATTTCCTAAATCTATTTAATATCTTCATTATCTTAAAAACCAACCTATATCCATCTTAACTCCACATAATAACACTCTTAGGAGGATGAAATCTATTTATCCTTCTGAGCACTTGGTAGACCCATAATTATGATGGATTTAAGATGACAGAATTTCCCCTTTAAATAGTCTATGCTCACATGAATACCATGGTATTACCATGGGTTAATACCATGGGTTATCATAAACTTGGAGCTTAAAAATTGCTATTAGTAATTTATAAAAGTTAATAAAATTAATAATTGATTTTTAGTTTATTTTTTATTTTAACAAACTTAAAATGTTTAACATACATTAAATTACAACATCCGCTTTTACTCTTGATTCACCAAGCCCCGAGAGGGATCAAATATTTTTTCATTCTATGCTAGTTTACATATCACGATATTTGATACCTCTCGGGGGACTTAGTAGATCCAGAGTAAATATGGATCTATGCTCGTTTAATTCCCCATTTAAATAGGCTACATTCCACGTGAATACCATGGGTCAATACCATGTGCCATTTTTATTTTTATTAATACTAATATTAGGGTTAATAATGTTTTTTTGCATGGTATTAATACCAATCTATCCCATGGTATTTGGCCCATAGTATTTTTCCCATAGGTTTCACCTAAATATAACACATTTTTTGAGTGTTCGTAAATATAAGGTGACTTATGGAGTAAATATAAAAAAATGTTTTATTTTTTTACCATACCTCTCTTTTATTTATATTTTTATTAACTTACCATACCTCTTTTACAAATATGGTATTTGGCCCATAGGATTCACTTAAATAAAACCTCTTTTTTGAGCCTTCATAAATAGAAAGAGGGTTATGGACCAAATATAAAAGGAGGTTTTATTTATTTACCATATGTCTAGTCTATTTATATTTTTAGTTATTTACCATACCTCCACTTTATTTATATTTTTATTTGTTTACACCCTTGCATGTATATAAGGTGGCTTATGGAGTAAATATAAAAAATGTTTTATTTATTTACCATACCTCTCATTTATTTATATTTTTATTAATTTACCATAGCTCTTTTATAAATATGGTATTTGGCCATAGGATTCACTTAAATAAAACCTATTCTTGAATATTAGGGCAAATGGAAGGTTGTAACTTCTAATTTCAAAGGCTAAATTTACCTTTTTTACCTCTCCCTTAAAATAAGGTGGGCTATTTGAGGCGATTTGTAAAAATGTACTATGATACAAAATATTCGCCCACTAAAAATTAAAACTCCTTAATTTCGCCAAAAGTCGAACATTTGCCCCTAAAATTTTCCATGCTTGGAATGTCTTGCATAAAGTTTTTTATCTTCCAATAGTTTTAAGACCTTGTAAATAAGTTGTACATACCCTTCCTAATATTTTTCGTAGTATAGTATGTCATAAAAAATTACTAACACAAGTTTTCTAAGAAAAAATTCGAAAATCGAATTTATCAAACTCTGAGATGTTGACATTGTATTTGTAAGACCAAATGACATAGCTAAAAACTCGTAATGACCTTTGTGTGTTATAAACACTATTTTGGGAATGTCTTCTTCCCTCATTTTGATTTGATGATATATAGAGTAGAGATCCATATTAGTAAAGAAAATTTCTCCATGAAATTAGTCTAATGATTAATTAAGGATAGGAATAAGAAATTTATCTTTGATTTTCATTTTGTTGAGTTGTATGTAATATGGGCATGTATCCATGAACCATTATTTTTATAACCATCGCCATTAAATAAGAGAAAACATTTTGGATAGTTTGAATGATGCCAACCTATAACATTTCATGAAACATATGCTAAATCTTACTCTTCAATGCATATGGATAGTGTAATGCTTAATGGTATGCGGTACACTCTACTTTGTAAATAATACCACGATCATAATGTCAAGTAGGTGGAAGACCGTAGGAATATGTATAAATACCTTGAAATAATTGTTGATAGAATTTTGGAGATCCAATGGAGTACATGAAATATATGAACATATAATGAACACAATTGCACAACTAATCCTTGGTGTCCCCTTGTTAGCAAAATTTTCATGCTATTAGACATTATAACTTTCATATTTTCCCTTGGGTACATCTAAAATCTCATTTTCTTCTAATGAAAATCTTATGAAAATGTTTAAAAAATAAATTGTCATTGTTCCCAATGATTATAATAATTGGATCCCTATTATAAGATTAGCACCAACCAGTCAAATTGCAATCATAGAAATATCAAAAAAATACTCCCCCGTATTATTCATCTTAACACTATCGCACTTCCCTGAAAAAATTATGGTACCTCCATTTGTCATAATTACTTGAAATTATGGTGTTGGATTACTAATTTTGGCCAATGCATGACAAGATCTTGTTGGAGAAATCTCTTCTAGCTCTAGCTGTTATGATTGTTCCACTTCTTGATCTTCTTCATCTTCATGTTCTATGTACAATAATTTATTCTCACTGCATTTATAGCTCTTAGTAAACTTGTTTTCAAAAATTAAGCATAATCCCTTTTCACTTATGTCATCCATTTGCCGAGGAGTCATCCTTGTTAGTTTAGGAGAGGGAGCATGATTTTCTCTATGGTTATTACTAACCAATTTTCTAGGTGTCGTACTTTTACTTTCAACTTTCCTTGCTAGACTAAAAGCATGCTCTACAAATTTAAGTTCAAAGAGATGCACCTCATGTTGGATGTTTTCCTTTAAACTTACCCTAAAGGTATAACAAATTTTCATCTAAATATTTTTTTACCTTATGGATTCACTTTTGGAATTGTTAAATGTGCTCTATAACTAGATTATTTTTCTCAAAGATTTACCAACTAACTAAATAATGTATTTCTCTTAATATCCCCATAATGTGCTTTAAATTCCCTTGTAGAAATGGACCAAGGTATAACATAATCTTTTATCCTTTCACAAAGGCATTAATACCATGCATGTTGGTCTTTTCTTAAAAACGTGGATGCAATATGTATTCTTTGTAAGGATAACACTTGGTGTAGATCAAATTATTTCTCCCTCTGATATATCCATGTTATCAGATCCTTATCATCAAACTCCTTCATATTGACCTTTGAAATGTAGTAGTTCCTTGCTCTTGACTTGAAGGCCTGATCATATGGACCTTGGATTCAAAATTCATGATTATGGTTCTATGATTCAATATTTTTCTCTCCAATTGTGATAAAATAGTCCCCATATGGGAGTATGTCTCCACACCTTCTCCTTCTGTTCATGATTCCTTGGGATCTCCACATGTATTTTAGAAGTACCTTTAAATATAATCATTTGTAATCCTTTTATTTCTTCCATAATGGATTTTTTTTTTTTAATATTCTTGATTTTCAATGATCTTCTTTTCCATTTCATCCTTAATTTCTCTTTTAATATTTTCTTGGGAACCTAATAAATCCACCTTTTTCAAAATACTACCATTTATTTCACTAAATTTATTCTCTTATTGGGGGAACTTTAATTCTAAGTCTTCACTCTTTTCATAAGTCCTATATGAGCGTTCATGACGCTTAATTACTGTAATACCTATTGGATATTTATTTGGAGCCATGTGAGAAAATAATAATAGTACTCCTCTTGATCACAATTTCTTGTCCACAAACAATAGTATCTTCTAAGATATATATATATATATATATATATATATATATATATATATATATATATATATATATATATATATATATATATATATATATATATATATATATATATATATATGTATATATATATATATATATATATATATATATATATATATATATATATATATATATATATATATATATATATATATATATATGTATATATATATATATATATATATATTAGATCACATATGTATAGGAAATTAGCAAAGAGAGTGAAATCGATAAGATGGGTCATAATTCATACTGAGTGTAGGGTATGAAAGGACAACTTGAGAACCAAACGAAGAAATATGTGTTACTCATGCCATTTCGAAAGGATTTTCCTCTATTAAATCCAAAAACCCCAATGTATCTAATGGGATATCGTGAGGGCCACCATGTTTACCTTAGTCATGGCAAACCAAAAATGGAAGAGGTACCAAACCACCAATTGGAATGACCCTACATACCCCTATAACAAGGAGGCATGGAGCAAAGAAGATGGAAACAAAAAAATAGAGGAAACACTTTTTCTAAATTGAATTAACATTAAAATCGTGACTAGATAGAAGAGAATACCTAAAAGGAATATGTAAAGGGGATTCACCTCTATGGAATGAGAATAGAAACCATTAGTCAAATGGTCTGACTTCTCTGTAGAAAAACAATTAAATATAAGTTAGCCAACTATAAATAAATAAAAACTTAGACTCCAACTTTAAGAAAGAGAAGTAGAGATCACTAAATCGGTATATCGGGTGCAACCTTCACATAACACATAGAGGGAGTCTGCACAGGAACCCCAAAAATCATTCCAGAAGGCATAGTATTTTCATAGTATTTTCATTACCTAGGTAAGGTAGAAATCGAATGAGAATTATTGAAAATCCCTAGTAGCCAAACATGCTAAAAATTTTGGGTCTTAGAAGAAAAAGGCAAAACTAAACACTAAAATGTGTTGTTGCTAATCATATACAAAACCCAACCCAATTTCATTGGGACATTAAGAAGTGTAACTATGACCAAAATCCATGGGAAACATGAAAATTTGTTTTCCACCATGTTTCCTCTATATGGCGGCCCCCATATGACGAATTCCCTACCACACCATGAGCATGGAGGAGTTAGGATACTCTTTGAACAAGGAACCAACCAAATGCAAAAATAACACCCCGCACCTCTTATAACAAAACTATCACAGAATGAAGACACCAGTACATGGCTCAGCTAAAATTCCATGAACCAAAAAGATTGATTTGGGAAGATTACAAGTGTGAGGAGGAGCCTCCATACTTTAGTAACCAGAGGAAAAATATTACCCTCAATGTGACATCAAACTAGGAAAAATGACATAGGGTAAACAATAAGGAGTTTCAACACATAAGTGTTATAAAATTAGGGTTGGATAAACTCCAATATCAACCCTTGATGTTGATCAACATGAATCTTCTGGAGGGATTATTGAGCAGTACCTCAGCTTGTGAATATCACATGAACCAGGGATACTCCACCAATCTCAAGCAAGAAGGTAGAATTTGTTCTAGGTTCAAGAAATAATATATTTTATCATTTTTCACATGGAATTCACTTCTCATACAATTCAGGCTTTATGTTTCCACCTCCACTATAATTATGATGTATAAAATCAAAGTGCATGTAGGAGTTGTTTATGATATACCAAAGGACCTGATAGAGTAGCATGAGGACTTGAGACATGTATGCCAACGTAACAAAAAATAAATTGAATGCAACATTGATGCTCTATATGATCACCTTATGCCGAAGCTCGTATGGTAATAAATCTAGGTGAAAATATTTTGTATATAATCATGGTGTCAACACATGAACAAATACACTTTAGTTGTAACAAGATGACCAAACAATTCCAACTATGAAAATTGCAATGTGTGGATTAAGCAACTTTAGTAATGCCTAATTCATTGTTGGTAATAATAATAAAAAAATCTACAAAATTGGTATGTGACATATGGTATCAGAGCCATAGGTTCAATATTGAGACCTATGGGCCAACCCATAGTTGTAAGCTACGGATATGCTTCGGTGTCACCCTCAACGGAAAAAGTGTTTGAAGGATCAAAGAATTGAAAACTGAAACTAACAAGTAGTAAAAAAAATTAGGAAGAGATAGAGGATGAAAGATATAATCAAATTCATAATTGATATTACTATAGCTAGGATGAGAGAGTCACATTAATAGGAACTAAATTGGAGTAAGAGTTCAAGGGTATACATTGTAAAAGGACCCTAATAATGTGAGATGCAATAAGAAAGGATAGTAAAATCAAAATAGTGATATATCATCCCTGTACTGATCTGAAGAGGATGCAAGACCATTAAACAATGGATGCAATATCAGGAAGGGGAAGGGAACAATATCTAGAAAGGTTAATGGAAAGAAAGGTTATAAAAATCAGTCATATAAACTGAAGTAAATATTAGTAGATATAAAGAAAGGATGTCCAAAAAAATATTATACAGAAAATGATGAGGGGTATGATTTTACTAAGTAAGGTATAAATTTGCCTTTTTTTTTTCTTTTCTTTTTTTACAAGGATGTAACACCAATACAATTTTCCTACCTATTACTATGTAGGGGAACAAGTAGTGGCACAAGTATGATAAAAAATAATATTGTACAAGATAAGAAATCATGCAGAACAAAACCTGTGCAACCATATACCTATCAATTACAATAAGGCAAGTGTAAACGTTAACGTATTTTCATTTTCTACTTGGTGGTGAACCTTAAAATATATAGTATAGGAAGGAAATCATGGTATTGAAAGAGTAAGAATAGAGTAAATATTGAGGAATGAGTTGTTATAGGCTACATGAATAAATTAATATTCAAGAATATCGAGTGAGGGAACTAGTCCTGTGATAATAAACCAATAAGTTATAAAATGTGTTTAAATGCTTAAGGTTAGAATTAAGCACACAATGGAAAAAAATGTTGAAAGGAAGCATAATAACTAAGTATAGTGTTGAAAGTAAGATATAAAAATTGCATGTAAGAAGGAGGTGTACTATTTTTTGATTTGGGGAAGAGATACAGTGGAGTAAAATAAGAAGGCAGGAACTTAAATTTAGGAATGGAGGATACAAATATTCTTATGAACAAATTATCTAAGGGAGGTTTTGACCCTAGAAATAAGGAGCATGTAGTGCACTCACAAGCTACATGACACTGTAATGCATATAAACATGAATAGAAATGTATTAAAAGAGGGATTAAGAAACATTAGCCCACAAATACAACTTAAAGAAATACAACAAGTATGGGCAAAGGAAAAAAACAAAAAAAAAGTAGTTTTCTTGAGCATATTTAATATTCATATTCGTACAACTAAAAACTACTATCAAGAAAATAGATGCTAATAGCATAAATAAATCACACATATTCTAAATATTATACCTTTATCGTTGAGAATCAAACTACCAAGAATGTGCTAAACGTGATTATTTTGTATGACTGATAATATTTGGGAAATAATTACTAATCTGACACCAAGGAAGTAGATAAATTTATTAGTTACCTCCTCGTGTGAGGAACTTTGGAACTCTTTCCCTTCAAGATTAGAAAAAAATAAAAAATTATAAGTTCAGATATCTGAATACCCTCAATAATGAGAGAACAGAGTGTGAAACAAAATTATTGCATAAGAAAATCCTTGAGAGGAAATTACAATGGACTTGAAAACGGATAATACATTCAAAAAATGGTTGAGGAGAGGATACCTTAGGGAAATTGTAGATAGTCATATATGTGTAGATATATATATATATATATATATATATATATATATATATATATATATATATATATATATATATATATATATATATATATATATATATGCGACACAAAATAGAATATCATTGTAAATAGTGATTGAAAAAAAAATTCATCAAACACGAAAATAACAAAGTGCGTGGAATAATTCGAGAATACTAAGACAAAAATAATAGTAATAGTGGCATCTAACTACTCAAGAAACTAGAAAAACATTAAGGCAGTTGGAAATAGTGCTGAAAAGAGGCAAAAATCATAACCCTTACACATAAATGGAAAATGTTAAAATGGATCAAAGCTAAAATAAAGTGAGAAACATGTAATCCCTCAAGTGGAATTGCAATAGACCCTAACAAGGGAAAATAAAATCCTTGATTGGTATTATAGGAATCAAATGGTCTCAAAATGATATGGGATTAGAGATCAATATTGTAGTTTTGTTAGAAACTTCACAAAATTAGTTTTTATTCAACGAATTTATATATATATATATATACACGTTGAGGACCAGAAACGAGGTATAGGATGCGTGGTTGTTAGATTTCGTCCACCCAAGATGTAAGCATGGGTCAAGAAGAAAAAGCACATACAAATAAATAGTAAAAAATTATTTATTCCTGCTACAGAGTAGTTAATAATAGAATTCAAAGAGTTGTTTATTAGCTCTTAAGAATATCTGATGCTTCACTTCGTCATATATTTACTTTAAGGAAAATGATCGTTTTCCTTGTCTCTCTGTTGTTCTAGGTTAGCCACCGACCTAGGGGAGATACTTTTTTCCGCAATCATAAATCCCGTATAACAAATTGATGACTCCACTCGGGAACTCCTCGAAAGACCTTTTCTGTATCATCGAACCAAGAAAAAACCTAGGAAGTGATTTCATTGAGCCTTTTTTGCAATTTTTGTGCTGGAATCCTCTTTCCCTGCCCCAACGCACCCCCTGTGCCTTTGACAGAGCATTGCACCTCTCCCTGTCCCACTCTGCACCAACGTTGCAATGCACTGGTGCCTCTTCTGCACCAGCATTGGCCCCTATTTTTGCATGATTTTTTCCTTAGTTCTAGAGCCTCTCTTTGGCCATCCTACTTCGAGCTGAACTTCCCTAAGTCTTGAGTGCCTTGTGGTCTCTCTACAACCTCCATTTGGTTTGCATTTGTGTTGTTTTCCTTTGGTAAGAATTAGTTTTGATTTTCCTTTGTTCTTATCATTTGGCCGCTTGAAAATTTATTTCATTTGATTGTTGATCGATTAGATGAATTATTGTTTTAGACCTTATTCTGAAAAGTGCAATCAAATCTGTAATTAAACATTTGCATCTTAATTTTCTTTATTTCAAAAATTAAGTGTGGTGAAAAGAAAAAATATTGAATCTGCATCTAGGGTTTTTTGTGTCAAATTGGAATTCCTTAGTGTGAAATTGCATATTAGTGTTAATAGCCTTTGAGTGACATCTCTTTTGATTTTTGGAAATTTCACCCAATTTCAGTTTGAGTCCTTTGTCCATGAAATCTGAGATTACATTTGATTTGAATAATTCTCTTGCATAGATCACAATTGTATAGTTAGAATTCTTACTTTCATAGTTGAAAATGAAATTGTGCATATATTACATTTGCACAGTTTTCAAGGATATCATGCGTAGATTACATTGCATGGTTTCATTAGGGGAGTTTTGAGGTCTAAAATGGGCCTCCCAAGGGAATTATAAAATAATAATGGAAATAATAAAATAATATTAAATTACATCATCAAATTTTAGAGGGAAAAAGGGAAAAACTATTTTTTCAACTCATATTCTCAACTTATCTCCATATGGGTTTACTCAAATTTTGAATGGCAGCACTCGTTGGATGCAAAATTTGATTTCTCATCCAAGGATTACCCATGTTGCATACTTTCGACGAGTCATGCTACACGTTTTCATGTATTTCTCATTTTTCATATAGCAGGGTCCATCAAAGTATGCAACATGGGTACTCCTTGTAGGAGGAATTAAATGTTGCATCCAACGAGTACTCCCGCTAGAAATTTGAGTAAAACCTTAGGGAGATATGTTGAAAATATGAGTTGATGAAGTAGTTTTATTATTTTTTATTATTTTTACTTTTTTACTCCAAAAATGGTGACTCATCCCCCATGGTTGAGATCATCATCTTAAATCCTATTGGTTCTTATAAGGTTTATTTTGGTTGTACATTTTTCTTAGGAGGCCTATTTTAGACCTCAAAATTCCCCTAATGGGCATATTTTAATCCTTTGAGTTGAATTGAATAATGAAATTGAAAGATCTAGTTTGGAAGCTCTTCTTGGCTGCATATTTGATTGTTGCATCATTGTTTGCAACTCTTCCCTAAACTAGATAACTTTCATCGAAATTGAAAAGAGTTCATTTTGTCATATTAGTTGCATCATAGGTGTGTTTAGGGGGCATCGATTTTTGAGCCTTGAAACTAAAACATAACTCAAGATCGAATTTAAAATTCATCTCAATTAACCTAAGGTGCATTTCAAAGTTAATGATACACATAGAGGTCTAGGCTAGGGACGTGTTCCAATGTCGTTAAACATAGGAGTTGTCATTTCTTTTCAATGTTGCATCCCATGTGTGAAATCTCATTCCATGTATGTGAGTGTATACATTGATACTCCACATACCTTCGGGTATATTGGTGGTGCTCCACACACGTAAAGTATATGGGAATGCTCTCGTCAAATAGTTATGCATTAGACAAAACTATGGACTACAATCCCACATACTATCACATATATTTTGGGCATCCCCAATAGGTTGTTATCCATCTATAGGTAACCAGGGATGTCACCTTGTATATCATGATACACCGAACACAACATTCAAGGAGATTGGTTGGCATAGGTTAAGTAATTGGTTCACCAAGGTGTATATTATGGTTCATGGTTGGTTGGTAAACCTTTGTGCCTAGTTACCGCTTTGTTTTGTTTGTGTCTTTAATTGCTACAATCAATTAATTGACCACATAACAACATCCTCCCAAACAACTCCTTAGTGGATCTTAGGTTGAGACTAATGGCAACAGTTGTAGAGTCTGCCAATCAAGGAAACCCCTCTAATTAGAATCTTGGTCCTTTTCCTTCTTTTGGAAATATTGGTGCTCCTTATATGGAAACGTCGTCCCTTCCCATATTTACCATTGGTTTTCTAGTTTGGTTATTTTTGACCCCCATAGTTTCAAATGTACAAACTGCTTCTTGACTGAGTTCTCCTCCACCTCAGCAACATCAAACTCCTGTCGATCCTAAATTTAATCCTTTTCCCTCTTCATCTATTGTTTCTTCATCCCTTTATTCCTCTTCCCCAGGTGAAAGTCTTGATTCTAGTAACCAGGTAGCTAAGAAGAAGAAGAAAAGGAAAAATAAGAAGAAGAAAAATTAGCAGGGGGAAACAAAGCAACCGTTACTACAAACACAACTAGTATGAACAAATATTCAAATTAGCCCCGCAAATTTAAATTCCCTTGCATTTTATGTAAGGGTGACCACCTTCTTTGAGATTTTCCTAGCATTTGCAAGGTATTAGAAGTGTAGTCCACAAGCTCACATTAGCCTTTGTGGTCATCTTATAAAGATCATGCTGCTCAAAAATCCTCAACTAGTGATAGTAAGGTCCATGGGAAAAAGGGTAAAGTCAAATTTCCTTATTATTTATGTGGAGGGAGTCATCTTTTTCACCTTTTTCCTTATATGCAGGCACATACATTAGTATTCTATCCTCAACCACTTGGTAATCTTTACGTTCTCCGCAGCGTGTGCCCATTACCCACAATTTGGTGGCTTTTAAAATAGGAACCAATTAACCATTAGGGATCCTTTCTAAGTTTCATATTAGTTTGGGAGGAAATATTATCTATATCGATGTGATGGTAGTACAGGGCCCTTTGGATTTTAATTTAATTCTTAGGCATGACTATGTTTATGTCTTGGGAGCTCTTATCTCTTCACTCTTTCATGTGATGTGTTTCTCGCATGAAGGAAGAATCATGACTATTTACCAGCTTTCGTTTAACGGTCCCAATTTAACACCCCATCAACCCAATTCCTTAAATGTTTCTTATATGCAAGTGGTATCTCCCTTGGCACACATTATTTATGTGGCAACCTGTTCCATGCCCACGACTAGTGACGATTTAATAGAAGATATGGTGAATCATTTTCTGGGAGCACTAGAGCCTGATCTTTCCATTGGATCCCTTGATATATATCCCTTCAAGAGCATTGTTCTCCCATCTGATGAGAACCTCTTGGAAGCCATGGTCTCTCAAATTCCATGATAAGGTATTGAGAGTGTTGTGCAGGAAATCCTTTAAGTGAACATAAACAATCCCTCTAGTCCTATGGGAGGATTTAGCTACAGACTATACAAATATGTGCAAACATTCCTAGTTTATACCAGTAAACACAAAGGAGGTGTTGACGAGGCTGGACCCACAAACATGTAAATGGATCTCCCCGGTAAGAAGTCCCAAATAGACATCAGACTGTTTGGTGTAGGAGTCCTAGCAGTCAGTTGTACCGTAATGCCTTGACCATGATTTCACACAGAGGCAAGTAAGATGTCCCAGTTGGTAGTGAGGGTGTGACAACTACAGTAAGTTAAGGAAGGTGAATGAGATGTTCTAACACACTAAGGGTGAGGTGAGGGTGCCCCTTGGAAACCTGTAATAGTACGTGGCTTAGAAGGGAACACACAAGTGAAGATACATCACAAGTTGGAGAGAAATTTAGTGAGCAATCCAAAGTGATGGTTAAACCAACAACACATTTCAGAAAGATTCATACATAATTATACAGAATAATCAATACGTGCATGTGTGAGAAAAAAAATACATATATCATTTAGAGTAAACCAGATATCATAGAATACAACACAACATATGCATGAAACGTGCTGGCTCTGTTATATTAAGAAGCGTAAGTTCCATTCATAAAATACATCCATGTATAACCACTAGTTCTAACAATGGAACATTACAGCCAAAACCCCCTGCTCCACCAAAGAGATATACTAGGTTTGCGCATTGGAGAAGCCAAGGCTCATTACAATGATGTCCAAGGTCATTTCAAGAAAGTCTTATCAGAGGCTTGGCTGACCAAAAGCCGTTATAATGAGTTATGAGGTTATATTTATAGAAAAGGGTGGGGTGACCCCTTACATTCCCCTTTGTGATCGTTCGTCTACCCTCATGACTCTTCATCTACTCTATGACTGTTACGTCCAACTATCGACATTTGAACTTCCACTAGGCAAGACGTTACATTACAATGCACATGTGCCCATGTGAGAGAAAATGGCTTGACCAAACGATGCAAGACATCATTGACACTCAGTCCGTTGTGCTGAGACCAACTCTTGGACATTCTTGTGATGGTGAAGGTGGTGAGCTGATGCCAATCTTGGTCATTCGTGATGGTGTGTATGTGCTCCATGGTGACATCTTGTTGAAGCAAACTCTTACCTCCACTGCATCCAGGTGCATTGGTAGGGCTCCTCTATCCAGCTCTTCTGCTAGAATGTGCATGGTCTTCTTGGGTGTGGCTGAACCGGCACCAAATTATCGCATAGTATCCATGTTGATCTTCCAGTGTGTTCTGGTGGTCATTTGCATCAACTGTCAACTGCATGTTCAACTCTTGTTGGAATTGCTTCTTGTCTTTTCCTCAGTGAGTGTACTGAATGGGTGGGATCGCATGCGTGCACACAATGACATGCATGCTGTTGAATTCCCTTGCATGCGATCAACAACACTTCTCACCATGTCTGCTCTATGCTAGCTACTGGAATGGGTCTATAACTTGTACGAGTGCAGTTTCATCCATGAGTGCATGTTATGCTCATTGTTGTACCTATTTCTGTTGCATATCATTCTCTCATCTATGCAACTCATGTTCTTCCTTGAGTTGTTGCTTTAGTACATGAAACTCCTTATCTATTCTTTTCTTTTCTCTCATGTGATCATCTTATCACACCATCACCTCATAGCCTCAATCTCCAAAGTTGCTTTCATCAGAAGTGGATCTACTTGAGCTTGCAACTTTGTTTTGCCTCTGTTTTGTCAACAACCTTCCTCTTGCATTTGCTGCATGTAGGTGTGATCCCTCCTACTGATCATGATGCTCATTGCGATGTTGCCGCCATCTTGTCTTGATGTTCTTGTCTACAAACATCTTGATGTCTTCATAGGTAGGAAAGCTCATAGACACTTTCTTGGTTGCAACCCATGTTATGATCACAACGGTGTCCTTTAACTCTTCTCTCTTGAAGGCCACTGTACTTGTGCTGTTGAGAGGTAGATGAACACCTGCAGTACCTGGAGAGATGGAAAAACTCATGGCAAGAAATCTGTTAGTCGAAAACCAAAAAACACTTGAGAACTGACTTGCAACATACCTGTGTGACTAATCATGAATGCTATGCAATTTCTGCCAGGAGGTCAGGAGACTGACTGCCAAAATTGTGCAAAGCATATTTTAGGCTATCAGGAGGTTGACTGATTGCTAGAACTGTGCAATGCACAGGCCAACTTGGCCTGCTCAGGACTGAAACTACGGATTGTGCAATTTCAGTCAGCAATGACATACAACCAGCAAACTACATTGTGCAGCTTCTAGGGCCAGCGCAACACTGCCTCCAAGAATTTCATAATGCAAGCCTGGAGGTTAGTTCCTAGCTCGACTTATGCAATGTTTGGAGGGAAGGCAGAGCCTTCACTTTCGGAAATGCAAAATGCTAACCGGGCAAGGCATGGTCTGGGCCAAGGCAGCCTAGTCTGGCCGATGGGCAGCTGAAAATATGAGAAGTCTGAATGCATGGTGAGATGAGTGCAAACAAGAATGAATGATCATTCATGCAAACAGAAAGTGCAGGATTCAAAAAATAGGAAAGCATGCATGTGTGTGAAGCGAGTCGCCACAACGACGAGCGTTCGTGCAAAACAGTGTCATGCATGAGAAAGTAGTGAGATGCAAATGAAAACTAAAATGGTTATATTACAAGATAGTATGTATAGAAACAAAAGCAATCACTCACTGAAATCAAGCAGACAACATTCATACGAAGCAAATCACAAAAAGCTGCAAAAAAGTAGCGCAAGACATGAAAAGCACGCTTACCCCAAAAAGTTGAGTTGAATGTTCTCATGACTCCTAGATGCAATGTGGGATGTCAGAGTTGCAAAATCAATGTGAGGAATGAGCTCTACAACTTCCGGTTGATGAGTTTTGATAAAATCAAGGCTGAAATGCACATGCCAGAAATCTAGTGAAAGCGACACTTGGTGGGAGGTTTCTGAAATGATCTTTGCATGTAATCTCCAGTTGCTAAAAATAGATCCCTAAAACAAGGGATGCCTTTGCATGTTACCTTGGGAGGAGCAACGCATGCATGCAAAAAAAAATTTCTCGGTCCTGGAGGGAACTAGTCAACTCAACTGCACATGCAATAGTCTACTCAGTTGGGAGGAAAAAAATGCCTATTTCTAGGAGGGAGTTGGGCTATCTACCTAGAGGGATTGCGCAAATTCTTGGCAGAGAAACTGACTGCTACCCAGAATTGTACAATTTCTGTTCTGAGCGGCCCTACTGGTAGGAATTGCACAATTTTAATAGTGAACAGTGGCAGGAAGATTTGGGTAATTCCGGATCCCAACAGGCTATTGGACATAATTGCGCAATTTCCAAAGGGAAGGCTGGTTGCCCTCTAGAATTGCGCAATTTCTTAAGGGAGCTACTCAGCCTGCAACTAGAACAAGGGTAGTGAAACAACTTGTGAGGGGGATGCATCAAGCTCTCATGGACAGGTTGTCATTCTGCGAGAAAAACACTGGAGCTTGTGTACTTGGTATGGCAATACATGCTATTGTGAAAGGTTGGTAGGGAGGCTCCAAAAGAAAGCTAAGGAAAAATATTGGAGGGTGGTTGTAGCCGCTACCACACTTGGTGACACACTAGTAGAACTCAAACTCTCTGAATCGACCTTGTTCTTGAAAAGAAGGTCTAACACCTCCGAAAGTATTGTTCAGTTCTCACTTTGTCTTGGTTTCTAGACTGCTTAATTGTAAGATGTAGCATCTGCCAAGCCCTTCATTGATTAAAACACATTCCAAGCCAAGCCAACATAGTTGTTTTGATTAGGGTTGAGGAGTATATGATGCACAAGTAGTATAGTCGTCAAAGTCTTAGTTTCATCTCTAGTGTTGCTTCGCTGCTAGCAGGCCTAGACAGTACCCTGTCGGAGTCATGCAGGAACACAAGCATGGTTCCACTACGAGTGAGCTTGGTCAGTACCCTGATAGAGTTACTTGCATCACCTCTCTGTAGAGGAAGCCTTTCTCTGCTTTCACCTTATTAATTTTTAATTTTTTCAAACTTTTTTCACTTTTTCAATTTTTCATTTTTCATCTTCATAACTGTGCATAACGCTTATTCATTTCAGAGGTGGAAGAGGGATCTCGACTTATTGAGGGTAGAAGAGGTTGTTCCTTTAGAGAATTAGTTTATGTATACCTTTGAAATTCTTGTTAAGTTTTTCCCCCTCACCTTACTCTACTTGACTAAGCTGACAAAGATTAACCCAAAAACAACCGACTAGAGTAGGTGATCCTAGTTAGCGTGCAAGCAATGTGTTTTCACCAAGGTTCACTTCAAATGGTATGTATTTTCCATTTGTGTATCATGGACTGAAGACAACAAGTTCTTACATAAGAGAGTGGACAATAGCTAACCAAATGTTGATAGTTGTACAAGTCCTCTTGCACTTTACCCAGCTTGTTTCAAGAGTTGCACACAGTCCATGTGAAACTAACCTATGGAAAATAACAAGAAAACAAACCAAAAAGCAAAGAAAGAAGCATAAGAAAATATGGAAGAAAAGCGAGTAAGAAAACAAACAAGCAAACAAACAAACACAAAAAGAAAGAAGCAAACATGCATGCAAGAAAACAACTCAAAAGAAAACACTACTCCTACTCCTAAGCTAATAGTGCATGGGTCATCTCACATGAAGTGATACTTCCAATGCAGCCACTGGCGCATTGGTTGACCCATGTTGGTGAAGGCATGGTTTGCTAACATCATAGTTGCGCAAACTAGCAAGCATGAAAGATATAATGATGCAGATGGACACACTCCGAGCTTACAAGTGATCAGAGAAAAATGATGAGTGAAAGCGCATTACATGCACTCTCTATAGCTACCATGTTGTTATGCTACACTACATGAAAATATCGAGTCTATGCATTCTATTGACTGTGACATGCAAGCAAACGTGAGAAAGGTAGACGACTTATGTTGTGCATGTGTGCTTGCTATGTAAGATTCCTTTAATGCATGAGGGATGGGATCCTGTAGTTTGAGTGGAGGAAGAAAAATATGGGTGTTTGGTTGATCTTCAATGTAAATGAGAGAGTGATGAGAAGCCTTGAGTGTTTCAACAATTTCCTGACCTGAAGAGAAACCAACCTTAGGACAGCAAGGGCCTGACATAACCATCGGATCAGGTTGAAGTGCCTCGACAGTTTGTGGTGTTTCAACTTTGTCGACAAATAGATCATCGTAGACCAGTGTCTTAGATAGAATAACAATGATTAAATCAACATTGTGATCAAATGAAGAAGTAGAAATATCATGACAACCAAGATTAGAAAATTCAAGATGTTTGTTGGCATCCTCATGATTTGATGAATCGAGTAGAGTGGTAGATGAGAAGGAAAGATGTTCACCCTCTGTGTTTTCAGAAATGACAAATGACAGATTGGATGGATTTTTGGGGGAAGATGTGTACTCTATGCACTGTGTTGACAGAATGACATCTAACGTTTCCTGTGAATGATCAGAAGTAGAAACATTTGGAAATGGGTTTTCACAAGGGAAATCAATAGTGGTAGAATCATAAGGGATGTCAAGATAAAACAGATGAGGCACGACTGGAAGGCAGTGAACCTTCACCATGGGTTCTTCTTTATATTACCACAGACACTCATCATGAATGATGGTGCGGGTTGGCTGCATAACACCAACTCCGTCGACAACTTGATCCATGTTCACAATAGGTGAGGAGTCCAGGATGGGAAAACACAAGACAATAAAATCTGGAGGATCAATAGAATGTGGGGATGGAGGTTGAGGTAATGAATCCTTGTGACCACCAATAGGATTGCAAGCCAAATCTTCGTAGATATCAAGAGTAGGTGGGGTGGGAGGATGTGACAGTTCAATAGATGTGTGTACATGATCTCCCACATCACTCTGCGGTGGTGGAGTTGTTTGAGGAGCTGAAGGCAGATAGTCACTTGTGACAACAACTGTGCCTACCTGTGATTGCGGAGCTCCATGCTGAAGTGTGCTAAGAAATTCCCAATCAATTTCATCTTTGGGAAATTGGCATGCAAGATTACAAAAGTGTGTGTAAAATTGATAAACTGATTCATTGGGTGCTTTTTGTAATTTCAGAATTTCTTGATCGAGTGCTTTACGGTTAAAGTGATTGAAAGCATGGTCTATCTCTGCGACCAAATGAACAAAAAAAATAATATATTTTTCAAGCATCGTGACATACTAGTGCATTGGGTGCCCTCGAAGTGTGTAGACGAACAACGTGCAGGTCATGTATTCCTCGAAGATTCCATGTTTTTCGCATCAGCCTACAATGCTGACAACATTCCTAACCAAGGCTATGTGGCCTCCACTATCATATGTTTTATGTGACAACTTATCTGAGATATTCTCCAAGGTAATGAAACCATTTCCATAAGACATACACTCTGGAAGAGAAACTCTATAGTTATTCATGACAAATATGTAGAGATTCAAAATAGATGTTATTACTCAGCTTGTGATCTGGCCCTCCTTCTTGCACCAAAATTTTAACGGTGTTGTACATACCAACATGTAAGGGGATCTCCCTAGTAAGAAGTCCCAATTAGACCTCAGACCATTTGGTTTAGGAGTCCGAGGATTCAGTTGTACGACAGTGCCTTGACCATGTTTTCGCACAGAGTCAAATAAGATGTCCCTGGTTGTAGCGAGGGTGTGACAATTGTAGTAAGTCAAGGAAGTGCATGAGAGGTTCTAACATACTTAGGGTAAAGTGAGTGTTCCCCTTGGAAATGTGTAATAGTATCCAGCTTGGAAGGGAACACACGAGTGAAAATGCATCACAAGATGGAAAGAATGTTAGCGAGCAATCCAAAGTGATGGTTAAACCAACAACACATTTCAAAAAGATTCATACATACTTATATAGAATAGTCCATATGTGCATGCATGAGAAAAGAAATACATATATCATTTAGAGTAAACTAGATAGCATAGAATACAATACAACATATGCATGAAACGTTTTGGATCTGTTATAGCCATACAATACATCCATGTCTAACCACTAGTTCTGACAGTGGAACATTACAACCACAACTACCTACTCTAGCTCTGTGCAGGGAGCTCCTAAGGCTCATTACAATACAGTCCAAGCTCTTTCCAAGATAGTATTATCGGAAGATTGGCTGACCAAAAGCCTTCATAATGAGTTATGAGGTTTTGTTTATAGCAAAGGGTGGGTTGACCCTTGACATTCCCCTTTGTGGCAGTTCATCTACCCTCATGGCTCTTCATCTACTCTATGATTGTTACATCCAACTATCAACACTTGAACTTCCACTAGAATATGCGTTACATTACAATGCACATGTGCTAATGTGAGAAAAATGTCTTGAGAAAGCGATGCAAGACATCACTAACGCTCAGTCCATTGTGGTGAGACCAACTCTTTGACATGCTTGTGATGGTGAAGGTGGTGAACTGATGCTAAGCTTGGTCGTCCGTGACGGTGTGCATGCGCTCCATGGTGACATATTTTTGAAATGAACTCCTGCCTCTGCTGCATCCGGGTGCATTGGTATGGATCCTCCATCCAACTCGTTTGCTATCATGTGCATGGTCTTTTTGGGTGCGGCCAAACTGGTAACAAATTGATGCATAGTGTTTGTGTTGATCTTCTAGTGTGTGGTGGTCATGTGCATCAACTGTCAACTGTATGTTCAACTATAGTTGGAATTCCTTCTTGTCTTTACCTCAGTGAGTCTATTTAATGGGTAGGATTGCATGCATGTGCACAATGACATGCATGCTTCTGAATTTCCATGCATGTGATCAACAACACTGCTCACGATGTCTACTCTGTGTTAGCTGCTGGGATGGGTCTATAATTTGTACGGATGTAGTTTCATCCATGAGTGCATTTTGTGCTCGTTGTTGTACGTATTTCTACTACAACTTATTCTCTCGTCTATGCAGCTCCTGTTCTTCCTTGAGTTTCTGCTTCAACACATACATGTCCTTCTCTGTTTTTTTCTTTTCTCTTCTGTGATCGTCCTGTCATGCCATCACCTCATAGCCTCAATCTCCAAAGTTGATTTCATCACAAGTGGATCTGCTCGAGCTTGCAACTTTGTTTTACCTCTCTATTTTCAACAACCTTCCTCTTGCATTCGCCGCATGCGGGCGTGCTGCCTTCTACTGTTGTTGATGGCATTTCTTGCTATGGTGTTGATTGTTGTGATGTAGCTACCATCTTACCTTGATGTCCTTGTCTACAAAAAACTTGATGTCTTTATAGGTAGGCAATCACATAGACACTTTCTTGGTTGCAACCCACGTTGTGCTCTCAATGGTGTCCTTTGAGTTTGGTCTCCTGAAGGCCATTGTACTTGTGCTACTGAGAGGTAGATGAACACCTGTGATACCTGGAGGCATGGAAACACTCATGGAAAGAAATCTGTCAGTCGAAAGCCAAAATGAACTTGAGACCTGACTTGCAACATACCTGTGTGACTGATCATGAAGGTTGCACAATGTCTGCTAGGAGGTCGGGAGACTGACTGCCAAAACTACGCAAGGCATAGTCTGGGCTGTTAAGAGGTTGACTGAATGCTGGAACTGCTTTATGCATAGTCCATCCTGGCCTTCTAAGGATTGAAACTATCCAATGCACAATTTCAGTTAGCAGTGACATGCAACTAGCAAACTGCATTGCACAGTTTTTGGGGCCAGCATGACACTGCCTCCAAGAATTGTGCAATGCAAGCCTGGAGGTCAGTTCCTGGCTAGACTTGCACAATTTCTAGAGGGAAGGCAGAGCCTTTGCTTCTGGAAATGCACAGTGCTAGCCAGGCAAGGCACGGTCCGGGCCAAGGCAGCCCAGTCCACCGACGGGCGACTGAAAACATGAGAAGTCTAAATGCATGGTGAGATGAGTGCAAACAAGAGTGAATGATCATTCATGCAAACAACAAGTGCAGGATTCAAAAAATGGGAAAGCATGCATGTGTGTGAAGCGAGTCTCCACAACGACGACCATCCGTGCAAAACAGTGTCATGCATGCGACAACAGTGAGATGCAAATGAAAATTGAAACGGTGCTAGTACAAGCTAGTATGTATCAAAATGATAGCAATTGCTCACTAAAATCAAGTAGACAACATTCATATGAAGAAAAACATGAAGAGCGTTAGAAACGCAATGCAAGACATGAAAAGTAGGCTTACCCCAAAATAACTGAGCTGAACATGCCGACGACTCCTAGATGAAATGTCGGATGCCAACGCTGCAAAATCGATGTGAGGAATGAGCTCTACAGCATCTAGTTGATGAGTTTTGATAAAATCAAGGTTGTGATGTGCATGCCACAAATCTAGGGAAAGCGACACTTGGTGGGAGGTTTTTGAAATGATCTCTGCATGTAACCTCCAACTGCTAAAAACAAATCCTTGAAACAAGAGATTCCTTTGCATGTTGCCTTGGGAGGAGCAGTCCATGCATGCAAAACAATTTTTTTTGGTCCCCAAGGGAACGAGTCAACTCAACTGCACATGCAACAGTCTGCTCAGTTGGGAGGAAAAAATGCACATTTCTAGGAGGGGGAGGGGCTGGCTACCGAGAGGGATTGCATAATTTCTAGGCAAAGCAGCTGACTGTGGACCAGAATTGCACAAATTCTGGGCTGAGCAGCCCTACTAGGAGGAATTGTGCAATTTTCTCAGTGAACAGGGACAGGGAGACATGTGCAATTCTGGAACCCAGTAGGTCGCTAGACAAAACTGCACAATTTCTCGAGGGAAGGTTGGTTGCCCTCTAGAATTGTGCAATTTTATGAGGGAGCTTCTTAGCCTACAACTGGTCCAAGTCTGGTGAAGCAACCAGTGAGGGGGATGCATAAAGCTCTCATGGATAGGTTGTCATTCTGCGAGAAAAATACTAGAACTTGTGTACTTTGGCAAGGCAATACATGCTGCTGTGAAAGGTTGGTAAGGAGGCTCCAAAATGAAGCTAAGGCAAACTTTTGGAGGGTGGTTGTAGCTGCTACAATAGGAGGATGGATGACCTACATCACTCTCATGCTACCACTCATTGATGTCATCCTAGATCTTCTTGCTTCTAAGTTCAATCATGTCTATGCCGTTGAAGATGATTACTTGCAAGGAAGATCAAACAGAGATGACAAAATTCATACATAGCATTATTCCTTCTAACATAAATTGTGTGACAGATCAAGGAGTATCACACTAAATGAGTAAAGATTTACACACTTATGGAAAGCAAACACATAACGTATTATTAATAGAAATTAAGGTAAGAATACAACCACTTAAGCCTTGATGTTTGAAGCCTCCTTTGGATGAGTTTCCAATTCCTAGACAAGACCTTCAAGTACTCGTTCCTCCTTAGCAAAATGGGCAAGATTTAGGCATAGCTTCAACATAGGAAGGAAACCAAACAATAGCCAACCACAAGATAACCAAAAGTAGATGGTAGGGGTTTGATTTATAGGGAATGAGAGGGAGTTGAGGATCCATAAAAGGAGGGATAGGTTCCACATTACAAGGGGAAGATCCATGAAAGTAGGATCAAGAACCATGAATGGGAGGTCTCTCTCTAATCCTCATTAAAATGCAACCAGCTCGCCATTCTCGAGACTTCTAGTAGGAGAAGATTCTCCTCCATCTTAGGGAAAATTTCCTGAAGAGGGCTAATGATGATTTTCCTATCAAAATGTGTGCTGCCAGATCTAGTCACTAGTTAGACAAAATGTTACCAACGTGGGTTTGTCTGCTAAAAGTAGCGTTGGATTTGAAAAACATGGTTTTTTACAAGTTATTTATAATTTCTTTGAGGAATGTCTTCTTCTTCCTTTAGGGATGCGTCTGAACATGTTTCATGCTGAATGCATCATTTTTTTACAACTTTTGTCACTTTGCGACACTTGTGACATTGATGACACAAAGTGCAACACTTAGGATATGAGACTGGGAGTGCAACAAAATACGGTATAACGGATGCCCTCTAGAGAATGAAGTCAGAATGGGAAGTGATGTACGAAATGCTTTACAAATCAAGGCAAGGACTTTGGAGAACCACCATCAGAGGAACTATAAATCAAACATAATACAATATATCTAACATCTTTAATATAAGTATGCGTAATAATACATCTCTTAATAGCCATCTAACAATACATGAATCTACTGCATGGATGCAACCATCTGAATAGAAGGGATCATGTGTATGGATCCACGACATGGACGCAACCATCTGAATAGGAAGGGTCATGTGTATCGATCCATGGTATGGACGCAACCATCCGAATAGAAGGGATCATGTGTATAATCATGAATAGCTAATAACTCCACGTAACATAAATTTATCAGACGAAACCAAGGGTCTTCATTTCTATCCTGATCAAACCAAAGTACAAATACCACCATGTGAATAGAGGTGTTAGAGTTAAACATGGTAGAAAACCACCTGATTACCAGTCAATGATGTAAATCGTTAACATGCATGAGAGAAAACACCAATAATGATGATGATTATAAAGGTACAACAACACAAGCCATGAGTGTGAACAATAAAGCTGAATTCAAACACTTGTAGAATCATTCGATCGAAGGCCAATGATGTGAGCCTGTCGTCCAATGTGAAGGATTTTCCATTGAGGCATGCAAGATCCAAGGTAATGAAAGGGAGTTTCTGGACCATCTTCCTAGATAATGTGCTGGAGTCGACAGGAAGTGATTTCTCTGGGAAGTAATGTTTCCCACATGATTGACATGAAACATAGGATTTTGTAGGGTTGGCAAGAGTCATTGATGATTGTTGTAGAAAATTCAAACAAGGTATAAGAGGTTTGAATTGCAGATGGGGCTTCCCTTGAACCTATCGGTGACAAGACTCCAGAATTTGGTTGCGTTTGACTCAACATAGGATCATAGGTCATGATGATAATAAGATATAATAAAATGATGAGAAAATGGAATCCCAAAACCCAGGACGGTAAGTAAGGAAGTGAGGATAACCCAAATCCGATACGAGATACAAATAAGTTTCATGTTCAACAGTGACATTATGTTTGTATACAAAATACAAGATATATGTTTACTTCTATTTTCCACCCACTATTTCTAGTGAGTACCTCATTATTTGTGATCTCAACCTTGAAGAGGATAGCATATGCTTGTCATACAAGTTCATCCTTCGGATGAATCCATCCTACTATTTTTAATGAGCCCTAAGAAGGAGTAGCTTGGTCTCGTCATGGTGACAAGTCCTACATTGTTTCAATTTTATGAGTCCGATGGAGGGGTAATTCGATGTATTTTTCATGTCTAGAGAGTGTGAAAAATATGTAAAACAAAAACTCCAGAGGTCCCTTTTCGCAAATAGTCTCTCGAATCCAAAAATGTAGAAAATCATATTCAAGAGAACCTCTTAGCCATGTTTGACTAAGATATTCCCTTTTTGTATCTTATCTATCTGAGTCTGGAAAAAGGTTAAAATTATACTGAGTAGACGTCTCTTGATTTACTTTTACGAGTTCGAAACGACAAGTGCTCAACAATATTTTCATATTTTTGGAGTCTGAAAAGAGCTCAAAGAGGACTCCACTTGGAGGAATGAGTGGTATAAAAGGATAGCTACTGGTTCCGGTCATGATGGAACCACTCAAAAAATGTAACGGTCAAGAATCACATTATAAGGGGATTTGTTTAATTTTTTAACGAGCTTGAAATAGGTAAAGGAACTCTGCTCTAGGAACCTTGATTCATTTTTTAAGGAGCTTGACATAAGAAAAGGAACTGTGCTCCAAGAACCTTGATCATGGCCCATAAGAGGCCATGGTTTCCAAGAGGTTCTCATCAGATGGGAGACCAACTCTATGGAAGGGATACATATCAAGGGATCTAATGGAAATATTAGACTCCAATGCCCCAAGTACACGATGCACTATATCATTGACTAGATCATTAGTATACATGGGCATGGCATAGGTGGGAACATAACTAAGCTATGGCGGGGTTGATACCACATTCATATGAGGAAAATTTATGGAATATGGTTGATTGGGAGTCAAATTACGAAAAACAAACAAAAGCTAATCAATGACCACAATTTTTCCTTCATGCGAGAAAGATATGCCATGAAAGAGAGAAGAGACAAGAGCTCCCATGACATAAAAATAGTCATGACCAAGGAGTAAATGAAAATCCAAAGGGCCCTGGACAACCATCACATCAATATAGATGATCTTTCCTCCCAAAACAATAGACAACTTAGCAAGGATCCCTAATGGTTTCCTGGTTCGTCTATTAAAAGCCAACATATTCTGGGCAATAGGCACAAGCTGCAGAGAACCTAAATATTTCCAAGTAGTTTAGGACAAAATACTAATAGATGCACCTTCATATATGATTTTGCTAGGTACGGGTATATTATAAGACTGTACTATGATTTAGGAGGGTACCTAAGAAGGAAAACGATATTCTGCCAATTGACTCCAATCAAAGGAAGTGACTAAACTACATGGAGAGGATGCCTTAGAATGGGAGAATTTCCCTATTGTGTTATGGGATCAAGAGGATAGCCACCTATACCGTGCGAATAGGAGAATCACCCCCCTGTATCGTGCGCATAGGAGGATTTCCCCATAATTATTTGGAGTCTAAAGAAACCAGAATAACTTGAGCAGTACAAAATTCGCTCTCTATAGGATAGATATGATCGAATGAAAGTGGAAACGAGTCAAATATTTTTTCGACCAATGGTTGGTTGGAAGAAATCATGAGACCCACTTTCAGGGAGAGTGGGATTAACCAGAGATGAGTTCTAATCAATCACTTGATCAACTAGTGGAGGATCATGGGAAAGCTTCTAATAACTAGTTGGAAGATGAGGTTGAGAAGCAGTAAGGTTATCCAACACTTTGGAAGCTTCATCCATATAAGGGAAATGGTGAATAGGATGATTCCCTTGACATAACCTAAAGGGAAATTTGATTTTACCCTTTTTTCCCATGGACCTTATTATTACTAGTTGAGGGTGTGTCACCAATATGATCTCCAGAGGCTGATAACAAAGGCTATTTTGAGCCAGTGGACCACACTTCTAAAACCTTGGGAATACTAGGACAATATCTAAGAAGGTGACCACCCTTACAAAGCTTTCAAGGCAACATCACTTTATGGGGCTGATTAGAAGGTTTTTTCACATCAGTTGCATCTATAGCACTGGTTTGTGGGTTTCCCCCTTTCTTATCCTTCTTCTTCTTAATATTCATTTTCTTCTTCTTCTTATCGTCCTAGTGTTACACAACATTTTGTAACTGTCCCTATATTTACTGTCCATGATACTGGAGGACCTATACAGTGTACCCGACATGCATTCCTATCATGAAGAAACTCCCATTGTTTATCCCAATTTACGAGACCAATTCTAATGACCCGTGTCCTACTCGCACCGATATGCAGGGCTTACAATTGTCCCTAGTGCCGATCGAATCTACTAAGCCCTTTCTCATTCATGTCGATCCCCTTTTGGAAAGTTTTCTAAATATGGAGCTGAAGCTTCCAACTCTAGAAGGTTCGTAACGAAAGTCTGGTAAAAGGTTAGGCTGGATGGAGTCGAAGAGATCAGTTTGGGATCCTTTCCCCTATTAGGATGGAGCTAATCCAAGAGATAAGGCCTTCTACCATGAGAAGAGGAACCATCTCCCCTCCATCCCAGCTATATAAACCTCTCCTTTTCCCAAGCACAAGTTAGATTTTAGTCCTAATTAAGTTCTGGCTGAGGTTTTGATTTTGGAGTAGCCAACAAGCTACCCATAGTTTGTAGCTTTCTAGTCTATGTTTAAGGGATAATTGTGAGTTTGGCTTAGTGTGAAGACTAAATGGAAGAGCCTTGAGACTACCATTGTCGAGGCTATCCATGAGATGCTAGCAGAAGTGTGGGAACCCGGGTATGTAGGAGGAGAACAGCAACGTCAAGACATTTGTTGTAATCTCTTCTTGAACTAATATAGATGCAACTATCGATTGATTTCCTACATGAAATTTCATCTGACATATTTATGGCTTAATGTTTCTTGAACTATTAAGTAGGTTGAATACAATATTGTATGCTATTACGTTTGTTGTTTGCTGTTGTTTGCTTGTTTCAGGTGTGCAAAGGAAGGAAACGAAAGATAGCTAGAGAGAGGAAGCATGATCATTACCAAGCGGAATAGCGTTCTAAGAGGTAGGCCCTCTTAATTGATTCTATCCTAAGGAAATCTTCCATAGATTGTTTGTTTGTGAATAGACCCCCTCTCTCGGGCTAGAGGAATTGTTTGTGTCTACACTTAGAATTTACCTGCATCACAAATTGGCAACCATACTTAGGGATCCAATCCTTCTGTTTGATTGATTGTAATTTCAAGGTTTTATGTGAAATTTTCTAGTATCACCATTTCCCTCTATTGTTCTCTGCTTTAGCTGGTCTACTACTCCAAGTCTGAAATTTACAGTAGCATGTCTGGTTTTTACCTGAAGAAATTTTCATTTTTTTCCTTTGAATCCTCAGCCAATGCGGTTTTTTCTAAAATTGTCACACCGATTGGATCGAATTTCACCAAAGAAGTCGCACCGAACCTGCTCTAGCACTTTTTGTCAATTAGGAAGTCATTCCGATTCATGTAGGTGAAGATCAGGGTTTACCCTACATCATAGACAATGTGTCTTGACCTTCTGATTTCTATCTCTTAGCTTGTTTTGACTATGTTATCCCTGACTGGAAAGCTTCATTAGCTTTGTTTTTGTGCTTCTTTGGTTTATACCACCCTCTTATGTGTTAAGTCTAGCCCTATGTGAAGTTATTTCTTATTTTTTCTTTGAATCCCTCGATCAACACTACTTGTAGCCTAGCTAGTCATGCCGATTAGCCCATCAACACTAGTTGTAGTCTGGCCAGTCATGCTGATCATAGAGAAAAGGCATCTTTGGAGTTGGTTCATACAAATTTATGTCATCCAATACAAACTCCGCCACCCAGAGGAAGTTACTAATTCTTAACCTTCATAGATTATTACAACAGAAAAACATGGGTGTATTTCCTCACAAACAAATTCAAACCTTTGACAAGTTTCAAGAATTCGAGGAAATGGTTGAGAAACAAAGTGATCATTAGATTAAAGTGTTAATATTAGACAAGGTAGGTGAGTATAATTAAAAAACTAAGCATAACATTTTCCAGCATCATGGGATCAAAAGATAGTTCATAACAAGGTACATAGTTGCAAGAAAATGGTGTATTTAAAAGAAAGAATAGAACCACCATGAATATGGATTGAATCATGTTGAAGGAAAAAAATATAAAAAGGTTTTTTTGGGAGAATCAATAGCTTGCTTTGATTATGTTTTGCAGAAAACTCTCACTAAAAGTGTGAATATCAAAGTTCCATAGGAAGCACAAATTGTATGAGCTACAATGTGGTACACTTAATGGTATGTGGTTGTGTGGCATATTCCCATGTTCCTAAAGAGTTGAAAAAGAAGCCAAATAATAGATGTGATAAGTGATTTTTTTTCTTCAGTATAGTGATCACTCCAAGGCATACTAATTGTATATCCTAATAATAAATGAGCTAGTAATCAACAAAGATGTTGAATTAAAGAAAATGAAGCATGGGATGGAAGTGTTGATAAATACATAATAGATGAAGTAGTGATACCTCAAGCAGAATATGACATATATGAATAAGATGTACAAGGAGCTCAATAGGGATTTCTAATTAATTATAAATACTCCAACAAGAACTCCAATAAATTCTATTCAAGGTGAGTCATCTACTCCAACAACTCAGCCTACTCCTACCACTCATTCAAGTAGTGAACTTCATTCCTTAAGGCTTAGAATGACTAGAAGTTTGAGATAAAACTAGGAATATTTAGATGGGAATTCAAATGTTTCATCTTTTACTTGTCAACTAACATGTTGTGAAAGGGAAATGAGAGATGAAAATTGTGTCAAAGCAAGGGATGAAGAGAAGGATTCTATATAGAAGAATGATACTTGTGTTCTAGTAGAATTACTAGAAGATAAATATTGCATAGGTGGAAATTATTTTACAAAACAATGGTTAATGAAAAAGGAGAAATAGAACATTACAAGGCTAGTTTGGTAGAAAGATATGCCATGTATGTGCTAAAGAGGTTCAGTATGTTGAATACTAAACTAGGACCAACTCTAATTGCAATAGGAACAATTCTCAACAAAGAAAATATAAGATCTAACTCAGATTCAATTCTATTGAAGAGACTCGTTGGTATTCTTATGTATTTCACTACGAGTAGAACAAACATTAAATATACTATCAGTTTTAGTTCCAATTTCATGGAGTCACTAAAACAGTGACACTAAAAATTAGGAAAAATAATTTTGAGATTTATCGCTATAAAAATGAAATATGGCATATTATACTCCAACACTAAGAGTGACATTTTGGTTGGATATATTGACAATGAATTTTCAAGTAGCATGGATGATAGGAAGAGTACCTTAGGATATGATTTTCATCTTGGTTAGGGTATGATCTCGTGGGAATCCAACAAGCATCCCATTATGGAAATCTCATTAGCTCAAGTAGAGTATGTAGCATCAAGAACAATAGCGTTTCAAGTTGTTTGGTTACATAGAATGTTGAATGAGCTACAACAAGAACAAAAGGGACTAACTACAGTGTATGGTGACAAAAAAATCAACAAAAGCTTTTCCAAAGAACCATGCTTTTGTTAAAAAATCAAGCATATTGATATGAAATATCACTTAATTAAAGAGACTATAAGAAATGGACAAATCCACTTGGAAACTTGTGAAATGAAAGAAAAATTGGCTAACAATTCATAAAGTAATTAAAAAAAGATGCATTTGAGTTTCATAGACAAAACTTGGATGTTGTATGCCTAGCTGAGATGTAGAGTAGAAGAAGGTAGTGGTCGTAATTGAGTGGCACTGTTGTAAGCCTAGTTGAATGCAGATTAGAAGAAAGTAGTGGTCGTAATAAAGTGGTGGCAGTGTTAGAGATAATTACTCCTAGTAACTCCTAGTGAGCTCCTAGTTTATGGAATTGTACATAGAGTCTAAGTATGGCAATAGTTACTCATGTATGTGTGATCCAAGACAATAATAAATATTATTAGTGCTTTTAGGTCAATTTAATCATGTATCCTTGAAAAAAAGTTAATTTAATGAATTAGAGTTAGAGCGATGCAACTTGATTATGTTGTGTATGGTATTCTAGTGAATTACATTAGGAGTGTTTAAGTCTAGTTTCCTCATCTATCATTTCAACATCTGATATGAATAATCAAAAAGTCCTATTTTTTGTTATGGACTCCATAACTTTGATTCCAATAATAAATCTTGCTTCCTTCCACATCAGCATTGAATAATATTATTATCATCATTAAAGACTAATTTGTAAGTGATCAATATATATTCAAAATTAATTGAATAAAGACCTGGGAAATGGTTTACAACACAACATAATTTAATATATATATTACAATATTTAAATATCAAATTAACGTCACTTAAATTTTTATCAAATCCTCTGTCAAAGGGTTTTTTAATATTGGGAATCATCTCCTAAGATGAAAGAACCGATTCATTTATTACGGTCCTGTATTATGGGAACGGGCTACTTCCAGCGCATCTGCAATTTGCAAGTTGATTTGAACGAAGTTATTCCGGAAAACAATTATGCTAGATTGTAATTGTAAAAAAATATGTTATACTGTAAAAATTACAAAATGACCTAGATATTGGAACACATTGTAAGATTCATTGTCACATAAAGAATGATGCACAAAAAATGTCCCCGTTTGGAGTAGAACTGCCAGATAGCTTTAACTTTACAGGTGAACTCGAAATATTCACCAGAGATTTCAAGTATGTCATGTCCTTGATTTTTATGGCCCGTTCAACAATAGTATTTTCTGGTGGTTCCAATTTTGAAATTTTAGAGTGGGAACTTTGAGTTTGAATTTCAATCACAACTTCGATTATGCTACTTTGATTAATTCAGTTTGTAGGTTCAAGATAAAATATCCACCCTTGGAATTCCAACATCGATTTGGGATAAAATTTTGAAACTGTATTTTCTGTCCATCCCGGCCAAGGTCTTCTTACCAGGTTCTTTGCATCTACACAAATGATTACTTCTCGCTTCTCTCTAGCTAATTGTAGGATCGGGGATTAACATTCCAATGATATTGCTCGTGCACCAACATCACAATAAAATAATAAATACTGATCATAATCAATTCATATATGTTTATCATGATTTCCAATTTTCTCCTCTGCTCTTTTCAGGCCTTGAAAATCACGTTGCTCCCATTTGCCAAGGATTTGAATCCTTGGTGGAGAATATTTAATTTCTTCAACTAGAATATTAGATATTTATTCCTGGACTCTTTCTATATTCATTATTCTAATGTATCGCCTGATTGTGCTAGGCACTTTAGTCCCTTTCAATTTTCTCTCTTTAATCTTTTGTCTGCAATCTTTCTTTTTTTTGGCTTCTACAACTAGATATTTTTCTAGTGTAATTAACATTTTTCCTCTTTCTAACGGTCTTGCAAAAATCATTGTAAGGTATATTACTTTTGCCTTTATGGCTAACATGTCAACCCAATAATTTAAATAATCATGCTTTTGCTAAACATTAAAATAAAAACTATCTATCCCTACTATCCATTTTTTTAATTCTTGGGTGGCCTTCATTCAACAACTATTTAGGCTTTAACATGGGAGAGAGGATTTTATGTTAGTTCTTACTAGGAAATTAATAGGTTTGAGATATAATCTCAAATGATGGATAGTTTGCTTGGCTACTAGTATTTCATTGTGGCTTGATGGGTAGCTTAGTTTTGCATCATGAAATGATCATGAGGCATATGAGGAATTTATCTCTCGAATGTATCTTCCTTCATCAATAGGTAGAGACATGGGTAGTAAATCATGGACTTTCTCCTTTATTCTTCTTACTACATTGGTCATGAAAGTAGTGCATGTAGGGAAATTCATTTCAAATCTTTGTTGCAGAATTAATATGACTCATCTTGTTGTATGTAAAAAGGCTTGATGTAGTTCAGATTACCCAAAAATATTTGCGGTACTTTTTTATCAAATAGAGTGTTTGGGAATTTACTTAAAGACTCCAACGTATGATTTTGTAGTAGGATTTGGCCTTTTTCTATTTTGAAACCTAACAATTCAATATCTATTTTGCTGACTTCGAAAGTAGTCGTAGAAAGTACTAGATCATGCTCAAATACTATATCATGGAAATGTTGCAAATGAGTCCTACATATTCTTGGAACAAATTAGTTTTTCATTAACTAAGACAATTTTCCAAAATTATTCTCTAAAAATGCCTTCCATCCTTTTCTAGAACTCACTAGGGGCATTTTTCAAACCAAAAGGTGTTATCTTTCAATAGTACTTTCCATGAGGAACTACAAATGTCATCTTATGCTAATCATTTGGGGTTATGCCAATTTGATAGAAACCATACCTCAACCAAACTTGCTAAATGTCATTTTATATTCATTTTTTTGCAACAAAAATCCTTATCTGATGAAGGATGTTGAATATCCTATAATACTTTGTTTGGAGGCCAATAATTTATAACTAATCTTGGTTTTCCTCTTTTTCAGTTTGATTTCTTATTAATGTAAAAATGTTTACATGCCCAAGCACTTTTGGAGGGCTTTATCAAACTCTTTTTCAATATATCACTAATTTTTCCTTGGATTTTTTAATCTCTCACGAGGTGATTAAGGATGCCAACACCTTTTTTAGGCTTACTTTTACCAAGGGATGTTATGGGCTAGAAACATTATACTTATTCCTATGCCAAAACGGATTAAGGATTTTTTTATGTACATTTTGTTATGATCCTTTTTGCAATTGGATCCAATACTTCTTTTGCACGAGTATGTGCCTAAAACTTACTGCACTTCATTTTATTAAAGTCATTGGGAGTAATTTCATAGCTAGCTTTCTTCGGATACCTTCATTAATTTTTTCTTCTTCTAATCCTTCTCCATAAATAAAGGAGTTCTCGCTTTTATCCCATTGATATGAAATTTAAAACCCTTCTTATTTTTCATTATTTTCACCAACTCAACTAATTCAAGAAACTCTAACACTAAGATGGATATTGGTGGCCACGTGCCAATTCCACTTGGACCCCCATGATTGTTTATTTCAGTTTTTCAGTTTCCTTATTTGTAGCACAATTTACTATTTTTGGTATTTTTTGGGTCGTGAACTTCCAAAGCATTTTTGAGGCCCTAAACGACGCTTTTTGGGAAAACTCGGAGCAATATGAGTTTATGAACCCATGTTTCTCTTCCCAGAGTTGTAGTCCTTGGATAGATCTTTCCAACAAGGTATTGTGCGCATCAAAAAGGGATCGTATGCCAAAGTTTTGACCCGAAGAAGTTGATGTACGAGTTTACACAAAACGGGGCCCATAGTTTGGTGCTTCATCTTCTAGGGTTAGGGTTTTGGATGTTTAAGGTTTTCTATTGTTTCTCAACAATAAATAGGCCTTCGAGCCTCATTGTAAGATAGTTCAGAGGCATGTAGCCGCCACATCTCTCCTCAGAGATAAGCTACCATCGCCCGAGCTAGTTTATTTCCATTTCTACTTGTAAGCATATCTCAGTATTTTACATTAATGAAATGAAGTATTATTTCTTTTGTATCTATTTATTTATGGTTATCTTTGTAATTTGTTGTGTTCCTATTTAAATTCATATCAGTGGTATGAGAGGGGTCTGCTCTTTCTTTGTTTCCCTTTGCATGTCCCTAACGAAGTCGGGATATAAGGAATTAGGGTTTGAACTTGTCGAACCTTTGCAAGACCAACCTCAGAAATCCCAACGGCCTCCGATGGCGGATGAAAAGAAAGACGAGGGGGCAGGAGATCTTATCAAAACCTTGTTCGAAGAGGCCCTTGAGCAACAAGGGAACGCGATGATGGACAACTTTTCCGAGAACCTTCAGCAACTACTGAGGGGTGACACATCTGCTTCCAGCAGCTTCTCTAGAAGTGCCACACCCTTAAGGTACAACTTAGCTTTGACATTACAATATTTGAGGGTCAGATAGATGTAGACGTTGTAGATAAATGGTTAAGTATGCTAGAAGGGTATTTTTCTATTCATGATTTTTCCGGACACGAAAAGATTACTTTTTCTCTTCTCAAAGCCACACCCCACATCAAGGACTCGTGGGAAACCTACTACGAGCAAAAGGATGAAAGTATGGCCTCACTTTTTTCAGTCGCACCCACCTGGAATTCATTCTAGAGTGCCATCAAGGAGAAGTACTACCCTGTCAAAAGCTATGAGGATAAATACATAAAGTGGACCACGCTGCGGTAGGGAAGGGACCAAGACATGTCGGAGTTTACTAATATTTTTCATACCCTTCGGACAAAGTTGGGTATTAAGGATTCTGAGCTGCATTTGGCACTCAAATACCGCGACTGCCTACATAGGTACATCCAGGACAAGATGGAGTTCCTCGACATCTCCTCACTCGGCATGGCATACCGATATGCTATTAAGATCGAGTAGAA
The DNA here is from genome assembly GCA_031772625.1 of Pinus tabuliformis. Classification (NCBI taxonomy): domain Eukaryota; kingdom Viridiplantae; phylum Streptophyta; class Pinopsida; order Pinales; family Pinaceae; genus Pinus; species Pinus tabuliformis. The sequence goes on along the minus strand of CM062807.1, from coordinate 122,459,713 downwards.
GTCTAAACAGAAGAAGCGAGACTTTGGATTTGCAAACTTGAAGCAAGGAAAAGGTGCCCCCAAACCACTGAACAAAAGTCAAAGCCAAGGCGCAGTTGCCCAAGACAACCCACCAAAGCTGCAAGCAAAGAACAACACCGTGAAACTGAAGAAGGACACGAGAAAATGGTGTGAGTTCCATAAGATCTCCACTCACAACACAAGTGAGTGTCAGGCCAAGCAGTCATTGGTGGCCGAGCTAAAGTCTTCGGAATCATATGCATGTTCAGACTCTGAGTCATAACACGATAAGGGGAATGAAAAAGGGAATTATGTTATTGATGAAGATCCCAAAGCCATCATTTCCACCACGAAGATCCAAAAGGAGGAACTAGAAGATCCAAAGGAGGAGGAGTGCCTCTTCCACTCCCAGATGCGGCTAAAGGGCTCCCCACTACATTTCATTGACGACAGTGGGAGCCAAAAGAACCTCATTTCGGAAGAGTTCATGAAGTGGTTGGGCTTACCGACCACAATACATCCACAACCGTACACCATCGATTGGCTTCACCAAGCATAGGATCTTTGCGTGAGCCAACAATGTTGCCTTCCATACAACATCAAGCCCTTCACACATGAGGTATTGTGTGACATTGCTCCCCTTGATGTTTGTGATGTATTATTAGGCCAACCATACTCGTGGAAGCAACATGTTGTATATGAGTCAAGGCCTCATGTTGTTATTGTTACTTTGGGAAATAAGTTGTACATGATACTCGAGGTAGCAATGCCTACTACCATCTCTTTGGTTATTGTGAAACAATGTAGTAAACCCATTTCCAAAACTCGGAAATTTGTTTTCCTGATGATACACCCTTAAGGAAAGAAGAAGACAGCAGTCACGACCTCCAGACAGGGCCCCTCCACACAACAACTACATATGAACAAGGTCGTGGAGGAATACGAGGACATTCTCACCTCCCCCGTAGGGGTTCCTCTGCACTATTAGGTCAAGCACTCCATCGATCTGATGCCAGGTGCAACGCTGACTAATGGACCAATCTATCGGTGCTCCAGTCTAGAGAACGATTAAATCGAGACGCAGATTCAAGAGCTACTGTAGAAAGGTCACATCCGACTAAGTTCATCACCCTCTGGAAGACCAATCGTGTTGGTACAGAAAAAGGATGGGACTTGGAGACTCTGTATTGACTATCAGGCGTTGAACAGGATCATTGTCTGGAATAGGTACTCGATCCCATCGATTCATGACCTTCTAGACCAATTGAAGGCAAAAAAAAAATTTAGCAAGATCAATTTGAAGTTAGGATATCACGAGGTACCAATCCAACCCTCCGATGCTTGGAAGACTACCTTCAAAGCCAAGGAGGGCCTTTTCAAATGGTTGGTTATGCTTTTTAGTTTGATGAACACTCCTACAACCTTCATGAGGCTAGTGGATGACATCTTATGGCCATTCACTAACTCATTTTGAGTGGTATACTTGGATGACATCCTGATCTTTAGCCAAAGTTGGGAAGAACACCTCTACCACATTCGACCTGTTCTCCAAACACTGCGACAACACAAGTTATGTGCCAATTTGGAGAAATGAACTTTTGGCATGATCCAATTTCAGTATCTCGGAGACATTATTGATGAAAAGGGGTGCATGTGGATCGAGCCAAGATCCAAGTCATTCGAGATTGGCTATCTCCAACCACTCTAATGGAGCTCTGCAGCTTTTTGGGTCTTGCCAACTTTTACCGTAGGTTCGTGTTGGGATTTTCTCATATCACTTTGCCCTTGAGTCTAGTCACCAAGGGAGGAGCGAAAGAAAAATTATTTTGTTCTAAATCTCAACACAAAGTATTCACAGAGTTGAAACATCACCTCTTCTCGGCACTAGTGCTCGCATTACTAGACTTGTAACAACTATTTGAGATCGAGACAGATGCCTCTGACTATGCTATTGGGGTTGTCCTTACTCAACACGGGCATCCAGTGGCATATCACAGTGAGACACTTTCAGACACAGTCCAGAAGTATCCTAGTTATGACAAAGAGATGTATTCCATTGTGTAGACCCACTCACATTGGAAGCATTACATTTTGGGGGAGGAAACGGTCATCCACATAGACCACCGGCCCCTACAGTTCATACAGACACAAGGGTAGTTGTAGAATGATCACCACGAGAAGTGGTCCACATACCTACAACAGTTCCATTTGAATATCAAGTATAAGAAGAGCAGCACCAATAATGTTGTAGATTGCCTGAGTCGACCACCGATCATGGTGTTAACCACAGTGCTCAACTCTTGTGAGAATATAAGATTTTACTCATTCACATATACATAATTTTTAAATTTTAATTATATTTAAAATGGCACTGAAGAACAAACTTACACATCCTCGGCTGAGTAAAACAAAATATCCACTTGAGAGAGATATGTAATTCATTTAATTTTTAGTAACAAATTAATATGTAGCATTCAAAAAATGTATGATATATAATATATGATTAAAAAAAATCATATATACATTATATAAAGGAAATCGAAAAATAAAAATTTATAGTTAAAGCATTTTAAGCAATTTTATTATTTTATTTTATGGTTATCATTTTTTTATATATTTTTGGTCAATTTTGTTTGAAATAAAGAAAGGATGTGCTCCAATAGTAAATTAAACTATGTAGTGTACACAATCCAAATTTGGAAATAAATTTTGAATACATTGAACCTATTTTATAAATTCAACAATACAATTTAAACAATGAAAAATTACACATATATAAGCAGTGTTAATTAAGGATCAAATTTTTCATGTGCAAACTTTTTATTCAAATTTTCCACTTTAAAAAAAGTTTGCATCTCAAGAAGTTTGATCCCTCTGGAACTCTTGCTAAATCCATAATTAAGATAAATTAATACTGATTACATTATAAAATAAAAAAGTGATTTAATCCCTCTTAAACTCTTGCTAAATCTATAATTAAAATAAACCTACACCGGTAATATTGTAAAATAAAAACTGATTATATTGTAAAATAAAAAACGTACAACACTCTGTTTCAATTAATTTCCTTCAGACCTGTATGTGACCGTTTAATATGGTATTAGAACCGGCCTAAAGTGAAGAGTAGATCCTAAAATCTGAGATTGAAAGAACATTAACTAATTTTTCTTCTGCGTTCCCCAATCACCAACGGTAGCTGCCATTGCCTTGCTTTCAATCAGTTTTTCTTCTGCGTCCATCAATCACCAACCGTAGCTACCATTGCCTTGAGCCGTTCGCAGCCCTATCAGGCTGAGTGGCCATCAACCTATAAGAGCCGTCGTGCTGTCACCGTTCAAGAGGCGTGTGCAGTCTCCGTTCACAGATCCATGTTTTTACCTAGGTCGAGCAATCGTTTGTCCGTTTTACTAAGCACATGGGTGGGAAAACTTGTTAAACTTTGAATTTTTTATTTTTATTTTTTCTCTTCCCTAAATTTTTAACACTTTTATTCAAGGTCAGGTGTTATATATATATATATATATATATATATATATATATATATATAAAGATAAGGTTTCATGAAATTATTTATTTATTTACTGGTAATTAAAAAAAGTTTATATATGTATAATATATATATATTTTTTTATAAAGCAGTAATATAGTTTAGATTTATTATAATTTTGGATTTAAAATCTCTTTTCATTTCAAAATAGATTTGCATTTTAAGAGATTTGATAAAGTTCAGCTCATTTAAAGTTAAGATGAATCTAAATTGTGACTAAGTTAAAATATTTTTTTTAAGGAACATAACAACTTTATATTATAAGTAAAATTTGGATTGTTTTGATATTGCATTGTTTATACATATTCAAAAGATTTATTTTTTATACCTATGACCTCTTTCACCCACTATCCTATACAAATTTCTACCATATTCCTTGTAATAAACCCTTGAGTCCAAACAACAATATAAATTTGCAATACCTCAAGAAAAGACAGAGCAATTCAAATTATCTCGGAATTGATAGTCTAGCTTAAGGATATACTTACAGCTATTCAACAACATCTTTCTTATCCTTCATTTCTTGTTCAACTATGCTTATGGTCTTCTTCCTTGGTGGTTCCTCCATGGTGACCGAGTCGTTCTGATAGCCCTTTTCCCTCGCAGAAGTCTTCCTTTTGCTTGTTCAGTCTAATATCCATAACAACCAATTCGGACTCCATGCTTACTTGCATTCTTTCAAATTTCCCTTGTAGCAATTCATATTTTTTATCCATCAGTGCCAAAAGTGCCTTCCTTTCCTTATCTTTCATGTTGTTCCATTGCATCCTGATGTCCAACATGTTCTCCACAACCTCTAAAAATCTTTCCAACAATTTGTTCATCCTCTCCTACACCTATTCAAGGGATTTCAAGTCATTATATGTCAGTATAGTTATCTAGTACAACGAATCACTTCACATAATACTTATTGTATCAGGCTTCCCTACATCTCTTCTTGGTGCTTGCAGTATGATAACCAAGGCAATCATTTCATTAACAACATCGATATATGCTATCCAACTTATTCCTTGAGTTCGTCATTTGAGGACATTAAATTTCATATCTTCCAAATCCATGGCACCAACATTCTAGTTCTCCTCTATTAAATCACTTGGGAAAAAACCTATATGGAGATTTTGTGCATTTAACTCATTTTTGAAATTGTTTTCTTTCCTCTTGAGGGCTATAAGTAACCTTGCATGTGACCACCACACATCACCTTGTAAATGTTCATCTTGTTGTCACTTGTCTTTCCATGTTTTTTCATGTTTTAACCAAATGTGAGTACTATCAAGTCAGGTGTACTCCGCTACTAAACCCCATCTATGTGGGGTGTAACTGGGCCACCATTCCATTCTCCATTTTAATGGGTCAATAAAATTCATCGAGAAACTTAAGTGCTAATATATATTTTTGATCTACCATTAAATTATCCATCGACATAATCCATGGTCGTAGACATCATTTTGCTCAAATTTATTGACGAGAGAATTATTCCCACAAGTCATGGCAAAGGTAAATAAAATATGTGGCTTTGATCCTCCTCCATCCTTCCTTATCCAAGGTTGCTCCTTTATTCACAAGTGTATTAGTCATGGTGTCTAAATGTGAATATACATGGTAAAATTCAATTTCCTTGAAATGTTGAATTTACAATGCTATCCTTTGAAGCATGGGAGGGAGGGCCATGATAAGGTTTTCTCTAGATTTCCTTACCTATCTCATCACTATCATTGAGTTACCAAAGACCAATAGATTGTGGATTCTTCTTGCTATAACTATTTATAGACCTTGCCAAAAATACAAGTGTTTTACTTGGTTGTTGGTTGAAGTATCCAATCCCCATGCAAATTGTACCTCCTTTTAATCATTGAGGCATTAAATAACCCCTCCCACTCTTGCCAACTCAGACCAAGCTAAAATGTTCTATTGATAATTATAATTATTAATTACCTTATTTTATTAATTTTATTTTATTTTGACCCAGTCAAAATGCTAAAAAATACAACATGTCTACTGTACATGTCTAGAGAATGCCTCTGGATCCAAAAATCTACACTAGAACATTGAGGACAACCAATTTAGCCTAGCCATTCTCAAAGTCAGAGTGGGAGCTGAAGAATATCGATGGATAAGTCCAAGGTACAATGTCACTACTACAAAAAAACATGGACACTCTGAAAGTGAGTGCATAAATAAGCAGTTAGATTAAGCTGTTAGATATGAACAAGGGTACAGATAATGTATCTAGCATGAAGAAGGGACATCTAAATCAATTCTTCTCATGGAAAACTACTGAAGAAATCAAAACAATGATCTTTGGTTTATGGAAAGTAGTTATGAACCATGTGCCCAAAAATTGATAAAAAAGCCAATAATTGTAGTTATCTTTAAGGGGGAAACTTCATCTTGCAATGAATATAATGTGAAAAACAAGATTTTATGAGCCTAAAACTAGGTCTCCATGGTATACATATAAGAGAGAAAAGGTACAATTATAATGAAATGGGGCAATGAAATGTTCTCACATATATAAAAATATAAATATAATCACTCAATGTTTATGGATTAATACAGGGTCTTAGATTTAACATGGATATTATATAAGGATTAACATGCTCCTCCTCTTCAAACTAGTGTTGTTCTACACACATGACTATCTGTGGGTGTTTCTACATGAGTGACTCATTTTCCCATATTACTTCTTCCACAAGGAGGTTCTTTCATTTGAGGAGATACTTAGTAATTTATTGATTTCTTAGTTGGTTAATCCTTGTTTCTATGATAGTTCTAATATGATTTCTCTTCTTCATTAATCTTTAATAAAATAGTTTGGAATGTGACCTAATCACCAATTACCTTTTGTAAGCAAGAAACATGGAAGAATGGATGTAGATGTGAATATGGAGGAAAATCTAATTTATAATACATACTTCCAATCCTCTGCAACACCCTATAACAACCATAATATCTCAATTCTAATTTTTTATCCTTATTTTGTTGCTTGAGGGGTGTCATTTAATATGGTTGTAGTATCAAAATACCCTATCCAGCACTTCTAATTCCCTTTCACTAAAATGATAATCTATTTTTTGTTTCATCTTATTTTGTAGTGTAACTAAGTTGTCCTTTAGTACTTTAATAACCCCTTATTGTTGTTTTTGTATGTGGTTCTCCACTACTTGAGCCTTTATAGTCCCTTCTAATGATGATGTGATGGATGGAGGATGATATCCAAAAAATTCCATAAATGGTGATATTTTTATGAAGTATGGAAGGATGTTATGTACCACCATTTGTCCAAGGGAAACCCTTTGACCTATTATTTATGTTTGTTAGAAAAAAGTAATGTAGATATCCTTGTGAACATTTATTCACAATATTAGTTTTCCTATGAAATTGAGGATGGTAATATGAGTTATGAGCCAATTGAATACCTAAACAAGAAAATAGTTTAGGCCATTTTTTTTTTTTTTTGAAAATTGGATCTCTATAGCTTATAATAATCTTATGTATTCCATGAAGCTTTTAGATTCTTTCCATGAATTGACCTTCACTATACTGTCTTCAAAAGGATGAGAAATATAGAAAGATTGATTGTACTTTGTGATTTGATCTACCACTACCATAAGGAGACTCTTTCCTTTAAATTTGGATAACTATGTAATAAAGCAGTAGCACATTGAAACTTCTTCCGAACACTAGATTGGTATGGCTATTTGTTAAAGGAGCATTGGGGTCTTGATTATGTCTCCATTTTGTTGTTGGAAAACAACACATTTCTCCACAAACTTTTATGCATATTTTTTAAGACCTTCCCAAAAATAATTTTTCTTGATCATATGGTATGCCTTCAAGAAACCGGAATGTCGTCCTAAAGGTGAAATGTCTAATTAAAAATGATTTTTTATTTGAGTTAAGAATGCTTAAATAATTATAATAAATTTTGATACCACAACAAATCATTATTCCACATAGTTTTTTCTACTCCATCAAAACTCTTCTATAATTTTGAATGATTTTGCATACCTTCTCATATTTCTTCTATTTTATCCTTTCTTCTTCCACCAATACAAATTATGAAATGGAAATAGCACATAATACACCCTTTGTGTCTTCCTCTTTCCTCGAGGGTGCATCTGCCACCCTATTTTTTTTGACCTTTTTGTAGATAATTTTAAATTCATAACCCAAAATTTTTGTAGCCCATTTGTTTCTCTTCTAAAGTTAGTCTTTGTTTCAATAAGTACTTCAAATTATCATTATTTGTTTTTACTTTGAAGTATCTTCCTATAAGGTATGGATTCCATTTCTTAACTGCATGTACTGTGGACAACAATTCTTTTTCATTGATGGGCTTCAGTAATTGTTTCCTTTAAGTTGGCTACTTTCAAAGGAAATGACCCTCCCTTCTTGCATCACAATTGTACTAATTCCATGCTCTAAGCCATCACACTGCACAATGAAATATTTTTTTAGGTGCCACTAGGATGGGAGTAGTGCACATAGCCACTTTACAAAAATTTAAATCCTTGGTTACTTATTTAATTCAAGAAAAGTCTTCCTTCTTCATCAATTATGTTAGAGGTATTGTTATTTGACCATAATCCTTGACAAATGTTTGATAATATTTTGTTAATCCTAAGAATCCTCTCAGTTTCTTTAAGGTCTAGGAGATTAGCCTTTTCTCATAGCTTTGATTTTGTTAGGATCCACTTTGACACCTTCATGTGATACAATATGACCAAAATATTCCACTTGTTGAACCCCAAAGGCACACTTGGAATCAGGGAAAATTTTATTAACCACCCAAAATTTATATGTATAATAAATGGGCTAATCCCCATGATACATAGAAAAAATGGGAGGTGATTTTATCAATAATGTAATATGTATATATAATTTTTTTGGCAAATCTCTCACCAGATTATATTATCTTCTACACTCATGGAGAATCTTTCACTGAATTATAAAATCTTGTAAGTTCTTGGAAAATCTTTTACTGAATAATAAAACATTGTGAAGTCTTGGCAAATGTTTTGTTAAAGTATGAAACCATATATGATAATAAGAAAACATATCCATTAAATTGTAATATACTAACATACATATTTGCAAAAAGAAACATAATTTTCTCTTCCTAGAAACAATGTTCCAAGTTTCAGTGGTTGTGTTTGTCAAGGTTCTTACAATACACTCTTTCATATCCTTCTATTAGTTTTGATAATATTGCACAACAATGTTCTTGTAGGTGTTGATATTGACAATGAGTTCTATCAAGGTAGGAGAGATTAATCTTTTCTCTACAACTTTTGTCAAGCTACCACTTTTTTCAAGTTATCAAATTTCTTTCTTATTCCATAGACTTCAACTGCGAGATAAAAAAACAAATCAAGTTTGTTTACCCCAACACGCCAACAAGTAGCAAGCCCCAACTATATTATATAAGAAAGTATTAGGTATCCCAAGGGCTTGAAGGGGATCTAATTGAAAGAAGTCACCATTGTGAGAATCCTTCCAACCAATATATGAATATATAAATGTAGATTTATTATTATTTTAATTGGAAATCTTCAATTAAATATTAAAATTTAATTACGTCTCTCCAAATCTAAATTTCTTATTAGCATAATTCACTACCCTCATAGGTCTCACATTTATTAAAAGTGTTGTAACATGTATATTAATTTCTTTTATGGTGAACAATCTCCACTTTTAGGAAAATATGGTGCACTCTCTCCAACCTCTACAAATCATTAGGACAAACTAAGAATAGCACAGAAGATGAAAGGTTGTACAAACCAACTTATTTTTCAAACAATTAATCCGACATGAGTACCTAAACTTTTTCATGAAGATATCATATTGAGAATGTTTGAAAAATGGTGAGAAATCTTCTGCGAGCGTGATGCAGAAAGAGTGATAAGGTTTCATTGTTTTGAATTTTTTTTGTTAAATAAAAAAAAGTTAAAAACCAATATTAATGGAGATATTGGTATTTTTTACTAAATTTTGTGAAGTGACTAAATGTATCTTTAACGATTCACCTTAATATGTTTTTACAATATAATTTCCTAAATCTATTTAATATCTTCATTATCTTAAAAACCAACCTATATCCATCTTAACTCCACATAATAACACTCTTAGGAGGATGAAATCTATTTATCCTTCTGAGCACTTGGTAGACCCATAATTATGATGGATTTAAGATGACAGAATTTCCCCTTTAAATAGTCTATGCTCACATGAATACCATGGTATTACCATGGGTTAATACCATGGGTTATCATAAACTTGGAGCTTAAAAATTGCTATTAGTAATTTATAAAAGTTAATAAAATTAATAATTGATTTTTAGTTTATTTTTTATTTTAACAAACTTAAAATGTTTAACATACATTAAATTACAACATCCGCTTTTACTCTTGATTCACCAAGCCCCGAGAGGGATCAAATATTTTTTCATTCTATGCTAGTTTACATATCACGATATTTGATACCTCTCGGGGGACTTAGTAGATCCAGAGTAAATATGGATCTATGCTCGTTTAATTCCCCATTTAAATAGGCTACATTCCACGTGAATACCATGGGTCAATACCATGTGCCATTTTTATTTTTATTAATACTAATATTAGGGTTAATAATGTTTTTTTGCATGGTATTAATACCAATCTATCCCATGGTATTTGGCCCATAGTATTTTTCCCATAGGTTTCACCTAAATATAACACATTTTTTGAGTGTTCGTAAATATAAGGTGACTTATGGAGTAAATATAAAAAAATGTTTTATTTTTTTACCATACCTCTCTTTTATTTATATTTTTATTAACTTACCATACCTCTTTTACAAATATGGTATTTGGCCCATAGGATTCACTTAAATAAAACCTCTTTTTTGAGCCTTCATAAATAGAAAGAGGGTTATGGACCAAATATAAAAGGAGGTTTTATTTATTTACCATATGTCTAGTCTATTTATATTTTTAGTTATTTACCATACCTCCACTTTATTTATATTTTTATTTGTTTACACCCTTGCATGTATATAAGGTGGCTTATGGAGTAAATATAAAAAATGTTTTATTTATTTACCATACCTCTCATTTATTTATATTTTTATTAATTTACCATAGCTCTTTTATAAATATGGTATTTGGCCATAGGATTCACTTAAATAAAACCTATTCTTGAATATTAGGGCAAATGGAAGGTTGTAACTTCTAATTTCAAAGGCTAAATTTACCTTTTTTACCTCTCCCTTAAAATAAGGTGGGCTATTTGAGGCGATTTGTAAAAATGTACTATGATACAAAATATTCGCCCACTAAAAATTAAAACTCCTTAATTTCGCCAAAAGTCGAACATTTGCCCCTAAAATTTTCCATGCTTGGAATGTCTTGCATAAAGTTTTTTATCTTCCAATAGTTTTAAGACCTTGTAAATAAGTTGTACATACCCTTCCTAATATTTTTCGTAGTATAGTATGTCATAAAAAATTACTAACACAAGTTTTCTAAGAAAAAATTCGAAAATCGAATTTATCAAACTCTGAGATGTTGACATTGTATTTGTAAGACCAAATGACATAGCTAAAAACTCGTAATGACCTTTGTGTGTTATAAACACTATTTTGGGAATGTCTTCTTCCCTCATTTTGATTTGATGATATATAGAGTAGAGATCCATATTAGTAAAGAAAATTTCTCCATGAAATTAGTCTAATGATTAATTAAGGATAGGAATAAGAAATTTATCTTTGATTTTCATTTTGTTGAGTTGTATGTAATATGGGCATGTATCCATGAACCATTATTTTTATAACCATCGCCATTAAATAAGAGAAAACATTTTGGATAGTTTGAATGATGCCAACCTATAACATTTCATGAAACATATGCTAAATCTTACTCTTCAATGCATATGGATAGTGTAATGCTTAATGGTATGCGGTACACTCTACTTTGTAAATAATACCACGATCATAATGTCAAGTAGGTGGAAGACCGTAGGAATATGTATAAATACCTTGAAATAATTGTTGATAGAATTTTGGAGATCCAATGGAGTACATGAAATATATGAACATATAATGAACACAATTGCACAACTAATCCTTGGTGTCCCCTTGTTAGCAAAATTTTCATGCTATTAGACATTATAACTTTCATATTTTCCCTTGGGTACATCTAAAATCTCATTTTCTTCTAATGAAAATCTTATGAAAATGTTTAAAAAATAAATTGTCATTGTTCCCAATGATTATAATAATTGGATCCCTATTATAAGATTAGCACCAACCAGTCAAATTGCAATCATAGAAATATCAAAAAAATACTCCCCCGTATTATTCATCTTAACACTATCGCACTTCCCTGAAAAAATTATGGTACCTCCATTTGTCATAATTACTTGAAATTATGGTGTTGGATTACTAATTTTGGCCAATGCATGACAAGATCTTGTTGGAGAAATCTCTTCTAGCTCTAGCTGTTATGATTGTTCCACTTCTTGATCTTCTTCATCTTCATGTTCTATGTACAATAATTTATTCTCACTGCATTTATAGCTCTTAGTAAACTTGTTTTCAAAAATTAAGCATAATCCCTTTTCACTTATGTCATCCATTTGCCGAGGAGTCATCCTTGTTAGTTTAGGAGAGGGAGCATGATTTTCTCTATGGTTATTACTAACCAATTTTCTAGGTGTCGTACTTTTACTTTCAACTTTCCTTGCTAGACTAAAAGCATGCTCTACAAATTTAAGTTCAAAGAGATGCACCTCATGTTGGATGTTTTCCTTTAAACTTACCCTAAAGGTATAACAAATTTTCATCTAAATATTTTTTTACCTTATGGATTCACTTTTGGAATTGTTAAATGTGCTCTATAACTAGATTATTTTTCTCAAAGATTTACCAACTAACTAAATAATGTATTTCTCTTAATATCCCCATAATGTGCTTTAAATTCCCTTGTAGAAATGGACCAAGGTATAACATAATCTTTTATCCTTTCACAAAGGCATTAATACCATGCATGTTGGTCTTTTCTTAAAAACGTGGATGCAATATGTATTCTTTGTAAGGATAACACTTGGTGTAGATCAAATTATTTCTCCCTCTGATATATCCATGTTATCAGATCCTTATCATCAAACTCCTTCATATTGACCTTTGAAATGTAGTAGTTCCTTGCTCTTGACTTGAAGGCCTGATCATATGGACCTTGGATTCAAAATTCATGATTATGGTTCTATGATTCAATATTTTTCTCTCCAATTGTGATAAAATAGTCCCCATATGGGAGTATGTCTCCACACCTTCTCCTTCTGTTCATGATTCCTTGGGATCTCCACATGTATTTTAGAAGTACCTTTAAATATAATCATTTGTAATCCTTTTATTTCTTCCATAATGGATTTTTTTTTTTTAATATTCTTGATTTTCAATGATCTTCTTTTCCATTTCATCCTTAATTTTTCTTTTAATATTTTCTTGGGAACCTAATAAATCCACCTTTTTCAAAATACTACCATTTATTTCACTAAATTTATTCTCTTATTGGGGGAACTTTAATTCTAAGTCTTCACTCTTTTCATAAGTCCTATATGAGCGTTCATGACGCTTAATTACTGTAATACCTATTGGATATTTATTTGGAGCCATGTGAGAAAATAATAATAGTACTCCTCTTGATCACAATTTCTTGTCCCCAAACAATAGTATCTTCTAAGATATATATATATATATATATATATATATATATATATATATATATATATATATATATATATATATATATATATATATATATATATATATATATATATATATATATATGTATATATATATATATATATATATATATGTATATATATATATATATATATGTATATATATATATATATATATATTAGATCACATATGTATAGGAAATTAGCAAAGAGAGTGAAATCGATAAGATGGGTCATAATTCATACTGAGTGTAGGGTATGAAAGGACAACTTGAGAACCAAACGAAGAAATATGTGTTACTCATGCCATTTCGAAAGGATTTTCCTCTATTAAATCCAAAAACCCCAATGTATCTAATGGGATATCGTGAGGGCCACCATGTTTACCTTAGTCATGGCAAACCAAAAATGGAAGAGGTACCAAACCACCAATTGGAATGACCCTACATACCCCTATAACAAGGAGGCATGGAGCAAAGAAGATGGAAACAAAAAAATAGAGGAAACACTTTTTCTAAATTGAATTAACATTAAAATCGTGACTAGATAGAAGAGAATACCTAAAAGGAATATGTAAAGGGGATTCACCTCTATGGAATGAGAATAGAAACCATTAGTCAAATGGTCTGACTTCTCTGTAGAAAAACAATTAAATATAAGTTAGCCAACTATAAATAAATAAAAACTTAGACTCCAACTTTAAGAAAGAGAAGTAGAGATCACTAAATCGGTATATCGGGTGCAACCTTCACATAACACATAGAGGGAGTCTGCACAGGAACCCCAAAAATCATTCCAGAAGGCATAGTATTTTCATAGTATTTTCATTACCTAGGTAAGGTAGAAATCGAATGAGAATTATTGAAAATCCCTAGTAGCCAAACATGCTAAAAATTTTGGGTCTTAGAAGAAAAAGGCAAAACTAAACACTAAAATGTGTTGTTGCTAATCATATACAAAACCCAACCCAATTTCATTGGGACATTAAGAAGTGTAACTATGACCAAAATCCATGGGAAACATGAAAATTTGTTTTCCACCATGTTTCCTCTATATGGCGGCCCCCATATGACGAATTCCCTACCACACCATGAGCATGGAGGAGTTAGGATACTCTTTGAACAAGGAACCAACCAAATGCAAAAATAACACCCCGCACCTCTTATAACAAAACTATCACAGAATGAAGACACCAGTACATGGCTCAGCTAAAATTCCATGAACCAAAAAGATTGATTTGGGAAGATTACAAGTGTGAGGAGGAGCCTCCATACTTTAGTAACCAGAGGAAAAATATTACCCTCAATGTGACATCAAACTAGGAAAAATGACATAGGGTAAACAATAAGGAGTTTCAACACATAAGTGTTATAAAATTAGGGTTGGATAAACTCCAATATCAACCCTTGATGTTGATCAACATGAATCTTCTGGAGGGATTATTGAGCAGTACCTCAGCTTGTGAATATCACATGAACCAGGGATACTCCACCAATCTCAAGCAAGAAGGTAGAATTTGTTCTAGGTTCAAGAAATAATATATTTTATCATTTTTCACATGGAATTCACTTCTCATACAATTCAGGCTTTATGTTTCCACCTCCACTATAATTATGATGTATAAAATCAAAGTGCATGTAGGAGTTGTTTATGATATACCAAAGGACCTGATAGAGTAGCATGAGGACTTGAGACATGTATGCCAACGTAACAAAAAATAAATTGAATGCAACATTGATGCTCTATATGATCACCTTATGCCGAAGCTCGTATGGTAATAAATCTAGGTGAAAATATTTTGTATATAATCATGGTGTTAACACATGAACAAATAAACTTTAGTTGTAACAAGATGACCAAACAATTCCAACTATGAAAATTGCAATGTGTGGATTAAGCAACTTTAGTAATGCCTAATTCGTTGTTGGTAATAATAATAAAAAAATCTATAAAGTTAGTATGTGACATATGGTATCAGAGCCATAGGTTCAATATTGAGACCTATGGGCCAACCCATAGTTGTAAGCTAGGGATGTGCTTCAGTGTCACCCTCTACGGTAAAAGTGTTGGAAGGATCAAAGAATTGAAAACTGGAACTAACAAGTAGTAAAAAAAATTAGGAAGAGGTAGAGAATGAAAGATATAATCAAATTGATAATTGATATTACTATAGCTAGGATGAGAGAGTCATATTACTACGAACTAAATTGGAATAAGAGTTCAAGGGTATACATTCTAAAGGACCCTAATAGGGTGAGATGCAATAAGAAAGGATAGTAAAAACAAAATAGTGATATATCATCCCTGTTCTGATCTGAAGAGGATGCAAGACCATTAAACAATGGATGCAATATCAGGAAGGGGAAGGGAACAATATCTAGAAAGGTTAATGGAAAGAAAGGTTATAAAAATCAGTCATATAAACTGAAGTAAATATTAGTAGATACAAAGAAAGGATGTCCAAAAAAATATTATACAGAAAATGATGAGGGGTATGATTTTACTAAGTAAGGTATAAATTTGCCTTTTTTTTTTCTTTTCTTTTTTTACAAGGATGTAACACCAATACAATTTTCCTACCTAATACTATGTAGGGGAACAAGTAGTGGTACAAGTCTGATAATAAATAATATTGTACAAGATACGAAATCTTGCAGAACAAAACCTGTGCAACCATATACCTATCAATTACAATAAGGCAAGTGTAAAGGTTAACGTATTTTCATTTTCTACTTGGTGGTGAACCTTAAAATATATAGTATAGGAAGGAAATCATGGTATTGAAAGAGTAAGAATAGAGTAAATATTGAGGAATGAGTTGTTATAGGCTACATGAATAAATTAATATTCAAGAATATCGAGTGAGGGAACTAGTCCTGTGATAATAAACCAATAAGTTATAAAATGTGTTTAAATGCTTAAGGTTAGAATTAAGCACACAATGGAAAAAAATGTTGAAAGGAAGCATAATAACTAAGTATAGTGTTGAAAGTAAGATATAAAAATTGCATGTAAGAAGGAGGTGTACTATTTTTTGATTTGGGGAAGAGATACAGTGGAGTAAAATAAGAAGGGAGGAATGTAAATTTAGGAATGGAGGATACAAATATTCTTATGAACAAATTATCTAAGGGAGGTTTTGACCCTAGAAATAAGGAGCATGTAGTGCACTCACAAGCTACATGACACTGTAATGCATATAAACATGAATAGAAATGTATTAAAAGAGGGATTAAGAAACATTAGCCCACAAATACAACTTAAAGAAATACAACAAGTATGGGCAAAGGAAAAAAACAAAAAAAAAGTAGTTTTCTTGAGCATATTTAATATTCATATTCGTACAACTAAAAACTACTATCAAGAAAATAGATGCTAATAGCATAAATAAATCACACATATTCTAAATATTATACCTTTATCGTTGAGAATCAAACTACCAAGAATGTGCTAAACGTGATTATTTTGTATGACTGATAATATTTGGGAAATAATTACTAATCTGATACCAAGGAAGTAGATAAATTTATTAGTTACCTCCTCGTGTGAGGAACTTTGGAACTCTTTCCCTTCAAGATTAGAAAAATAAATAAAAAATTATTAGTTCAGATATCTGAATACCCTTAATAATGAGAGAACAGAGTGTGAAAAAAAATTATTGTATAAGAAAATCCTTGAAAGGAAATTACAATGGACTTGAAAAGGGATAATACATTCAAAAAATGGTTGACGAGGGGATACCTTATGGAAATTGTAGATAGTCATATATGTGTAGAATTATATATATATATATATATATATATATATATATATATATATATATATATATATATATATATATATATATATATATATATGCGAGACAAAATAGAATATCGTTGTAAATGGTGATTGGCAAAAAAAAATCATCAAACACGAAAATAACAAAGTGCGTGGAATAATTCGAGAATACTAAGACAAAAATAATAGTAATAGTGGCATTCTAACTACTCAAGAAATTAGAAAAACATGAAGGCACTCAGAAATAATGTTGAAAAGAGGCAAAAATCAAAGCCTTACACAAATGTATAAGAGTAAAATGGATCAAAGCTAAAATAAAGCGTGAAACATGTAATCCCTCAAGTGGAATTGCAATAGACCCTAACAAGGGCAAAGAAAATCCTTGATTGGTATTAATCTTAGGAATCAAATGGTCTCAAAATGATATGGGATTAGAGATCAATATTGTAGTTTTGTTAGAAACTTCACAAAATTAGTTTTTATTCAACAAAATTATATATATATATATATACACGTTGAGGACCAGAAACGAGGTATAGGATGCGTGGTTGTTAGATTTCGTCCACCCAAGATGTAAGCATGGGTCAAGAAGAAAAAGCACATACAAATAAATAGTAAAAAATTATTTATTCCTGCTACAGAGTAGTTAATAATAGAATTCAAAGAGTTGTCTATTAGCTCTTAAGAATATCTGATGCTTCACTTCGTCATATATTTACTTTAAGGAAAATCATTGTTTTCCTTGTCTCTCTGTTGTTCTAGGTTAGCCACCGACCTAGGGGAGATACTTTTTTCCGCAATCATAAATCCCGTATAACAAATTGGTGACTCCACTCGGGAACTCCTCGAAAGACCTTTTTTGTATCATCCAACCAAGAAAAAACCTAGGAAGTGATTTCATTGAGCCTTTTTTGCAATTTTTGTGCTGGAATCCTCTTTCCCAGGCCCAACGCACCCCCTGTGCCTTTGACAGAGCATTGCACCTCACCCTGGCCCACTCTGCACCAACGTTGCAATGCACTGGTGCCTCTTCTGCACCAGCATTGGCCCCTATTTTTGCATGATTTTTTCCTTAGTTCTTGAGCCTCTCTTTGGTCAGCCTACTTCGAGCTGAACTTCCCTAAGTCTTGAGTGCCTTGTGGTCTCTCTAAAGCCTCCATTTGGTTTGCATTTGTGTTGTTTTCCTTTGGTAAGAATTAGTTTTGATTTTCCTTTGTTCTTATCATTTGGCCGCTTGAAAATTGATTTCATTTGATTGTTGATCGATTAGATGAATTATTGTTTTAGACCTCATTCTGAAAAGTGCAATCGAATCAGTAATTAAACATTTGCATCTTAATTTTCTTTATTTCAAAAATTAAGTGTGGTGAAAAGAAAAAATATTGAATCTGCATCTAGGGTTTTTTGTGTGAAATTGGAATTCCTTAGTGTGAAATTGCATATTAGTGTTAATAGCCTTTGAGTGACATCTCTTTTGATTTTTGGAAATTTCACCCAATTTCAGTTTGAGTCCTTTGTCCATGAAATCTGAGATTACATTTGATTTGAATAATTCTCTTGCATAGATCACAATTGTATAGTTAGAATTCTTACTTTCATAGTTGAAAATGAAATTGTGCATATATTACATTTGCACAGTTTTCAAGGATATCATGCGTAGATTACATTGCATGGTTTCATTAGGGGAGTTTTGAGGTCTAAAATGGGCCTCCCAAGGGAATTATAAAATAATAATGGAAATAATAAAATAATATTAAATTACATCATCAAATTTTAGAGGGAAAAAGGGAAAAACTATTTTTTCAACTCATATTCTCAACTTATCTCCATATGGGTTTACTCAAATTTTGAATGGCAGCACTCGTTGGATGCAAAATTTGATTTCTCATCCAAGGATTACCCATGTTGCATACTTTCGACGAGTCATGCTACACGTTTTCATGTATTTCTCATTTTTCATATAGCAGGGTCCATCAAAGTATGCAACATGGGTACTCCTTGTAGGAGGAATTAAATGTTGCATCCAACGAGTACTCCCGCTAGAAATTTGAGTAAAACCTTAGGGAGATATGTTGAAAATATGAGTTGATGAAGTAGTTTTATTATTTTTTATTATTTTTACTTTTTTACTCCAAAAATGGTGACTCATCCCCCATGGTTGAGATCATCATCTTAAATCCTATTGGTTCTTATAAGGTTTATTTTGGTTGTACATTTTTCTTAGGAGGCCTATTTTAGACCTCAAAATTCCCCTAATGGGCATATTTTAATCCTTTGAGTTGAATTGAATAATGAAATTGAAAGATCTAGTTTGGAAGCTCTTCTTGGCTGCATATTTGATTGTTGCATCATTGTTTGCAACTCTTCCCTAAACTAGATAACTTTCATCGAAATTGAAAAGAGTTCATTTTGTCATATTAGTTGCATCATAGGTGTGTTTAGGGGGCATCGATTTTTGAGCCTTGAAACTAAAACATAACTCAAGATCGAATTTAAAATTCATCTCAATTAACCTAAGGTGCATTTCAAAGTTAATGATACACATAGAGGTCTAGGCTAGGGACGTGTTCCAATGTCGTTAAACATAGGAGTTGTCATTTCTTTTCAATGTTGCATCCCATGTGTGAAATCTCATTCCATGTATGTGAGTGTATACATTGATACTCCACATACCTTCGGGTATATTGGTGGTGCTCCACACACGTAAAGTATATGGGAATGCTCTCGTCAAATAGTTATGCATTAGACAAAACTATGGACTACAATCCCACATACTATCACATATATTTTGGGCATCCCCAATAGGTTGTTATCCATCTATAGGTAACCAGGGATGTCACCTTGTATATCATGATACACCGAACACAACATTCAAGGAGATTGGTTGGCATAGGTTAAGTAATTGGTTCACCAAGGTGTATATTATGGTTCATGGTTGGTTGGTAAACCTTTGTGCCTAGTTACCGCTTTGTTTTGTTTGTGTCTTTAATTGCTACAATCAATTAATTGACCACATAACAACATCCTCCCAAACAACTCCTTAGTGGATCTTAGGTTGAGACTAATGGCAACAGTTGTAGAGTCTGCCAATCAAGGAAACCCCTCTAATTAGAATCTTGGTCCTTTTCCTTCTTTTGGAAATATTGGTGCTCCTTATATGGAAACGTCGTCCCTTCCCATATTTACCATTGGTTTTCTAGTTTGGTTATTTTTGACCCCCATAGTTTCAAATGTACAAACTGCTTCTTGACTGAGTTCTCCTCCACCTCAGCAACATCAAACTCCTGTCGATCCTAAATTTAATCCTTTTCCCTCTTCATCTATTGTTTCTTCATCCCTTTATTCCTCTTCCCCAGGTGAAAGTCTTGATTCTAGTAACCAGGTAGCTAAGAAGAAGAAGAAAAGGAAAAATAAGAAGAAGAAAAATTAGCAGGGGGAAACAAAGCAACCGTTACTACAAACACAACTAGTATGAACAAATATTCAAATTAGCCCCGCAAATTTAAATTCCCTTGCATTTTATGTAAGGGTGACCACCTTCTTTGAGATTTTCCTAGCATTTGCAAGGTATTAGAAGTGTAGTCCACAAGCTCACATTAGCCTTTGTGGTCATCTTATAAAGATCATGCTGCTCAAAAATCCTCAACTAGTGATAGTAAGGTCCATGGGAAAAAGGGTAAAGTCAAATTTCCTTATTATTTATGTGGAGGGAGTCATCTTTTTCACCTTTTTCCTTATATGCAGGCACATACATTAGTATTCTATCCTCAACCACTTGGTAATCTTTACGTTCTCCGCAGCGTGTGCCCATTACCCACAATTTGGTGGCTTTTAAAATAGGAACCAATTAACCATTAGGGATCCTTTCTAAGTTTCATATTAGTTTGGGAGGAAATATTATCTATATCGATGTGATGGTAGTACAGGGCCCTTTGGATTTTAATTTAATTCTTAGGCATGACTATGTTTATGTCTTGGGAGCTCTTATCTCTTCACTCTTTCATGTGATGTGTTTCTCGCATGAAGGAAGAATCATGACTATTTACCAGCTTTCGTTTAACGGTCCCAATTTAACACCCCATCAACCCAATTCCTTAAATGTTTCTTATATGCAAGTGGTATCTCCCTTGGCACACATTATTTATGTGGCAACCTGTTCCATGCCCACGACTAGTGACGATTTAATAGAAGATATGGTGAATCATTTTCTGGGAGCACTAGAGCCTGATCTTTCCATTGGATCCCTTGATATATATCCCTTCAAGAGCATTGTTCTCCCATCTGATGAGAACCTCTTGGAAGCCATGGTCTCTCAAATTCCATGATAAGGTATTGAGAGTGTTGTGCAGGAAATCCTTTAAGTGAACATAAACAATCCCTCTAGTCCTATGGGAGGATTTAGCTACAGACTATACAAATATGTGCAAACATTCCTAGTTTATACCAGTAAACACAAAGGAGGTGTTGACGAGGCTGGACCCACAAACATGTAAATGGATCTCCCCGGTAAGAAGTCCCAAATAGACATCAGACTGTTTGGTGTAGGAGTCCTAGCAGTCAGTTGTACCGTAATGCCTTGACCATGATTTCACACAGAGGCAAGTAAGATGTCCCAGTTGGTAGTGAGGGTGTGACAACTACAGTAAGTTAAGGAAGGTGAATGAGATGTTCTAACACACTAAGGGTGAGGTGAGGGTGCCCCTTGGAAACCTGTAATAGTACGTGGCTTAGAAGGGAACACACAAGTGAAGATACATCACAAGTTGGAGAGAAATTTAGTGAGCAATCCAAAGTGATGGTTAAACCAACAACACATTTCAGAAAGATTCATACATAATTATACAGAATAATCAATACGTGCATGTGTGAGAAAAAAAATACATATATCATTTAGAGTAAACCAGATATCATAGAATACAACACAACATATGCATGAAACGTGCTGGCTCTGTTATATTAAGAAGCGTAAGTTCCATTCATAAAATACATCCATGTATAACCACTAGTTCTAACAATGGAACATTACAGCCAAAACCCCCTGCTCCACCAAAGAGATATACTAGGTTTGCGCATTGGAGAAGCCAAGGCTCATTACAATGATGTCCAAGGTCATTTCAAGAAAGTCTTATCAGAGGCTTGGCTGACCAAAAGCCGTTATAATGAGTTATGAGGTTATATTTATAGAAAAGGGTGGGGTGACCCCTTACATTCCCCTTTGTGATCGTTCGTCTACCCTCATGACTCTTCATCTACTCTATGACTGTTACGTCCAACTATCGACATTTGAACTTCCACTAGGCAAGACGTTACATTACAATGCACATGTGCCCATGTGAGAGAAAATGGCTTGACCAAACGATGCAAGACATCATTGACACTCAGTCCGTTGTGCTGAGACCAACTCTTGGACATTCTTGTGATGGTGAAGGTGGTGAGCTGATGCCAATCTTGGTCATTCGTGATGGTGTGTATGTGCTCCATGGTGACATCTTGTTGAAGCAAACTCTTACCTCCACTGCATCCAGGTGCATTGGTAGGGCTCCTCTATCCAGCTCTTCTGCTAGAATGTGCATGGTCTTCTTGGGTGTGGCTGAACCGGCACCAAATTATCGCATAGTATCCATGTTGATCTTCCAGTGTGTTCTGGTGGTCATTTGCATCAACTGTCAACTGCATGTTCAACTCTTGTTGGAATTGCTTCTTGTCTTTTCCTCAGTGAGTGTACTGAATGGGTGGGATCGCATGCGTGCACACAATGACATGCATGCTGTTGAATTCCCTTGCATGCGATCAACAACACTTCTCACCATGTCTGCTCTATGCTAGCTACTGGAATGGGTCTATAACTTGTACGAGTGCAGTTTCATCCATGAGTGCATGTTATGCTCATTGTTGTACCTATTTCTGTTGCATATCATTCTCTCATCTATGCAACTCATGTTCTTCCTTGAGTTGTTGCTTTAGTACATGAAACTCCTTATCTATTCTTTTCTTTTCTCTCATGTGATCATCTTATCACACCATCACCTCATAGCCTCAATCTCCAAAGTTGCTTTCATCAGAAGTGGATCTACTTGAGCTTGCAACTTTGTTTTGCCTCTGTTTTGTCAACAACCTTCCTCTTGCATTTGCTGCATGTAGGTGTGATCCCTCCTACTGATCATGATGCTCATTGCGATGTTGCCGCCATCTTGTCTTGATGTTCTTGTCTACAAACATCTTGATGTCTTCATAGGTAGGAAAGCTCATAGACACTTTCTTGGTTGCAACCCATGTTATGATCACAACGGTGTCCTTTAACTCTTCTCTCTTGAAGGCCACTGTACTTGTGCTGTTGAGAGGTAGATGAACACCTGCAGTACCTGGAGAGATGGAAAAACTCATGGCAAGAAATCTGTTAGTCGAAAACCAAAAAACACTTGAGAACTGACTTGCAACATACCTGTGTGACTAATCATGAATGCTATGCAATTTCTGCCAGGAGGTCAGGAGACTGACTGCCAAAATTGTGCAAAGCATATTTTAGGCTATCAGGAGGTTGACTGATTGCTAGAACTGTGCAATGCACAGGCCAACTTGGCCTGCTCAGGACTGAAACTACGGATTGTGCAATTTCAGTCAGCAATGACATACAACCAGCAAACTACATTGTGCAGCTTCTAGGGCCAGCGCAACACTGCCTCCAAGAATTTCATAATGCAAGCCTGGAGGTTAGTTCCTAGCTCGACTTATGCAATGTTTGGAGGGAAGGCAGAGCCTTCACTTTCGGAAATGCAAAATGCTAACCGGGCAAGGCATGGTCTGGGCCAAGGCAGCCTAGTCTGGCCGATGGGCAGCTGAAAATATGAGAAGTCTGAATGCATGGTGAGATGAGTGCAAACAAGAATGAATGATCATTCATGCAAACAGAAAGTGCAGGATTCAAAAAATAGGAAAGCATGCATGTGTGTGAAGCGAGTCGCCACAACGACGAGCGTTCGTGCAAAACAGTGTCATGCATGAGAAAGTAGTGAGATGCAAATGAAAACTAAAATGGTTATATTACAAGATAGTATGTATAGAAACAAAAGCAATCACTCACTGAAATCAAGCAGACAACATTCATACGAAGCAAATCACAAAAAGCTGCAAAAAAGTAGCGCAAGACATGAAAAGCACGCTTACCCCAAAAAGTTGAGTTGAATGTTCTCATGACTCCTAGATGCAATGTGGGATGTCAGAGTTGCAAAATCAATGTGAGGAATGAGCTCTACAACTTCCGGTTGATGAGTTTTGATAAAATCAAGGCTGAAATGCACATGCCAGAAATCTAGTGAAAGCGACACTTGGTGGGAGGTTTCTGAAATGATCTTTGCATGTAATCTCCAGTTGCTAAAAATAGATCCCTAAAACAAGGGATGCCTTTGCATGTTACCTTGGGAGGAGCAACGCATGCATGCAAAAAAAAATTTCTCGGTCCTGGAGGGAACTAGTCAACTCAACTGCACATGCAATAGTCTACTCAGTTGGGAGGAAAAAAATGCCTATTTCTAGGAGGGAGTTGGGCTATCTACCTAGAGGGATTGCGCAAATTCTTGGCAGAGAAACTGACTGCTACCCAGAATTGTACAATTTCTGTTCTGAGCGGCCCTACTGGTAGGAATTGCACAATTTTAATAGTGAACAGTGGCAGGAAGATTTGGGTAATTCCGGATCCCAACAGGCTATTGGACATAATTGCGCAATTTCCAAAGGGAAGGCTGGTTGCCCTCTAGAATTGCGCAATTTCTTAAGGGAGCTACTCAGCCTGCAACTAGAACAAGGGTAGTGAAACAACTTGTGAGGGGGATGCATCAAGCTCTCATGGACAGGTTGTCATTCTGCGAGAAAAACACTGGAGCTTGTGTACTTGGTATGGCAATACATGCTATTGTGAAAGGTTGGTAGGGAGGCTCCAAAAGAAAGCTAAGGAAAAATATTGGAGGGTGGTTGTAGCCGCTACCACACTTGGTGACACACTAGTAGAACTCAAACTCTCTGAATCGACCTTGTTCTTGAAAAGAAGGTCTAACACCTCCGAAAGTATTGTTCAGTTCTCACTTTGTCTTGGTTTCTAGACTGCTTAATTGTAAGATGTAGCATCTGCCAAGCCCTTCATTGATTAAAACACATTCCAAGCCAAGCCAACATAGTTGTTTTGATTAGGGTTGAGGAGTATATGATGCACAAGTAGTATAGTCGTCAAAGTCTTAGTTTCATCTCTAGTGTTGCTTCGCTGCTAGCAGGCCTAGACAGTACCCTGTCGGAGTCATGCAGGAACACAAGCATGGTTCCACTACGAGTGAGCTTGGTCAGTACCCTGATAGAGTTACTTGCATCACCTCTCTGTAGAGGAAGCCTTTCTCTGCTTTCACCTTATTAATTTTTAATTTTTTCAAACTTTTTTCACTTTTTCAATTTTTCATTTTTCATCTTCATAACTGTGCATAACGCTTATTCATTTCAGAGGTGGAAGAGGGATCTCGACTTATTGAGGGTAGAAGAGGTTGTTCCTTTAGAGAATTAGTTTATGTATACCTTTGAAATTCTTGTTAAGTTTTTCCCCCTCACCTTACTCTACTTGACTAAGCTGACAAAGATTAACCCAAAAACAACCGACTAGAGTAGGTGATCCTAGTTAGCGTGCAAGCAATGTGTTTTCACCAAGGTTCACTTCAAATGGTATGTATTTTCCATTTGTGTATCATGGACTGAAGACAACAAGTTCTTACATAAGAGAGTGGAGAATAGCTAACCAAATGTTTATAGTTGTACAAGTCCTGTTGTACTTTACCCAGTGTGTTTCAAGAGTTGCACACAGTCCATGTGAAACTAACCTATGGAAAATAATAAGAAAACAAACCAAAAAGCAAAGAAAGAAGCATAAGAAAATATGGAAGGAAACCGAGTAAGAAAACAAGCAAGCAAACAAACAAACACAAAAAGAAAGAAGCAAACATGCATGCAAGAAAACAACTCAAAAGAAAACACTACTCCTACTCCTAAGCTAATAGTGCATGGGTCATCTCACATGAAGTGATACTTCCAATGCAGCCACTGGAGCATTGGTTGACCCATGTTGGTGAAGGCATGGTTTTCTAACATCATAGTTGCGCAAACTAGCAAGCATGAAGGATATAATGATGCAGATGGACACACTCCGAGCTTACAAGTGATCAGAGAAAAATGATGAGTGAAAGCGCATTACATGCACTCTCTATAGCTACCATGTTGTTATGCTACACTACATGAAAATATCGAGTCTATGCATTCTATTGACTGTGACATGCAAGCAAACGTGAGAAAGGTAGACGACTTATGTTGTGCATGTGTGCTTGCTATGTAAGATTCCTTTAATGCATGAGGGATGGGATCCTGTAGTTTGAGTGGAGGAAGAAAAATATGGGTGTTTGGTTGATCTTCAATGTAAATGAGAGAGTGATGAGAAGCCTTGAGTGTTTCAACAATTTCCTGACCTGAAGAGAAACCAACCTTAGGACAGCAAGGGCCTGACATAACCATCGGATCAGGTTGAAGTGCCTCGACAGTTTGTGGTGTTTCAACTTTGTTGACAAATAGATCATCGTAGACCAGTGTCTTAGATAGAATAACAATGATTAAATCAACATTGTGATCAAATGAAGAAGTAGAAATATCATGACAACCAAGATTAGAAAATTCAAGATGTTTGTTGGCATCCTCATGATTTGATGAATCGAGTAGAGTGGTAGATGAGAAGGAAAGATGTTCACCCTCTGTGTTTTCAGAAATGACAAATGACAGATTGGATGGATTTTTGGGGGAAGATGTGTACTCTATGCACTGTGTTGACAGAATGACATCTAACGTTTCCTGTGAATGATCAGAAGTAGAAACATTTGGAAATGGGTTTTCACAAGGGAAATCAATAGTGGTAGAATCATAAGGGATGTCAAGATAAAACAGATGAGGCACGACTGGAAGGCAGTGAACCTTCACCATGGGTTCTTCTTTATATTACCACAGACACTCATCATGAATGATGGTGCGGGTTGGCTGCATAACACCAACTCCGTCGACAACTTGATCCATGTTCACAATAGGTGAGGAGTCCAGGATGGGAAAACACAAGACAATAAAATCTGGAGGATCAATAGAATGTGGGGATGGAGGTTGAGGTAATGAATCCTTGTGACCACCAATAGGATTGCAAGCCAAATCTTCGTAGATATCAAGAGTAGGTGGGGTGGGAGGATGTGACAGTTCAATAGATGTGTGTACATGATCTCCCACATCACTCTGCGGTGGTGGAGTTGTTTGAGGAGCTGAAGGCAGATAGTCACTTGTGACAACAACTGTGCCTACCTGTGATTGCGGAGCTCCATGCTGAAGTGTGCTAAGAAATTCCCAATCAATTTCATCTTTGGGAAATTGGCATGCAAGATTACAAAAGTGTGTGTAAAATTGATAAACTGATTCATTGGGTGCTTTTTGTAATTTCAGAATTTCTTGATCGAGTGCTTTACGGTTAAAGTGATTGAAAGCATGGTCTATCTCTGCGACCAAATGAACAAAAAAAATAATATATTTTTCAAGCATCGTGACATACTAGTGCATTGGGTGCCCTCGAAGTGTGTAGACGAACAACGTGCAGGTCATGTATTCCTCGAAGATTCCATGTTTTTCGCATCAGCCTACAATGCTGACAACATTCCTAACCAAGGCTATGTGGCCTCCACTATCATATGTTTTATGTGACAACTTATCTGAGATATTCTCCAAGGTAATGAAACCATTTCCATAAGACATACACTCTGGAAGAGAAACTCTATAGTTATTCATGACAAATATGTAGAGATTCAAAATAGATGTTATTACTCAGCTTGTGATCTGGCCCTCCTTCTTGCACCAAAATTTTAACGGTGTTGTACATACCAACATGTAAGGGGATCTCCCTAGTAAGAAGTCCCAATTAGACCTCAGACCATTTGGTTTAGGAGTCCGAGGATTCAGTTGTACGACAGTGCCTTGACCATGTTTTCGCACAGAGTCAAATAAGATGTCCCTGGTTGTAGCGAGGGTGTGACAATTGTAGTAAGTCAAGGAAGTGCATGAGAGGTTCTAACATACTTAGGGTAAAGTGAGTGTTCCCCTTGGAAATGTGTAATAGTATCCAGCTTGGAAGGGAACACACGAGTGAAAATGCATCACAAGATGGAAAGAATGTTAGCGAGCAATCCAAAGTGATGGTTAAACCAACAACACATTTCAAAAAGATTCATACATACTTATATAGAATAGTCCATATGTGCATGCATGAGAAAAGAAATACATATATCATTTAGAGTAAACTAGATAGCATAGAATACAATACAACATATGCATGAAACGTTTTGGATCTGTTATAGCCATACAATACATCCATGTCTAACCACTAGTTCTGACAGTGGAACATTACAACCACAACTACCTACTCTAGCTCTGTGCAGGGAGCTCCTAAGGCTCATTACAATACAGTCCAAGCTCTTTCCAAGATAGTATTATCGGAAGATTGGCTGACCAAAAGCCTTCATAATGAGTTATGAGGTTTTGTTTATAGCAAAGGGTGGGTTGACCCTTGACATTCCCCTTTGTGGCAGTTCATCTACCCTCATGGCTCTTCATCTACTCTATGATTGTTACATCCAACTATCAACACTTGAACTTCCACTAGAATATGCGTTACATTACAATGCACATGTGCTAATGTGAGAAAAATGTCTTGAGAAAGCGATGCAAGACATCACTAACGCTCAGTCCATTGTGGTGAGACCAACTCTTTGACATGCTTGTGATGGTGAAGGTGGTGAACTGATGCTAAGCTTGGTCGTCCGTGACGGTGTGCATGCGCTCCATGGTGACATATTTTTGAAATGAACTCCTGCCTCTGCTGCATCCGGGTGCATTGGTATGGATCCTCCATCCAACTCGTTTGCTATCATGTGCATGGTCTTTTTGGGTGCGGCCAAACTGGTAACAAATTGATGCATAGTGTTTGTGTTGATCTTCTAGTGTGTGGTGGTCATGTGCATCAACTGTCAACTGTATGTTCAACTATAGTTGGAATTCCTTCTTGTCTTTACCTCAGTGAGTCTATTTAATGGGTAGGATTGCATGCATGTGCACAATGACATGCATGCTTCTGAATTTCCATGCATGTGATCAACAACACTGCTCACGATGTCTACTCTGTGTTAGCTGCTGGGATGGGTCTATAATTTGTACGGATGTAGTTTCATCCATGAGTGCATTTTGTGCTCGTTGTTGTACGTATTTCTACTACAACTTATTCTCTCGTCTATGCA
Source organism: Pinus tabuliformis (assembly GCA_031772625.1). NCBI lineage: Eukaryota > Viridiplantae > Streptophyta > Pinopsida > Pinales > Pinaceae > Pinus > Pinus tabuliformis. The sequence continues at coordinate 122,430,323 of CM062807.1, read as the reverse complement.
GCTCCTGTTCTTCCTTGAGTTTCTGCTTCAACACATACATGTCCTTCTCTGTTTTTTTCTTTTCTCTTCTGTGATCGTCCTGTCATGCCATCACCTCATAGCCTCAATCTCCAAAGTTGATTTCATCACAAGTGGATCTGCTCGAGCTTGCAACTTTGTTTTACCTCTCTATTTTCAACAACCTTCCTCTTGCATTCGCCGCATGCGGGCGTGCTGCCTTCTACTGTTGTTGATGGCATTTCTTGCTATGGTGTTGATTGTTGTGATGTAGCTACCATCTTACCTTGATGTCCTTGTCTACAAAAAACTTGATGTCTTTATAGGTAGGCAATCACATAGACACTTTCTTGGTTGCAACCCACGTTGTGCTCTCAATGGTGTCCTTTGAGTTTGGTCTCCTGAAGGCCATTGTACTTGTGCTACTGAGAGGTAGATGAACACCTGTGATACCTGGAGGCGTGGAAACACTCATGGAAAGAAATCTGTCAGTCGAAAGCCAAAATGAACTTGAGACCTGACTTGCAACATACCTGTGTGACTGATCATGAAGGTTGCACAATGTCTGCGAGGAGGTCGGGAGACTGACTGCCAAAACTACGCAAGGCATAGTCTGGGCTGTTAAGAGGTTGACTGAATGCTGGAACTGCTTTATGCATAGTCCATCCTGGCCTTCTAAGGATTGAAACTATCCAATGCATAATTTCAGTTAGCAGTGATATGCAAGTAGCAAACTGCATTGCACAGTTTTTGGGGCCAGCATGACACTTCCTCCAAGAACTGTGCAATGCAAGCCTGGAGGTCAGTTCCTGGCTAGACTTGCACAACTTCTAGAGGGAAGGCAGAGCCTTTGCTTCTGGAAATGCACAGTGCTAGCCAGGCAAGGCACGGTCCGGGCCAAGGCAGCCCAGTCCACCGACGGGCGACTGAGAACATGAGAAGTCTAAATGCATGGTGAGATGAGAGTAAACAACAGTGAATGATCATTCATGCAAACAACAAGTGCAGGATTCAAAAAATGGGAAAGCATGCATGTGTGTGAAGCTAGTCTCCACAACGACGACCATCCGTGCAAAACAGTGTCATGCATGCGACAACAGTGAGATCCAAATGAAAATTGAAACGGTGCTAGTACAAGCTAGTATGTATCAAAATGATAGCAATTGCTCACTAAAATCAAGTAGACAACATTCATATGAAGAAAAACATGAAGAGCGTTAGAAACGCAATGCAAGACATGAAAAGTAGGCTTACCCCAAAATAACTGAGCTGAACATGCCGACGACTCCTAGATGAAATGTCGGATGCCAACGCTGCAAAATCGATGTGAGGAATGAGCTCTACAGCATCTAGTTGATGAGTTTTGATAAAATCAAGGTTGTGATGTGCATGCCACAAATCTAGGGAAAGCGACACTTGGTGGGAGGTTTTTGAAATGATCTCTGCATGTAACCTCCAACTGCTAAAAACAAATCCTTGAAACAAGAGATTCCTTTGCATGTTGCCTTGGGAGGAGCAGTCCATGCATGCAAAACAATTTTTTTTGGTCCCCAAGGGAACGAGTCAACTCAACTGCACATGCAACAGTCTGCTCAGTTGGGAGGAAAAAATGCACATTTCTAGGAGGGGGAGGGGCTGGCTACCGAGAGGGATTGCATAATTTCTAGGCAAAGCAGCTGACTGTGGACCAGAATTGCACAAATTCTGGGCTGAGCAGCCCTACTAGGAGGAATTGTGCAATTTTCTCAGTGAACAGGGACAGGGAGACATGTGCAATTCTGGAACCCAGTAGGTCGCTAGACAAAACTGCACAATTTCTCGAGGGAAGGTTGGTTGCCCTCTAGAATTGTGCAATTTTATGAGGGAGCTTCTTAGCCTACAACTGGTCCAAGTCTGGTGAAGCAACCAGTGAGGGGGATGCATAAAGCTCTCATGGATAGGTTGTCATTCTGCGAGAAAAATACTAGAACTTGTGTACTTTGGCAAGGCAATACATGCTGCTGTGAAAGGTTGGTAAGGAGGCTCCAAAATGAAGCTAAGGCAAACTTTTGGAGGGTGGTTGTAGCTGCTACAATAGGAGGATGGATGACCTACATCACTCTCATGCTACCACTCATTGATGTCATCCTAGATCTTCTTGCTTCTAAGTTCAATCATGTCTATGCCGTTGAAGATGATTACTTGCAAGGAAGATCAAACAGAGATGACAAAATTCATACATAGCATTATTCCTTCTAACATAAATTGTGTGACAGATCAAGGAGTATCACACTAAATGAGTAAAGATTTACACACTTATGGAAAGCAAACACATAACGTATTATTAATAGAAATTAAGGTAAGAATACAACCACTTAAGCCTTGATGTTTGAAGCCTCCTTTGGATGAGTTTCCAATTCCTAGACAAGACCTTCAAGCACTCGTTCCTCCTTAGCAAAATGGGCAAGATTTAGGCATAGCTTCAACATAGGAAGGAAACCAAACAATAGCCAACCACAAGATAACCAAAAGTAGATGGTAGGGGTTTGATTTATAGGGAATGAGAGGGAGTTGAGGATCCATAAAAGGAGGGATAGGTTCCACATTACAAGGGGAAGATCCATGAAAGTAGGATCAAGAACCATGAATGGGAGGTCTCTCTCTAATCCTCATTAAAATGCAACCAGCTCGCCATTCTCGAGACTTCTAGTAGGAGAAGATTCTCCTCCATCTTAGGGAAAATTTCCTGAAGAGGGCTAATGATGATTTTCCTATCAAAATGTGTGCTGCCAGATCTAGTCACTAGTTAGACAAAATGTTACCAGCGTGGGTTTGTCTGCTAAAAGTAGCGTTGGATTTGAAAAACATGGTTTTTTACAAGTTATTTATAATTTCTTTGAGGAATGTCTTCTTCTTCCTTTAGGGATGCGTCTGAACATGTTTCATGCTGAATGCATCATTTTTTTACAACTTTTGTCACTTTGCGACACTTGTGACATTGATGACACAAAGTGCAACACTTAGGATATGAGACTGGGAGTGCAACAAAATACGGTATAACGGATGCCCTCTAGAGAATGAAGTCAGAATGGGAAGTGATGGACGAAATGCTTTACAAATCAAGGCAAGGACTTTGGAGAACCACCATCAGAGGAACTATAAATCAAACATAATACAATATATCTAACATCTTTAATATAAGTATGCGTAATAATACATCTCTTAATAGCCATCTAACAATACATGAATCTACTGCATGGATGCAACCATCTGAATAGAAGGGATCATGTGTATGGATCCACGACATGGATGCAACCATCTGAATAGGAAGGATCATGTGTATGGATCCATGGAATGGACACAACCATCCGAATAGAAGGGATGATATGTACAATCATGAATAGCTAATAACTCCACGTAACCTAAATTTATCAGACGAAACCAAGGGTCTTCATCTCTATCCTAATCCAACCAAAGTTAAAAATACCACCATGTGAATAGAGGTGTCAGAGTCATAAATGGTAGAAAACCACTTGATTACCAGTCAATGATGTAAATCGTTAACATGCATGAGAGAAACCACCAATAATGATGATGATTCTAAGGGTACAACAACACAAGCCATGAGTGTGAACAATAAAGCTGAATTTGAACACTCATATAATCATTCGATCAAAGGCCAATAATGTGAACCTATCGTTGAATGTGAAGAATTTTCCATTGAGGCATGCAAGCTCCAAGGTAATGAAAGGGAGTTTCTGGACCATCTTCCTAGATAATGAGCTGGATTCGACAGGAAGTGACCTGTCTGGGAAATAATGTTTCCCACATGATTGACATGAAACATAGGATTTTGTAGAGTTGATAAGAGTGATTCATGATTGTTGTAGAAAATTCAAACATCGTATAAGAGGTTTCAATTGCAGATGGGACTTCTCTTGAACATATTGGTGACACGACTCTAGAATTTGGTAGTGTTTGACTCAACATAGGATCATAGGTCATGATGATAATAAGATATAATAAAATGACCAGAAAATGGAATCCAAAAACCTAGGAAGGTAAGTAAGGAAGTGAGGATAACCCAAATCCGATACGAGATACAAATAAGTTTCATGTTCAACAGTGACATTATGTTTGTATACAAAATACAAGATATATGTTTACTTCTATTTTCCACCCACTATTTCTAGTGAGTACCTCATTATTTGTGATCTCAACCTTGAAGAGGATAGCATATGCTTGTCATACAAGTTCATCCTTCGGATGAATCCATCCTACTATTTTTAATGAGCCCTAAGAAGGAGTAGCTTGGTCTCGTCATGGTGACAAGTCCTACATTGTTTCAATTTTATGAGTCCGATGGAGGGGTAATTCGATGTATTTTTCATGTCTAGAGAGTGTGAAAAATATGTAAAACAAAAACTCCAGAGGTCCCTTTTCGCAAATAGTCTCTCGAATCCAAAAATGTAGAAAATCATATTCAAGAGAACCTCTTAGCCATGTTTGACTAAGATATTCCCTTTTTGTATCTTATCTATCTGAGTCTGGAAAAAGGTTAAAATTATACTGAGTAGACGTCTCTTGATTTACTTTTACGAGTTCGAAAAGACAAGTGCTCAACAATATTTTCATATTTTTGGAGTCTGAAAAGAGCTCAAAGAGGACTCCACTTGGAGGAATGAGTGGTATAAAAGGATAGCTACTGGTTCCGGTCATGATGGAACCACTCAAAAAATGTAACGGTCAAGAATCACATTATAAGGGGATTTGTTTAATTTTTTAACGAGCTTGAAATAGGTAAAGGAACTCTGCTCTAGGAACCTTGATTCATTTTTTAAGGAGCTTGACATAAGAAAAGGAACTGTGCTCCAAGAACCTTGATCATGGCCCATAAGAGGCCATGGTTTCCAAGAGGTTCTCATCAGATGGGAGACCAACTCTATGGAAGGGATACATATCAAGGGATCTAATGGAAATATTAGACTCCAATGCCCCAAGTACACGATGCACTATATCATTGACTAGATCATTAGTATACATGGGCATGGCATAGGTGGGAACATAACTAAGCTATGGCGGGGTTGATACCACATTCATATGAGGAAAATTTATGGAATATGGTTGATTGGGAGTCAAATTACGAAAAACAAACAAAAGCTAATCAATGACCACAATTTTTCCTTCATGCGAGAAAGATATGCCATGAAAGAGAGAAGAGACAAGAGCTCCCATGACATAAAAATAGTCATGACCAAGGAGTAAATGAAAATCCAAAGGGCCCTGGACAACCATCACATCAATATAGATGATCTTTCCTCCCAAAACAATAGACAACTTAGCAAGGATCCCTAATGGTTTCCTGGTTCGTCTATTAAAAGCCAACATATTCTGGGCAATAGGCACAAGCTGCAGAGAACCTAAATATTTCCAAGTAGTTTAGGACAAAATACTAATAGATGCACCTTCATATATGATTTTGCTAGGTACAGGTATATTATAAGACTGTACTATGATTTAGGAGGGTACCTAAGAAGGAAAACGATATTCTGCCAATTGACTCCAATCAAAGGAAGTGACTAAACTACATGGAGAGGATGCCTTAGAATGGGAGAATTTCCCTATTGTGTTATGGGATCAAGAGGATAGCCACCTATACCGTGCGAATAGGAGAATCACCCCCCTGTATCGTGCGCATAGGAGGATTTCCCCATAATTATTTGGAGTCTAAAGAAACCAGAATAACTTGAGCAGTACAAAATTCGCTCTCTATAGGATAGATATGATCGAATGAAAGTGGAAATGAGTCAAATATTTTTTTGACCAATGGTTGGTTGGAAGAAATCATGAGACCCACTTTCAGGGAGAGTGGGATTAACCAGAGATGAGTTCTAATCAATCACTTGATCAACTAGTGGAGGATCATGGGAAAGCTTCTAATAACTAGTTGGAAGATGAGGTTGAGAAGCAGTAAGGTTATCCAACACTTTGGAAGCTTCATCCATATAAGGGAAATGGTGAATAGGATGATTCCCTTGACATAACCTAAAGGGAAATTTGATTTTACCCTTTTTTCCCATGGACCTTATTATTACTAGTTGAGGGTGTGTCACCAACATGATCTCCAGAAGCTTATAACAAAGGTTATTTTGAGCCAGTGGACCACACTTCTAAAACCTTGGGAATACTAGGACAATCTCTAAGAAGGTGACCACCCTTACAAATCTTGCAAGGGAACTTCACTTTATGGGGATGATTGGAAGGTTTTTTCACATCAGTTGCATCTATAGCACTGGTTTGTGGGTTTCCCCCTTGCTTATCCTTCTTCTTCTTAATATTCATTTTCTTCTTCTTCTTATCCTCCTAGTGTTACACAACATTTTGTCACTGTCCCTGTATTCACCGTCCATGATCCTGGAGGACCTCTATAGTTTACCCAACATGCGTTCCCATCATGAAGAAACTCCCATTGTTTATCCCAATTTACGAGACCAATTCTAATGACCCGTGTCCTACTCGCACCGATATGCAGGGCTTACAATTGTCCCTAGTGCCGATCGAATCTACTAAGCCCTTTCTCATTCATGTCGATCCCCTTTTGGAAAGTTTTCTAAATATGGAGCTGAAGCTTCCAACTCTAGAAGGTTCGTAACGAAAGTCTGGTAAAAGGTTAGGCTGGATGGAGTCGAAGAGATCAGTTTGGGATCCTTTCCCCTATTAGGATGGAGCTAATCCAAGAGATAAGGCCTTCTACCATGAGAAGAGGAACCATCTCCCCTCCATCCCAGCTATATAAACCTCTCCTTTTCCCAAGCACAAGTTAGATTTTAGTCCTAATTAAGTTCTGGCTGAGGTTTTGATTTTGGAGTAGCCAACAAGCTACCCATAGTTTGTAGCTTTCTAGTCTATGTTTAAGGGATAATTGTGAGTTTGGCTTAGTGTGAAGACTAAATGGAAGAGCCTTGAGACTACCATTGTCGAGGCTATCCATGAGATGCTAGCAGAAGTGTGGGAACCCGGGTATGTAGGAGGAGAACAGCAACGTCAAGACATTTGTTGTAATCTCTTCTTGAACTAATATAGATGCAACTATCGATTGATTTCCTACATGAAATTTCATCTGACATATTTATGGCTTAATGTTTCTTGAACTATTAAGTAGGTTGAATACAATATTGTATGCTATTACGTTTGTTGTTTGCTGTTGTTTGCTTGTTTCAGGTGTGCAAAGGAAGGAAACGAAAGATAGCTAGAGAGAGGAAGCATGATCGTTACCAAGCGGAATAGCGTTCTAAGAGGTAGGCCCTCTTAATTGATTCTATCCTAAGGAAATCTTCCATAGATTGTTTGTTTGTGAATAGGACCCCTCTCTCGGGCTAGAGGAATTGTTTGTGTCTACACTTAGAATTTACCTGCATCACAAATTGGCAACCATACTTAGGGATCCAATCCTTCTGTTTGATTGATTGTAATTTCAAGGTTTTATGTGAAATTTTCTAGTATCACCATTTCCCTCTATTGTTCTCTGCTTTAGCTGGTCTACTACTCCAAGTCTGAAATTTACAGTAGCATGTCTGGTTTTTACCTGAAGAAATTTTCATTTTTTTCCTTTGAATCCTCAGCCAATGCGGTTTTTTCTAAAATTGTCACACCGATTGGATCGAATTTCACCAAAGAAGTCGCACCGAACCTGCTCTAGCACTTTTTGTCAATTAGGAAGTCATTCCGATTCATGTAGGTGAAGATCAGGGTTTACCCTACATCATAGACAATGTGTCTTGACCTTCTGATTTCTATCTCTTAGCTTGTTTTGACTATGTTATCCCTGACTGGAAAGCTTCATTAGCTTTGTTTTTGTGCTTCTTTGGTTTATACCACCCTCTTATGTGTTAAGTCTAGCCCTATGTGAAGTTATTTCTTATTTTTTCTTTGAATCCCTCGATCAACACTACTTGTAGCCTAGCTAGTCATGCCGATTAGCCCATCAACACTAGTTGTAGTCTGGCCAGTCATGCTGATCATGCCGATTGACACTATTTGTCAGTTAGGTAGTCACTTCGGTCTGTGAGTTAAGAAAAAATTAGAATTTATCCCATTCTAGTGCCAGTGTGTCTTCACCCTCAAACTCTCTTCTTCCACCCAGAAGTGATTAGGATGATCTGTTTGTTGCTTTTGATTGATTGGTTGGGTTGAAGTTTCATTGCTTGATTGTTTGAGTTGTTGGATGGTTTCTATGGCCCTAGGGCATCTAGGTCAATCAATGTTCGTTTTTTTATTTATTCATTATGACAAGTTTATAATTTTCTACTTCATTTAATCCATCTTTCAGTCATGACATATTCATTTCTTCATTTTCAATCGAATGAGTGAAAGGGCCTCATTTGTTCTCTTATTTTGAGTGTCTCTTTTCTCGTTTCAAGCATTGATTAGATTGCTTGGTCTGTTGATTGAAGCATTTATGTGTTTCATTTCTTCGATTAAGGGAAGAAGTTGCTTTTAGTTTCATTTATCATGCTTTGGATTTGATCGATGCTTGTTTGTTCGCAATTGTGGAAATTTTCATTAAGAGTGCTTTATGTGAAAGATTCATTTTCCATTTTATGAAAAGAAGAACATCATTCTACTTTACTTAAGCAAAAATATTGCATTAGTAGCGTCATTAAAAAGATATAATTGCATCATCATAAGCATTGGAAATTAAATGAAACTTCTTTTGTTGTTAAGGGAAGAATAAGTGCATTTAGGAAATGTATTAGTGAAAGTTTTCATTCTTTGATTGTTGCATTGATTATGTAGTCTCTATCCCTCAATTAGTGCTAACTTTCATCGAAGAAAGATCTCTTTTCTCATATAGATTGACATAGGAGTTTTGTCAGATGATAATGGTAGGGCCTTGTAATTGAAACCTAATTCAATATCAACTGTTAAAATCTATTGAATTTACCTAAGGAAACATTGACACTTAGCACTCACATTTAGAGGTCTAGGCTAGAGACTTGTTCCGGCATCTTTAAACAATAGCTGTCATTCGCTTCAACACTAGACAATGCTAGTACGGAATTGTGCTCCCCATACCATGGAGTATATAAAGGGAGACCCCACTAGGTTTCAATCCTTTATCCATAGGAAGCTAAGTCTACCACCTTGGAAGCATGATATACCGAACACGGCATTAGGGGATATTGCCTGCCAGTACTTCTTGGTTCGCTAGGAGGTATTGTGCAGTTCATGGTTACCTAGTAATCCTTTTGCCTAGATTATCCTGAGGAGACATTTTGGTCTTTTTGACTCTTTAAATTTAAAATATCACCAAGCACTTGTCTTTTCGGGCTGGTTAAATATGAACGAGACTAGAGTCACCTTTCGTCCTTTCCTCGACTCTTAAAATATGAAAAGGCAAAGTTTTGTTTCAATGTCTTAAAATTAACTTCCCACGAAATATTCCTGGTTAAAGTTATATTCCTCAGTAATTCTTTAGGGTCGATTACAATGGCAACATTTCCAGAGTCTACCAGTCACGGATTCCCCTCGGATGGGAATCCTAGTCCTTTCCCTTCTTTTGGAAATGGTAGTGCTCCTTATATGGCAACATTGTCCCTTCCTGGGTTAACCATTGCTCTACCTGTCTAGTTGTTTTCGACCTCAGTGGTCCCGAGAATCCTGACTCCTGTTCAAATGTCTCCCTCATTCGAATCACATCACGATGATTCAAAGGTTGACCCCTCGCCTTCTTCCCCCATTTCTTCACCCTCCACTTCTACTTCGCTTGGTGAAAGTTTTAAATATAGTAACCAAGAGGCTAAGAAGAAGAGGAAGAAGATGAAGAAGAAGAAGTCAGATAAGTGAGAGGCTAACTGTGTAGCTATTGCGCTAAATGCACTTCTTTTCAACAAACCTTCCATTCCTTCACGAAAGGTCAAATTCCCTTGCAGGCTATGTAAGGATGACCATCTCCTTCGAGACTGTCCTAGCATTCCCAGAGTCTTAGAGGTATGGTCTCAAGACCTGAATCGACCATCCCCGTTGACCTCTGGAGATCATGTCGATGTTACACCTTCGACTAGCAATGCTAAGAAGAAAGGTAAATTTAGATTCCCCTGTAGGTTACGTGAAGGAGAGCATATTCTTCACCTTTTTCCCCTTCTGGATAAAGCTTCCAAAGTTTTGGAAAAACTTGCAGCTCCTCAACCCCAAATTCCACTTAGTTATCAGAGGCTTTCATCTAACCCTCTCCTAGTTGCTAAAGAGATTGACTTGGATTCATATCTTGTCCATCTTGCTATTCGTGAGCATGACTCTCTTGTGTCCGTTATCGACTGACCATTGGTTGAAAAAAGTGTCGACTTAGCTCCACCTTAAGTTGTTCACTTTGTTCCTGAAGAGAGTAGTGATCATACTGCTCATGTTATTCTCATCTCCTCAAATTCTCACGAATTGAAGAGTGACTCTCCCATCCTAGTTGTTTAGGAGAGTCCTTCTCCTTTTTCTGCAGGGAATGGGGGTAATCATATGATTTCCCCACCAAGTAGTTTTGTCGTTTCTTTCGACTGGATTCAATTGACTGCATTCTGCCTGCCATCTTATGTGCCTTTCCAGATCATAGTACAAGCCTATAATATGGTAACATGTGGCACTATATTGGATAAAGGCACATCTGTTAGCATCATGTCTTCTACTACCTGGTAATCTTTCATCTCCCTAGAGCTTGTGCCTATTACCCAGAATCTGTTGGATTTCAATGAACGAACCAACCAACCCTTAGGGATCCTTCCAAAGTTCCGTATTACTTTTGGAGGAAAGACCATCTATATAGACGTGATGGTAGTCCAAGGTCCCTTCGATTTCAATCTTCTCCTTGGACGCAACAATGTGTATGCCATGGGAGCTCTTGCTTCTTTGCTTTTCTATGTGGTTTGTTTTCCGCATGAAGGGATAATTGTGACTATTGACCAACTGTCGTTCATTGGTCACCAGGTGCCTCCTTGCAACAATTGTCCCCTATTGGCTCTTTTTTGCAAGCAGTACCTTCCCCACCATGGGTCAATTATGTGACTACCTGTTTCGTCTCTGCATCTGTTGATGATCACATAGATGGTATAGTACATTATATATTGGGGGCATTAGAACCCGATATGTCATTGGCACCAGTTGGAATGTATTCCTCCCAGAGCGTGGTTCTTCCATCTAGTGAATACATCTTGGGAGCCGTTTTCTCTTATGGGTCATGAACAAATGTCGTGAGGATAGTTCTTGGTCTTATGACAACCTCGTTAAAAAATGCATCAAGGAGTGTGAGCATAGTTCCTGTTCTTGTGTCAAGCTCATTAAAAAATCAATCGAGGAGACATGGAATAGTTTGTTCCTGTATCAACCTCGTTAAAAAATGAAACAAATGTCTATGGATAGTTCTTTTACTATGTCAACCTCATTAAAAAATGAAACAACTCCATTCTCCAAATCAAGTCTTTGATTATGATCTCATAAAATCCCAGTCGAGTCTTTCTTGGATATGAAAAGTGAACCTTCATTCCATTCACCTAGTTGAATGAAATGAAGCTTGAGGGACATGTACCTTGAATTGAGTCATTATGTCGAGGGCATGCAAACTTATCTCAAGCATAGTTTTTTGTTTGAAGATTGTGTAAACAAGAAACTAAATCCAAGAAGAGTTCTCGATGGTTCAAGCATGTGTAAAAATGAACCCATGCCCAATTTACATCTCGTGATTGCCGTTTTAATCAGTTGATTTCTACTATATGAGCCTTGCTTGTTTTATTCCATCGCCACCATCTCTTTGGACAATCATATGCTTTCACTTGATTGTTTCTTCCTTTCCTGAGTAACCGTAGTAATGAGTGGTTTTATTAGCTAGCCTCTTGACCATTACATGTTTTGAGCAGTTCCACCATTACCAGAACCAGTGGCTACCCTTTGTACCACTCGTTCCTCTAGGACGAGTCACCTTTAAGTTCGTTTCTGACTCATAAAAGATGAAAAGTTTCTCGAGTATTTTTTCCCTTTTTGACTCATTAAAGAGAATAAAAATTGGGGGTCTTCTTTCAGCTCTTTACCGACTCTTTAAACAAAAAACGATTGCCAAGCTCTTGTCATTTTGAACTCTTTAAAGATTGAGAAATGTCGTGTGCCCAATATACGTTTACCCATTTTCGGTTGGGATGCAATATTTACAAGAAAGGTACTCCTTGAAAATAATGGTCAAGCGATTCTCTCAAGCATCATTTTCTGCCTTTTTGGGCTCGAGAGACACAAATGTACAAAAAGGCACCATGTGGAGTTTTTTTTCTGTGTCTTTTTCAAACTCTCTAAACATGAAAAACATACCGAGTTACACCTTTGTCAAAGTCGTTAAAACATTAAACAACATCGGATTTTTCACCATGGCAAACATGAGCTTCTCCTTCCTAGGGCTCATTAAAATTACTAGGCCGGATTTGTCCGAAGGATGAACTTACAATGCAAGCATATGATATCCCCTGCAAGCTTGCGATAAAAAATAATTGGGGTACCTGCCAAATATGGTGGGGAAAAATTTGGAAATTATATCAGTTGTGTCAGGTTGGGATATCCTTCCATTTGATCTCTATCACATCATCATGACCACTGATCCTATGGATCCAACAACTGCCAAACTCTAGAATCGTGTTGTTGATATGTTCAAGAGTAAGTCCCTCTACAATTACACTTACTCTTGATTTTTTGTATCATCTGAAGTCACTCGCATTATTTTGTCTCGTGTCGATGATGTGGGATACATCATGGCTGTCCTTCGACATGGTTGCTTCCTGTCGACTTTAGCTCATTATCTACGAATCTGGCCGAGAGACTCCCTTCCAGTACCTTAGAGCTTACATGCCCTAATGGCAATTTCTTCGCACTCGATGACAGGTTCACATCATTGGCTTTCGATCAGGTGGTTTCACGGGTGTTCGACATCATTTCCTTTATTCACATTCCATGAACTATGTTTCCAGTACCTTGAGAGCCATTGTCATTATTGGTGGTTTCTGTCACACTTGTTAACGATTAACATCATTGACTGGTAATCAAGCGACTTCTTAGCATGTTCAACTTCAAGACGTTCATTCGCATATTACGATTTGTGCTTTGATTGGGTCATTTGGAGCACAAGACCGTGGGCTAAGATTACATAAGTCCATGTTACGAGGTGATACTGACATGATCATGTTGACATACATGTCTCTTTCAGATGGATGGCTGCGACCATACCATGAGTTTTGCTATGTGATCCTTCTCATTATTGGATGGCTATGACCATACCTTGGTTTCGTTATGATCCTTCCTACTGGATTGTTGTGCCCATGCCTTAGATCCATTTACATGATCATTCTCTAGATGGATGTCTCCTTACAATGATTCATGTATTATTATTCAGAGTTTTTAGTGATGTATATGTATCTATGCTTGCTTGCAGGTTATTTGACGACGGACTCCGGTTCCCCACACGCACTTTTAAAGCATTTCACTCCTCACTCTAGTTCGGCCTTCATGCTTTAGGGGGCATCTGTTACATAGCATTTTATCACTGTCGTTGTACTCCCCATCCACAATCCCGGAGGACATCTACATTGTATTTGACATGCTTTCCTATCATGAAGAAACTCCCATTGTGTCCCTCTTCATGAGAAGAACAATTCCCTTTCGCATCATATCCAAAAAATTATTCTATTTATCCCAGTTTACAACACATGCGCTAATGAACCATGTCCTCCTCACATCGATATGCAGGGTTTACAATTGTCCCTAGCGCTGATTGGATCGACTGATCCCTTTCTCATTCATGTTGATCACATTTTGGAAAGTTTTTTAAATATGGAGCTGAAGCTTCCAGGTCTAGAAGCTTCATAACAGAAGTCTGGTAAATGGTTAGGCTGGATGGAGTCGAAGAGATTAGTTTGGGCTCCTTTCCCCTATTAGGATGGAACTAATCCAAGAGACAAGGCCTTCTCCCATGAGAAGAGGAACCATCTCCCCTCCATCCCAGCTATATAAACCTCTCTTTTCCCAAGCACACGTTAGCTTTTAGTCCTAATTAAGTTCTGGCTGAGGTTTTGATTTTGGAGTAGCCAACAAGCTACCCATAATTTGTATCTTTCTAGTCTATGTTTAAGGGAGAATTGTGAGTTTTGTTTGGTTTGAATACTAAAGGGAAGAGCCTTGAGACTAGCATTGTTGAGGCTATCCATGAGATTCTAGTAAAAGTGTGGGAACCCAGATATGTAGGAGGAGAACATCAACATCAAGACATCAATTGTAATCTCTTCTTGAACTAATATATATGGAAATATCGATTGATTTACGACATGAAATGTCATCTCACATATTTATGGCTTAATGTTTCTTGACCTGTTAAGTAGGTTGAATACAATATTATATGCTATTACGTTTTTTGTTTGCTATTTTTTTCTTGTTTCAAGTGTGCGAAGGAAGGAAACGAAATATAGCTGGAGCGAGGAAGTAGGATCATTACCAAGCATAATAAAATTCTAAGAGGTATGCCCTCTTAATTGACTCTAGCCTAAAGAAATCTTCCATATATTGTTTGTTTGTTACTAGACCCACTCTCTTGGGCTAGAGGAATTGTTTGTGTCTACACTTAGAATTTGCCTGCATCACACCTAGTTACTAACTTGAGGGTTTCACCAGATGAAGAGGAATAAGAGCAAGAAGAAAAAACATGCAAAGAAGGCAAAGATTCAACTTTAGGATCAACCAGAGGTTGATATTATTCAGGTGGAGAAGAACCCGATTGAGAAGTAGGTTGGATGTTAGGAACCATAGGGGTCGAAAATAACCAAAATAGCAGACCAATGGTAAATATGGGAAGGGACAACGTTGCCGTATAAGGAGTGCCAATATTTTGAAAAGCAGGAAAAGGACCAAAATTCACACTAGAGGTGTTTCTTTGATTGATGAACTTAGGGATTGGTGCCATTAGTCTCAACCAAAGATCTACTAAGTAGTATTTCCAAAGGAGGGATGTTTTTTCGCAATCAATTAATTGATTTTAGAAATTAACAAAAATAAATAAAAAATGGGTAACTAGGCATAAATTTTTACCAAGCAACTGTGAACTACAATATACACGTTGGAGAATGAAGAAATTAATGTATCACAACCAATATCAGTGAATGTTGTGCTCGGTGTATCATGGTATACAAGGAGGAAGACTCAGTTACCTATGGATGGGTATAAATCTATAGGGGACTCCCAATATATACGTGACAATACGTGGGAGTGCAGTTTGTAGTAGTGTTATCTAATGTGTAACAGTTCGATGAGAGCATTCCTTTATACTTTTCATGCATGGAGTGCCCCTAATATACCAAAAAGTAGTGGAGAATGGTCCTATACACTTTTGTACATGCAACAGGATTTCACCCCTGGGATGAAACGTTGGCCAAAAATGACAAATACTATGCTTAACGATGTCGAAACATGTCTCTAGCCTAGACCTCTAGATGTTTACGTTAATTTTCCAAATGATCCTTAAGTTAGTTGAGGGAAATTCTAACGTTGATTTTCGATTAAGTTTCAGTTTTAAGGCTCAATGATTGATGTCACCTAAACATACCTATGATGCAACTAATACGAGAAAATGATTCTTTTCAATTCAATGAAGAGCATAGGTAAGAGGTTGAAGAATTGATACAACAATCAAGTATGCAAAAAACAAAGCTTCTTAACTATATCTTTCACTTTCACTATTCCACCATATCCACCAAAAGTAAAATGAAACTTCAATTCACTGACATGTAGCTACATGAAATTTTCATTTTTATTTTTCAATGTATTTACCAAAAGTAAAGTGAAATCCAATTCAAATGCACCTACATGATTGTTTTCACTTTTATTTTCAATCAATGAGAATGCACTTCTTTTCAGCTTCCAACATGATGACAGTGCTGGACCCACCAACTTGTAAGGGGATCTCCCCGGTAAGAAGTCCCAATTAGATCTCAGACCTTTTGGTGTAGGAGTCCCAAGAGTGGGTCATGTGGTAATTCCTTGACCGTGATTTCACACAACGACGAGTAAGATGAATCTGTTGGTAGCAAGGGTGTGACAACTATAGTGAGTCAAGGAAGGTGTATGAGAGGTTCTAACACATGGATATTGAGATGAGTGCACCCCTTGGAAACCTGTAATAGTACTCGGATGGAAAGGGAACACACGAGCGAAGATTCATCACAAGTTGGAAAGCAAGTTTGCTGGCAATCCAAAGTGATGGTTAAACCAATAATACATTTCAGAAAGATTCATACATACTGATATAGAATAGTCCATACATGCATGCATAAGAAAGAAAATACATATGCCATTTAGAGTAGACAAGATAGATGGAATACAATACAACATGTGCATGAAATGTGTTGGCTCTTATTATCTAAAGAAGTGTAAGTTCCAGTCATACAATTCATCTATGTCCAACCACCAGCTCCAATAGTGGAACGTTGCAACCACATCCACCTCCTCCTCCAAAGAGATGTACTAGCTCCGTGGAGTGGAGAAGCCAAGGTGAGTTACAATACTGTCGAAGCTCTCTCCAAGATAGTCTTATCGGAATCTTGGCTGACCAAAAGCCTTTAATATGAGTTATGAGGTTCTATTTATAACAAAGGGTGGGGTGACCCTTGACATTCCTCTTTGTGATAGTTCATGTACCCTCATGACTCTTCATCTACTCTATGACTGTTACATCCAACTATCGAGACATGACTTACACTTGACAAGACGTACATTACAATTCACATGTACTCATGTGAGACAACATGGCTTGAGCAAGCCAAGAAAGACATCACTGACACTCGGTCTGTTGTGATGATACCAACTCTTTGACATGCTTGTGATGGTGAAGGTGGTGAGATGATGCCAAGCTTGGTCATCCATGATGGTGTGCATGCACTCCATTGTGACCTCTTGCTAAAGCAAACTCATGCCTTCATTGCATCCGGGTGCATTGGTATGGTTCCTCCATCCGAATTGTCTGCTAGCATGCACATGCTCTTTAGGTGCGGATGGACCGGCAACACACTAATGCATAGCGTCTTTGCTAATATTCCAGTTTGTGTAGTGGTCATGCACATCAACTGTCGACTACATCTTCTGCTCCAGTCGAGCTTACTTCTTGTCTTCGCCTTGGTGAGTGTGTTGAATGGGTTATATCACATGCATGTGCATAATGAAATGCATGTTGTTGAATCCCTTGCATGTGATCAACAACACTTCTCACCATGTCTGCTCCGTGCCACATGCTGGGACAGATCTATAACTTGTACAGGCGCAGTTTCATCCATGAGTGCATGTTGTGCCCCCTGCTGTTTATGTTATTGCTGCAACTCATTCGTCTGTCTAAACATCTTCATATTCTTCCTTGAGTTGTTGCTTTAGCACATGAAACTCATTCTTTGCTCCATTCTCTATCTTCATGCAATATTCATGTCACACCGTCACCTCATAGCCTGAGCCTCCAAGGTTGCTTTCATCATCAGTGGATATGCTTGAGCTTGCAACTTTGTTCCGCCTCCATGTTGTCAACAACCTTCCTCTTACATTCATTGCATTTGCTATGCTACCTTCAGCCACTATTCATGATGTTGTTGTTGTTATACCTTGGTATCCTTGTCTATAAACAACTTGATGTATTCGTGGGTAGGCAATTTCATAGAAACGTGATCGATTGCATCCCCAAGTGTGCTTTGAAAGGTGTCTTCATCTCTGCTCTCCTGGAAACCATTGTACTTGTACTGCTAAGAGGCAGATGAACACTTGCAATACCTGGAGACATGGAAACACTCATGGCAAGCAATCTGTCAGTTGAAAACCAAAATGAACTTGAGAACTGACTTGCAACATACCTGTGAGACTGATTATGAAGGTTGCGCAATTTTGGTCAGGAGGTCGAGAGACTAACTGCCAAGACTATGCAAGGCATAGTCCGGGTCGCTTGGAGACTGATTGATTGCTGGAACTACACAATGCATAATCCAGTGTTGTTGGTGACTGGTAGAATTGCGCAATGCGCAATCTCAACTGGAAATGGCTACAACAGTGATTTCATTTCGCAATTGTTTAGGTCCGTAGTCAGTATCCCTTATAAATGTGCAGAACAACCCTGGAGGATAGTGGATGGGTAAAAATGTACATTTTTGGAGAGGAAGACAGAGTGTTCCTTCCCCAGATTACGCAATGCTCTCTTAGAGTTGGCAGAGTTCGGGCCAAGGTTGGCCAAACTCACCGACGAGCAACTGAAAGTGAATGTGAATATGAATGCATGGTGATACTGAGTGTAAGCATGAGTGAATGATCGTGCATGCAAATGATAAATGATAGATTTAGAAAATAGAACAACATGCATGTGGGTGAGGCGAGTCGCTGAATCGGTGACCGTTCATGAAAAACAGTTTCATGCATGCGACAACAGTGATATGTTGACACAAACTGAAATGGTGCTAGTACAAGCTTGAATGTATCAAAATGATAGGAAAAGCTCACTAAAATCAAGCAGATAATGTTCATATGAAGTGAAATACAAAAAGTGCAAGAAATGCAACACAAGTCATTAAAAGCGGGCTTACCCCAAAACAATTGGGCTGAGTGTGCTAACAGCTCCTAGATGTGACGTGGGATGTCAGAGCTGCAAGGTTGATGTGAGGAATGAGCTCTGCAGTGTTCGGTTCATGAGTTTTGATAACATCGAGGTTGTGATGTGCATGCCACAAATCTAGGGAAAGTGACACTTGGTGGGAGGTTTCTCAAATGATCCTTGCATGTAACCTCCAACTCCCCAAAAATAGATCCCTGAAACAAGGGATATATTTGCATGGTGTCTTGGGATAAGCTATACATGTATGCAAGTCTGTTTTGCTCGGTCCCGGAGGGAATCGATCAACTCAGCTGCACATGTAAGAGGTTGTTCAACTACTGGGAGAAAATTCACATTTCAGGTTGGGAGATGGGCTGGCTTCCTAGGCAATTTGCACAATTTTTGGGAAGAGAAGCTGACTACTGCCCAGATTTGCACAAATTCTGGGTTGAGTAGCCCTACTAGGGAAAATTGTGCAATTTTCACTATGAGGGTTGACTGCTAGAATTGCGCAATTATGGAGCCCAACAGGCTGGCAGTCAAGATTGCACAATTTCTGGAGGGAAGGTTGGTTTCCCTCCAGAATTGCTCAATTTCTTGGGGGAGCTACTCAGCCTGCAATTGGACCAAGTCCAGGTGGTTAGCCTATGAGGGTAATGCATGGAGTTGTGGTCGATAGGCTACCTTTGTGAAAGGAAAACACTGAATCTTGTGTACTTCACGAAGCATGACATGCCCATGTGAAGGATGGAAAGGAGGCTCCAAAATGAAGCTGGGTGTTAATGGGAAAAGTGTCTACTCAGAACAACCCTATCCCACTAAGGTGTGACAGTGACCTTAGAAAAAAACAAGGAAAACTACTTTCGTATTCTTCTTTATGAACTATAAACGAAGAGGAATAGGATGAACCAACCTGTGTCTTGCGCTAGTCCTTTGATCCAATCTCTCTCCTCTTTGACAGCTTCCAGCTACCTACTCCCTTACTTGCCCAGCTTCACCAAGTTCCTGTAAGATCACAGAAGAAGAAAACTACACAAAGACATGGATTCATATTCATAAATAGCTTAGGATCAGATTTAAGCTAAACATACAAATGTAACAAACATCAATGAAACACAAGCATGTAGGAGAAACTCAAATAGTTTTATTGATATAACAAGAAGATCCAGGAGGAGTTACAACCGATGATTCCTGATCCAGCATCAACCTCCCAGCAAATGAATCCCCTCTTCACCTCCAACAAAGCATAAATCACCCAATACTCTGATATCTATCTCAAAACCAACAACAATTCTCTGCAATGTCCAAAATTCCAGCCTCTGGATCTCTGGGATGAGGGATCCATATATAGATGTATGCAAAGAGGATGAGTCAGCTTATGATTTGACTAGTGGCTTCTCTCTGTCAGTTCCTGCTTCCACTTGGAGACTGAGAGCCTCTTACTCATCCTTGGTCTAACTCAGTGAGGCAAGTGTCATTGGGAAGATTCTGGAAGCTTCCATTGTCTGTCCACCTCGCGGAATGACACTTCCATTTGTCATTTCCCGTTCAACGCACCTTGTTAGTGCATTTAGGTGCGTTGCAACGCACCTAGCTAGTGTACTTGGGTGCTATGCAACGCAGCTAGCTAGTGGAGCAGCTGAAATGATCCTGATTTGACTGATTCTGAGCAGTTTCTGGTGGAGAACTTCTGGGAGAAGCTGTAATTTGTTGACCTTGTTCCTTTAGGGGCCGGAACAACACTTTTAGGGACTTATGATCCCTTGGTTTATGGACATTTCATGCTTAGAGATGTAAGGCACAAAAATGTCTATAACAGTTGCCCCCTAAAGTATGAGGCCGTTTATCGGGTGAAATGCTTTGTTAGGAGGATCCGAAGTTCTTTCAATGATGGGAGGAGACCTGTAATAAGATACAATACAATACATTATCTTCATACTGTTTTCATGATCTAGCTGAGACGGGCATTCCCATGCTCAACTTTATAAATTCATTTTCATGTACATAGGATAGACAATCGTCTGATGGTAGACTGATGATTCTGATAGAGCCATCATCCTTTTGGTAGGATGATTATCTGTGCTGCAATGCTGTACATTTCAATGTCTTTATTTTCCTGAATATATATCGCAGCCCGGATGGATGAAACTAGGTCCAGGGTCTTCAATCTCGTCCGATCTTCACTCGAAGTACAAGTCGATCCATGTGAGAAATGTTTTGAAGTCGAACATGGAAATACATCACTTGATTACCAGTCAATGATGTAAACTGTTAACAAGCGCGAGAGGAATCACCGATAATGATGATGACCCTCAAGGTACTGCAGTACAATTCACGTGGTGTGAATAAAGGACTTGTGTTGTTGGGAAAAGTATCCAATACGGAATGACCCTATCCCACTCTAAGGGTGATAGTACCTCAGCAACAATCGAAGCAAAGCTATCTAAGATTTCTTCTTTATGAAAGTAAAATAGGGGAGAAAGAGATCCACTAACCGATGTCTTTCGCTAATGGTTGATCCAATCTTCTCTCCTTGCTGCTTGCTCCCAACTCCTTGCTCTTTCACTGGCCCAGCTACACCAAGATCCTGCAAAATGGCAAGAGAGGGAAACTACAAGAAGCATACATTCATAATTGATTCAAGGATTAGAATAAATCAAATACACAAGTATAACAATACACCATTGAGACACATGCATATAGAAGAACCTCAAATGATTTATTAATGGAAGAAGTAAAGTTCAGGAAGTGATACAACCATAAAAGGCCCAATCCAGCATCACCTCCCAACAGAAAGAAATCTCCTCTTCACCTCCTTCAAAGCAAATCACCCAATAGTTCTAAACTCAAACCAACAGCACTTCCTTACATTCACAAGATTCCAGCCTCCTTAGACCTCATGAGAGAGCTCTATATATAGGAGTTTTGGAGAAAGGATGAGTCAGCTTGAAGCTGGCATGAAGCTGACTAGTGTCCTCTCCCACTTCAGTTATTCTTCAGTTCTTGAGTCCACTTGGAGGTTCTTGCTTCCAATTGGAGATCTAGACCCTCTTACTCATCACAAGTCGAATTCCCTGATCCAAGTGTCATTTTGGAAGCTTCCTGGGCATTGACACCTTGAGGAATGACTGTGCCACATGTCCCAGCTCGCCCAGCGCAGGTAGCCTTCTTTGCAGTTGACATTCAGCGCAGGTAGACAGTGGAGCAGTTGACATTCAGCGCAGATGCTCAGTGGAGCAGTTGACATGATCTAGAATTAGCTTGTTTTTGAGTGTTTTCAGGTGGAGAACTGCTATTCAGTGCTGTGGTTTGCTGACCTTGTTCCTCTAGGGGTAGGAACACCATGTTTAGGGACTTTGGATCCCTTAGATTATGGACATTTCATGCTTCATGCTGTAAGGCACAAAAATATATATAACAGTTGCCCCCTAAAGTATGAGGTCGTTTATCGGGTGAAATGCTTTATCAGGAGGATCCGAAGTTCATTCAATCGTTGAGAGGTGACCTGTAATAAAATACAATACAATACATTATTTTTCATTCTGCTTTCATGATCTAGCTGAGGCGGGCATTCACATGCTCAGCTTTATAGATTCATTTTGGTACATAGAACAGACGATCGTCTGATGATAGACTAATAATTCTCTGCTGAAATTATCATCCTTTGAGTAGGATGATCATCTGCTTCAATGATGTACATGTCAAATGTCTTTATATTTCCTGAATATATATCGCAGCCCGGATGGATGAAACTAGATCCGGGGTCTTCAAACTCGTTCGATCTTCACTCTAAGTACAAGTCGATCCATGTGAGAATTGCGCTGAAGTCGAACATGGAAAGACATCGCTTGATTACCGGTCAATGATGTAAACCGTTAACAAGCGCGAGAGGAATCACCGATAATGATAATGACCCTCAAGGTACTGCAGTACAATTCACGTGGTGTGAATAAAGGACTTGGCGTCGAACACCACGCAAAATCTTTCGGTCGAAGGTCATTGATGTATACCTGTCGCCGGAAGTGAGAAACTTGCCATTGAGGCATGCAAGCTTCAAAGTACTGAGGGGGTTGTTCCTAGATCAACTTCTTGGATAATGAGCTGAAGTCGAAAAGAAGTGATCCGTCAAAGGAGGGCCTTAATGAATCCCACATCAGTGACATGGAACGGAGCTAATGATTTTAGTGGAGGTGAAAACAATCTGTGACATATGATTCAGGGTGGCGGTCATGGATGGATGAAAGATAATGTATGGCAGTGGATGAGACACGGTTGACTCTTTCTGAACAACATCTCTTGAACATATAACGACACTGATGTGATGGATCGGTAGCATTACCCCAAATGTGGATGGTTTGGCGAGACCATGGTGATTAGACCGGTGAATGAAACAACCCAACCCGATGTGATACGGAGGAAAAGTGTCATGTTCAAGAGCAACTTGCTACCATTAAAGCTTTGAGGTTCTCCCAATTTTTCCCCAGTCATTTCTGACCAGTACCTCTTTATTTTTGTCAAGCTTGAGGAGGATAACATATGCTTGTTCTATAACCTGCCCTTCGGGCAAGCCCATCGCTATGTTTTAACGAGCCTAGCGATAGGGAAACTCGTTCTCGTCTAAAGACAAGTTTGTCGCTATTTAATCATTTTAACGAGTCTAACGACAAGGAAAACTCGGTCCTTTTCATTTTTAGAGAGTCTGAAAAGGTACAGAAAGTTAACTCCAAAATTCCTTTTTCGTCATCTAATCCCTTAAGTCCGAAAACGTATAAAAGAATACAGAAGGGATGAGTTTTCGATGACTTTAACGAGCCAAATAAAACAAGCGCTCGACCTTTTTGTGCAATGATCCCTCAAGTCCAAAAAGATTAAAATCTAGAGGAGGGATATCTCTTCCGGTCCTTTTAACGAGCTGGAAGGCCAAAACTCGGCAAACTTTTCATATTTTACGAGTCAAATGAAAAGAGCTTAAAGAAGACTCGTCTTTTGAGGAACGAGTGATAAACAGGGATAGCAGCAGATTCCAGGTATAGGTTGGAATTTTCCAATCACGGCAGTGTCACAAGGATGGCTAGGTGAAATCACTCTTCGCAGTTGTTGCTCAAAATGGGTAAACAATCATATGGAGGTGAACGATCGGCCAAATGACGGTGGAGGTGGCAGGTGCAAACACGACCAAGGCTTTTTATGGCTGATAAATTTACGATCACAAAGGTTATTTACCAGAATAGGTTCATTTTTTATTTAAAAATGAGCTTAAACTCTGGGGGAAACATTTCTCACTGCTTTTATTTATTTTTTAAGGAGCATGAAGACCGCGTTAAAACTGCTCGGATCTTGCGTTTATTTTTTAACTACCATGAACTTTATGCTAAAACTGCTCGATATACCAGTCATAAGATAAGAAATGTCTCCTGTGAGATCTCTATTTTTTAAGGAGTTTCATCTTCACTAAGCTTTACTCCATATCCTTTCTTTATGCAAGTTCGGAAACGACTAATCCAAAAAACAGATAAATAACCGCTCTTTGCTTGCACTCCAAAAGGTTTGCATGCCCCCAGGTATAAAATACAATTTCAAGGCTGCCCCTCCTCCTTCCCACCTCTGTTTTGCTTTGGGTGTTCATAGCTACTTGTCGTCTTGCCAGTCTAATGTTAACGATACTTGTCTTCTCGTTATTTTTAACGGGTCTTACGCGATACTTGTCTTCTCGTCAGCCCAACTTTTAACAGATCTTTCGCAAGATCGCAAGAGAACAGCTACTTGCGACAAGAGAGCAGCTACTTGCGACAAGAGGAGAACGCTACTCAAAGACAAAACATTGGTGTTATTGAGGGAGGCTTGCCTCTTTCTGGTTACCCAAAGATTGTTTCGTTAATCTTTCAAACAAAACATTTCCTCGGCACTGTCTACCGAAATAGACAAGGGTGAATGACTGTTGTCAAACACGTAACCTTGACAAAAGAATCCTATTCCAGAACAACCCCTCTTCCATCCACGGACGGGGTACGGACTAGTCATATTCTCTCGCGGAAATTTTATCTTATACCCAGGGTTTTCTCTGCCCAAAGCAGACCAGGATGCATGCCCCCTGGGTTCCAGTCCCATCTTTCCGAATCACTCGCACTCATCGGGAAGGAGGACTGGGGGTGGAGACATTTCTTGATTGAATAGACCATTCAGGGTTGGTATGTGACTATTTGCGATGCGTGATCCCGGAAATGAAAGTTGGTCTACGAGCTTGACCATTCTTCCTTCGTGTGGAAAACACATTACTCTAAAGAGTGAGGAGACTATTGCTCCCATGCAATATATATAGTCTCGTCCAAGGAGTAGGTTATAATCCAAGGGTCCTTGAACGACCATCACGTTCATTTGAACGGTCTTCCCTTTCAATGTAACAGGCACATTGGGGAGGATCCCTAATGGTCGACTGGTTCCTTTATCGAAACCCGAGAGATTTCTTATCTCAGGCAAAAGCGTCGGGGAACCCAGTGCTTTCCAAGCAATAGAGGAAAGGATACTCACAGATGCCCCTTCATCAATGATAGTGCCAACCATTACCACTCTGTAAATTTGGACCATGATTCTGAATGGTATACTGGCTGGCAACCGGGGTCTGCCTAGTTGGTTCCAATCAAAGGACACAACCAGGTTGCTTGGTGGTGGGACCGAATATACGGTCGGATATGATCCTGATGATGTTCCTTCCTGCGATAAAGGAATGGGCGCATTTCCCTGATGCTCATCAGAGTCTGTGTTAATGAAAAGAATCTGGATGGTGTCATCCTTATTCTCTTCGGTGCGGGTGTCATTTGAAGATGAATCTTCAGTGACGGTGTCATTTGACGATGAAACTTCTGAAGGGAGAACCGGGTCAACTGCCGTTTCGACCTTTGGACTTTCGTCCGGTCTGGATTCAGTAGGTTCATTTTCAATGACTGACACTTCAGCTGACCACTTGAGCGGGCCAGCTATATTCTCAACCAACGAAGGACTTGGCACGAGTTTTTTGTATCCAGGAGGAAGTCTCAACGGTGAAACCGGACGATCTTCCAAAACTCTCTTCGCTTCGTCTAAGAAGGGACAACGGTGGATGGCGTGATCGCCTTCACACAGTCTGCAGGGGGATCTTGCTCCCCCTCTTTGTCTTGAACCTTCACTTTCGCTGGTTCACGGTAAGCAATCAACATGTCTATCAGAGGTTGATGCTCCCGAATTGTGCAAACGAGGGGACCAGTCCCTTAGTATCCGGGGAATACAGGGACAATCTCTATGGAAGTGGTCTCCTCTACATATGACACATGGCGATTTAGGCCCGGTCTGTGCTATGTGTGTATTTTTGTCAGATGTCTTTTGCTTGCTCCCAATCGCCTTAGGCTCCTTCTTCTTCTTCTCTCTCTTCTTCTTCTCCTTCTTCTCCATGGGAGCTTGGCTTTTGCCGGCTCTACCTTGCGAAGATGAAGGATTGGAGGAAGAGTTATAGGAAGTAGAAGGCTGGTGGGCAGCTCTAGACTCATCTAACTGTTGACTCGACTGTTCAGGAACCATGGTGTTCTGAACTACATTGGTTGAGAATAGCCAAATTGGCAGGCCAATTGTCAGTCCTGGAAGCGACAATGTGGCCATGTGGGGCGCACCAACTTCTCCCCAAGAGGAGAAAGGACTAGGATTTCCATCATGAGGAATTCCTTGGTTGGGGCGTTCCATGTTCTCAACCTACAGATCAGCGCAGGAATAGGAGGTGATTATGTTCCATTTAAAATAAATTTTATAACGACGCTTTAGACACAACTTGCTTTTTCACTTTTTAAGAGTCGAGAAAAAGCTAAAGATGACTCTAGTCTCCTTCGATGTTTTAACGAGCCCGAAGTGACAAATGCTCGGATGGACTTTTTCAGTTATAGAGTTTGAAAAAGGCCAAAAGAAACTGCTCTGGAGTTCTAGGCAGAGGGTGTGCCAAACTTTTCGCAAAACCACAGAATACGTTTTACGGTACGAGTGGTCGATCTTCGTGAATGTTGTGTTCACTGCATTGCGATCAGTAGGGCGGTCGACACGGCTTCCTATGGATAAAGGCTTTGTTCCTATAGGTGTCTCCCAATATATACGCGACGTTACGTGGGAGCACAAGTCCGTATTGATACTTATCGCTTCACCGTGGAGGAATCACCCAACCACTCAACGCTAAGATATCACGTTTAACGACGCCGGAACACGTCTCTATCTTAGACCTCTATGTGTTTGCGTTATGTTTCAAAGCGTTGTTATGTAAATTCAATTCATTTTAAGTTGATCTTGTTTAGCAGTTTGCCTTTATGGATCACCACGAGATGTATAATACAACTTCCTAAATGTAGCCTAAGATGATAAGCAAGCTTTTCAATCTTTCAACTTTGAAAATCTTAACTACTGAGGGAAAAGAAAGACATCATCTTTTCACACAGATCATAGAGCACACACTAATGCACTTTTCCCTAAATCAACATACAAACTGTCAAAATGCACATGCACAATGCAGGTATTTCTTTTCTCTTTCTTAATGTTGGTGTATTACAAAAAGAAAGCTGTTGTATAACTTTGAATTCAATTTCAAGTGAAAGCAAACAAGCTTTGTCCAAAATCAAAAGACACCTTAAGATTTACTTGTTTCGACACTAGAAATACATAAATTCAAACCATATGACGAAAGCAAATGCTCAATCAGCTATGAACAGCAAACAAACTAACTCTTAAGATAAAAACGACACTTATTACAGGTCTAGATCTAAGAGGCCACAGCAAGACTAGTTCACTTTCGTTATGGGAAACTGCAAATGATGTAAGAAATACACAAAGAACAAATACAGTTTCTTTATACAACCGAGGCTGAATAGTGGCAAAGAAAGGTGGTTTCAGATAGGTACATTGACTGATAACAGGCTGCAAAAACAAGGATGAAAACAGGGCAATAGGAGGAGAGAACCCCAGTTGCACAAGGCAAAACTGGTTCAGCGCAGGTAGTACACTGTCAGTTTGACATTCAGCGTAGGTAGCCCCTTCGGGACCTGCGATGAAATGCAGACTGCCTTCAGAGTGCCTGCAATGAAGAGATAAACTTTCGTTTTTCTCAGTTTCCGGGTTACAGATTGCTCAAAAATTCACAGTTTTTGGCCAAATCAAAAGCTATCAATCAAGTACACACTAAAGGATGATTAGGAGGATCAAAAGCTATCACTAAGAGCTGTTCAGAGTCCTTGTGGATCAGCTCTTCAAATCATAAACATGCCCAGAAACTGAGCTAGAGTAGCTGCCCTCTACTTTGCATTTGAAAGATCCAAATGCAGTTCGATTCGGTACTCCCTGTGTTTAGGAAATGAATAGCAAAAACACAAACAACCAACAAGATACGATCCCTAGCGGAGTCGCCAATTTGTTGTTGGGAAAAGTATCCAATACGGAATGACCCTATCCCACTCTAAGGGTGATAGTACCTCAGCAACAATCGAAGCAAAGCTATCTAAGATTTCTTCTTTATGAAAGTAAAATAGGGGAGAAAGAGATCCACTAACCGATGTCTTTCGCTAATGGTTGATCCAATCTTCTCTCCTTGCTGCTTGCTCCCAACTCCTTGCTCTTTCACTGGCCCAGCTACACCAAGATCCTGCAAAATGGCAAGAGAGGGAAACTACAAGAAGCATACATTCATAATTGATTCAAGGATTAGAATAAATCAAATACACAAGTATAACAATACACCATTGAGACACATGCATATAGAAGAACCTGAAATGCTTTATTAATGGAAGAAGTAAAGTTCAGGAAGTGATACAACCATAAAAGGCCCAATCCAGCATCACCTCCCAACAGAAAGAAATCTCCTCTTCACCTCCTTCAAAGCAAATCACCCAATAGTTCTAAACTCAAACCAACAGCACTTCCTTACATTCACAAGATTCCAGCCTCCTTAGACCTCATGAGAGAGCTCTATATATAGGAGTTTTGGAGAAAGGATGAGCCAGCTTGAAGCTGGCATGAAGCTGACTAGTGTCCTCTCCCACTTCAGTTATTCTTTAATTCTTGAGTCCACTTTGAGGTTCTTGCTTCCACTTGGAGATCTAGACCCTCTTACTCATCACCAGTCGAATTCCCTGATCCAAGTGTCATTTTGGAAGCTTCCTAGGCATTGAAACCTTGAGGAATGACTGTGCCACATGTCCCAGCTCGCCCAGCGCAGGTAGCCTTCTTTGCAGTTGACATTCAGTGCAGGTAGACAGTGGAGCAGTTGACATTCAGCGCAGATGCTCAGTGGAGCAGTTGACATGATCTAGAATTAGCTTGTTTTTAGGTGTTTTCAAGTGGAGAACTGCTATTCAGTGTTGTGGTTTGCTGACCTTGTTCCTCTAGGGGTAGGAACAACATGTTTAGGGACTTTGGATCCCTTAGATTATGGAAATTTCATGCTTCATGCTGTAAGGCACAAAAATGTCTATAACAACTTGGCGTCGAACAGCTCGCAAAATCTTTCGGTCGAAGGTCATTGATGTATACCTGTCACCGGAAGTGAGAAACTTTCCATTGAGGCATAAAAGATTCAAAGTACTGAATGGGGTGTTCCTAGATCAACTTCTTGGATAATGAGCTGGTGTCGACAAGAAGAGATCCGTCAAAGGAGGGCCTTAATGAATCCCACATCAATGACATGGAACGGAGCAAATGATTTTGATGGAAGTGAAAATGATCTGATGATATATGGTTCAGGATGGCGGTCATGAAAGAATGAAGTATAATGTATGGTAGTGGACGGGACACTGATGACTTCTCTGGATGACTTCTCTTGAACATGTTGGTGACACTTATGTGATGGATTGGTAGTATTTACCCCAAATGTGGATGGTATGGCGTGACTATGGTGATGTGACCGGTGAATGAAACAACCCAACCCGACTCAGGAATGGAGTGGAAGTGTCATGTTCAAGAGCGACTTGATACCAATAAAGATTCTTTGAGTTTCTTCCCACTTTTTCCCCAGTCATTGCTGACTAGTACCTCTTTATTTTTGTCAAGCTTGAGGAGGATAACATATGCTTGTTCTATAATTTGCCCTTCGGGCAAACCCATCGCTATGTTTTAACGAGCCTAGCGATAGTCAAACTCGTTCTCGTCTAAAGATAAGTTTTTCGCTATTAATATTTTTAACAAGTTTAATGACAAAGATAACTCGGTCCTTTTCATTTTTAGAGAGTCTAAAAAGGTACGTAAAGGTAACTCCAAAATTCCTTTTTTGTCATCTAATCCCTTAAGTCCGAAAAAGTATAAAACAATACAGAAGGGATGAATTTTCGATAGTTTTAACGAGCCGAACAAAACAAGTGCTCGATCTTTTTATGCAATAATCCCTCAGGTCCAAAAAGATTAAAATCTAGAGGAGGGATAGCGCTTTCGGTCGCTTTAACGAGCTGGAAGGCCAAAACTCGGCAATCTTTTCATATTTTACGAGCCAGTTGAAAAGAGCTTAAAGAAGACTCGTCTTTTTGAGGAACGAGTGATAAAATGGGTAGCAGGTGATTCCAAGTAAGGGTTGGAATTTTCCAATCACGGCAGTGTCACAAGGATGGCTAGTGAAATCACTCTTCGCAGCTGTTCCTCAAAATGGGTAAACAATCAAATGGAGGTGAATGATCGGCCAATGAAAAAGTGGAGGTGATGGTGCAAACACGACCAAGGCTTTAATGGCTGAAATGCTTCATTCACGGTGGTTATTTATCGGGGAATAGTCCATTTTTTAACGAGATTAAACGCGGGTGGAAACATTTGCTCATGTCTTATGTTTATTTTTTAATGAGCTTGAACTATGCGCTAAAATTGCTCGATTAATCCAGTCGTATGATAAGAATGTCTCATATAAAACGGCAACTTTTAGATTTTTGCCCCACATCCTTTCTTTATGCAAGTTAGGTGACGACTAATCGTACGAGTTTAAAGGGTTAGAGGTCCTAAAAATTTAAAAAATAAATAGCTGCTCCTCGCTTGCACTCCAAAAGGTTTGCATGCCCCCAGGTATAAAATATGGTTTCGAGGTTACCCCTCAATTTGCAGACAAAACATTTTTTCTATCGGGAAAGGCCTACCTCTTACAGGTTACCCAAAGATTGTTCTATTCGCGGTGCAAACAAAACACTTCTTTGGCGGTGTCTACCGAGATAAACAAAGGTGAGTGACGACGTCCGCCAACTCACATAACTTTGACAAGAGAATCTTATTCTAGAATAACCCCTCTTCCACCGACGGACGGGGTACAGACTAGTCATATTCTCCCGCGGAAACCTACCCTATACCCGAAGTTTTCCTGCCGAAGCAGACCAGGACGCATGCCCCCTGGGTTTTAGTCATATCCCTCCGAATTACTCGCACTCATCGGGAGGAAGGACTGGGGATTGAGACATTTCTTGCATGAAGAGACCATTTAGGGATGGTGTATGACTATTTGCCATGCGTGATCCGGGAAATGAAAGCTGGTCCACGAGCTTGACCACTCTTCCTTTGTGCGGAAAACACATTACTCTAAAGAGTGAGGAGACGATGGCTCCCATGCAATAAATATAGTCTCATCCAAGGAGTAGGTTATAATCCAAGGGTCCTTGAACAACCATTACATTCATTTGAACTGTCTTCCTTCTCAATGTTATGGGCACATTGGGAAGGATCCCTAAAGGTCGACTGGTTCCTTTATCAAAGCCTGTAAGATTTCTCATCTCAGGCAACAACGATGGCGAACCAAGTGCTTTCCAAGCAATAGAGGAAAGGATACTCACAGAATCCCCCTCATCTATGATGGTACCATCCATGACCATTCTATATATTTGAACGATAATTCGGAATGGTACACTTGCTAGTAAATGAGGTCTGCCTAGTTGATTCCAGTCGAAGGAGACAACTAGGTTGCTTGGAGGTGGGACCGAGTAGACGGCTGGGTATGGCTCTGACGAACTTCCCTCCTGTGGTAAGGGAATGGGTAGATTGCCCCTATGTTCGACGGAGTCTGTGTTGATGAAGAGAATTTGGACGGTGTCATCCTTGTTCTCTTCAGCAACTGTATCATCCGAAGATAAAACCTCTGAAGGCAAGACCGGGTCAACTACCGCCTCGAACTTTTGAATTTTGTCTGGTATGGATTCAGATGGTTTATCTTCAATGATAGGCGCTTCAGCCGACCACTTGAGCGGGCCAGCTGGATTCTCAACTAGCGACGGACTCGGCAAGAGTTTTTTATATCCAGGAGGAAGTCGTAATGGCAAAACCGGACGATCATCCAAAACTCTTTTTGCTTCATCTAAGAAGGGACAACGGTGGACGGCATGATTGCCTTCGCACAGTTTACAAGGAAATCTAGCTTTCCATTTTTGTCCTGGGGCTTCACTTTCGCTAGTTGACGGTGTGCTTTCAACATGATCATCAGAGGTTGATGACACCGGATTGTGCAAATGAGGAGACCAGTCCCTTAGAATCCGAGGGATGCAAGGACAATCTCTGTGAAAGTGGTCTCCTTTGCAAATGACACATGGCGATTTAGGCCTGGTCGGTGCAGTGTGTGGATTTTCGTTAGACGAAACTCGTTTTCCCCCATTCGCCTTTAGCTCCTTCTTCTTCTTCTCTTTCTTCTTCTTCTCCTTCTTCTCCTTAGGAACTTGACTTTTGGCTTTGCCAGCCCCATCAAGCGAAGAGGAAGGAGGAGAGGAAGAATTAGAGGAAGTAGAAGGTTGGTGGGCAACTCTGGACTCGTCTAATTGCTGATTCGATTGTTCAGGAATAGTTTTGTTCTGAACGACATTGGTTGACAAGAGCCATACTGGCAAGACAATTGTCAGTCCTGGAAGCGACAATGTGGCCATATGGCGTGCACCAACATCTCCCCAAGAGGAGAAGGGACTAGGATTTCCACCAAGGGGAATTCCTTGGTTGGTAGACTCCATTTTCTCAACCTAAGATCAACGTAGGAAAAGGGTATGAATATTCCGTTTAAAATAAATTTTTAGATGCTTTGACACAACTTGTTTTTTCAGTTTTAAAGAGTCGAGAAAAAACAAAAGATGACTCTAGTCTCCATCGATTTTTAATGAGCCTGAAGTGACAAGTGCTCAGATGGACCTTTTCCGTTAAGGAGTCTGAAAAGGAACGAAAGGGACTGCTCTGGAGATATAGGTAGAGGGAGTACCAAACCAATCGCAAAACTGCAGAATACTTTTTATGGTACGACAGTCAATCTTCCTGAATGCTGTGTTCGGTGCATTGCGATCAGTAGGGCGGCCGACACGGCTTCCTATGGATAAAAGGTTTTAAGCCTATAGGGTTCTCCCAATATATACTCAACGGTACGTCGGAGCACAAGTCCGTACTAACACTTATCATCTTAAAGTGGAGGAATCACCCAACCATCAGTGAGGACAAGAGTTACCAGGCTTTACGACACCCGAATACGTCTCTAGCCTAGACCTCTAAATGTTGTGCGTTAAGTTCCAAAGCGTTGTTAGATTCATTCAATTTATTTTAAGTTGATCTTTCTTAGAAGTTTTCCTTTTGGGTTCACCATGAGATGTAGATGTAATTCCTAAAATGCAATCTAAAGATGATAAGCAAACTTTTATCTCTTTTCAGCAATGAAAATCCTAGCTACAAGGGGAAAAGAAAGACACAATCTTTTCTCAAGGAGCAAAGAGCACACTGTAAATGCATTTTCCTAAATCAAGCCAAACAGACTGTCAATATGCAAATGCATATGTGCATGTATTTGTTTTTCACTTTCTTAATATTGATGACTAAAAAGAAAGTTGATGTACAAATCTGAATTTTCTTTCAAGTGACAAACACAAACAAGCTTCTTTTCGAAATCAAAGGGTAGAGATGATTATGACACTTTATGATTTTGAAATAAATACTCGTTTCAACACTAGAAAGTCATAAATTCAAACCAAAGGCAAAAGTAAAAGCATAATCGACTGTCAACAGCAAATAAACTTTCTCCTAAGATCAAAATCGACACTTACGACAGATCTAAATCAAAGGACGATAGTATGACTATTCTACTTTTTCAATGGAAAACTGTAAATGATGTAACAAACACACAAAGAACATCTACAGTCTTTTTGTACAAAGGAGGCGGAATTAAGGCAAAGAAAAGGGGTTTTTAAACAGACACACACTGATCATAGGCTGCAAAAATCAGAGACAAAACTGAAAAAATGAAGCAAAGAACCTCAGCTGCATAGGGCTAGGCTGATCAGCGCAACTGTTACACAAAGAAACTGGATTGCAGCGCAGGTAGCCCTCTCGGGAACTGCGTTGAAATGCAGAATCTCTTCACAGAGCCTACGCTGGGGTAGAAACGAGAATTCTATCCAGGTTCTGGGTCACGGTTTGCAGTTTAATCTATGGTTTTTGGCCGAGTAAAAGTAATCAGTAATGCACAATCAGAGGGTAGATTTAAAGGAGGTCTAAGAGCTATCACAAAGGGCAATCAGATCATTTGTGAATCAGCTGTTCAAATCATAAAGAGATCCAGTGAATGGATTGAAGTAGCAGATGTCTACTTTTCATTTGTTAATGGCAAATGCAGTTCGATTGCTACTTCTATGTTTATGAAAAAAACAACAAGAGAAACACAAACAAACTAATTAGACACGATCCCCAGCAGAGTCGCCATTTTGTTAACGGGAAAAGTTTCTACTCAGAACGACCCTATCCCACTAAGGTGTGACAGTGACCTTAGAAACAAACAAGGAAAACTACTTTCGTATTCTTCTTTATGAACTATAAATGAAGAGGAATAGGATGAACCAACCTGTGTCTTGCGCTAGTACTTTGATCCAATCTCTCTCCTCTTTGACAGCTTCCAGCTACCTACTCCCTTACTTGCCCAGCTTCACCAAGTTCCTGTAAGATCACAGAAGAAGAAAACTACACAAAGACATGGATTCATATTCATAAATAGCTTAGGATCAGATTTAAGCTAAACATACAAATGTAACAAACATCAATGAAACACAAGCATGTAGGAGAAACTGAAATAGTTTTATTGATATAACAAGAAGATACAGGAGGAGTTACAACCGATGATTCCTGATCCAGCAT
Source organism: Pinus tabuliformis (assembly GCA_031772625.1). Taxonomy (NCBI): domain Eukaryota; kingdom Viridiplantae; phylum Streptophyta; class Pinopsida; order Pinales; family Pinaceae; genus Pinus; species Pinus tabuliformis. The sequence goes on along the minus strand of CM062807.1, from coordinate 122,395,615 downwards.
CAACCTCCCAGCAAATGAATCCCCTCTTCACCTCCAACAAAGCATAAATCACCCAATACTCTGATATCTATCTCAAAACCAACAACAATTCTCTGCAATGTCCAAAATTCCAGCCTCTGGATCTCTGGGATGAGGGATCCATATATAGATGTATGCAAAGAGGATGAGTCAGCTTATGATTTGACTAGTGGCTTCTCTCTGTCAGTTCCTGCTTCCACTTGGAGACTGAGAGCCTCTTACTCATCCTTGGTCTAACTCAGTGAGGCAAGTGTCATTGGGGAAGATTCTGGAAGCTTCCATTGTCTGTCCACCTCGCGGAATGACACTGCCATTTGTCATTTCCCGTTCAACGCACCTTGTTAGTGCATTTAGGTGCGTTGCAACGCACCTAGCTAGTGTACTTGGGTGCTATGCAACGCAGCTAGCTAGTGGAGCAGCTGAAATGATCCTGATTTGACTGATTCTGAGCAGTTTCTGGTGGAGAACTTCTGGGAGAAGCTGTAATTTTTTGACCTTGTTCCTTTAGGGGCCGGAACAACACTTTTAGGGACTTATGATCCCTTGGTTTATGGACATTTCATGCTTAGAGTTGTAAGGCACAAAAATGTCTATAACACTGGGGTAAAATTTTGGAGGGTGGTTGTAGCCACTACAACACTTGGCGGCACACTAGTAGAACTACAGCTCTCTGAATGGACCTTGTTCATGAAAATCAAGTCTAACACCTTCAGAAGTATTGTTCAGTTCTCATCTCCTCTTGGTTTCAACATTTGCTTGATTGTAATATGTAGCATCTGCTAAGCTCTTGGTGAATTGACACACATTCCAAACCAACACAACATAGTTTTTCCATTTGGGGTTGAGGGGCATATTGGTGCACAAGTAGTATAGTCATCAAAGTCTTAGTTTCGTCTCTGGTGTTGCTTCACTGCTAGCAGGCCTGGACAGTACCCCGGCGGAGTCACATAAGAACACAAGCATGGATCCTCTACCAGCAAGCTTGGTCAGTACCCCGGCAGAGTTACTTGCATCACCTCTCTATGCAGGAAGGCTTTTTCTTCATTCACCTTATTCATTTCATTTTTTCATTTTTCATCTTTGTAACTGTGCATAGCACTTATTCATTCCAGAGGCGGAAGAGGGATCCCAACTTATTGAGAGCATAAGAGGTTGTTCCTACAGAGAAGTAGTTTATTATACCTCTAACGTGCTTGTTAAGGTTTTCCCCCTCACTTTGCTCTACTTGATTGAGTTGACAAGGATTAACCAAAAAACAACCGACTATGTAGGTGATACTAGTTAGTGCACAAGAGTTGTGTTTTCACCAAGGTTCACTTCGAACAGTATGTATTTTCCTTCGACGTATCATGGACTAAAAGTAACAAGTTCTTCATATAGAGACATGATGACAGATAACCAAGTAGTAATAGCAACACAAGGCCTCTTGTACTTTACCTAGCTTGCTTCAAGAGTCATACATGGTTTCATGCGAAACTAACCTACGAAAAAAACAAGGGAACTATCAATTAACAAAGCAAAGTAAGAGTAGAAGCAAAAGGGAAAGAAAAACAAGTCATACAACAAGAAAGCAAACAAACAATAAAACAAAACAAGTAAGAAAACAAGCATGCAATCGAACAACTCAAAAGCAAACACTACTCCTATCCCTAAGCTAACATTGCATGGGCCATCTCACGTGAAGTGATACTTCCAATGTAGCCACCAGTGCATTGGTTGACCCATGTTGGTGAAGGCATGGTTCACGAACAAGACAACTATGTGAACCAAAAAACAAGAAAGATGTAACAGTGAAGACAAACACACTCTGAGCTTACAAGCGACCATAGAACAAAGATGAGTGAAAGTGCATGACATGAATTATGTGGAGCTGCCATGATGTTATGCTACACTACATGCAGATGTTGAGTGTATGCATTATTTTGATTATGACATGCAAGAAAACGTGAGAAAGGTAGACCATTTGTGTTGTGCATGTGTGCTTGTTGTGCTAGATTCCTCCAATGCATGAGTGATGGGATAGTGTAGTTCGAGTGGAGGAAGTGAAAACTCGATGTTTCATTGATCTTCTATGCAAAGCAGAGAGTGATGAGGATCCTGGAGTGTTTCAACAGTTTCCTGACCAGAAGTGAAACCAACCCCACAACAATGGTGGCCTGACATAACCATTAGCTCGGGTTGAAGTGGCTCGATAGTCTAGGGGGGTTCAACTTAGTTGATAGATAGATCATTGTACACGAGTGTCTTAGACAAATTTACAATGATTTAATCAACATTGTGATTAGATGAGGAAGTGAACACATCATGCCAGCCAAGATCAAAAAATTCGATATGTTCGTCGGCATCCTCATGATTCGATGAATTGGGAAAAGGGGTAGATAGGAAGAAAATATGCTCACCCTCTGTGTCTTCAATAAAGATAGATGACAAATTGGATGCATTTCCCGAGGAAGATATGTCCTCTCCACATTGTAATGGCAGATTGACAACCGATGTGTCCTATGAATGACTAGAAGTAGAAGCATCAGAAAATGAGTTTTCACAGGGGAAATCAACAGTGGCAAAATCACAAGGGATGTGAGGATGAAGTGGATGAGTTGTAGCTAAAAAGGATTCATCATTCACCATGAGTTCTCCTTTAGATTCCTGCACACACTCATCATGAGTGATAGCATAGGTCAGTTGAATAACACCAACTTTGTTGACAAATTGATCTTCTTTAACAACAGGTGAGGAGTCTAGAATGGATGAACACAAGACAATGCAATCTAGAGGATCAACATAATGTGAGGATGGAGGTCAAGGGAATGAATCCAAGTGACAACCAAAAGGCTTGCAAGCCAAATCCGCACAGATATCAAGAGCAGGTGGGGTGGGAGGATGTGACATTTCAACAAAGGTATGTGTATGATCTCCCACCTCAGTCCATGGTGGTGGAGTTGTCAAATGAGGTGAAGGAAGATAACCACTTGTGACAACGACTGTGCTTGCTCGTGATTGTGTAGTTCCATCACCGGAGTATGAGCGAGATTTGAGTTATTTCAAGGATTGTGGATTTTTAGATATGTGAGGAAGATACTCAAATCTCCCATTGAGGAATTCCCAATTAATATCATCTTCGGGGAATCGATATGCAATAGTATAAAAGCGTGTGTAAAACTGTTCAACAGATTCATAAGGTGCTTTCCATAATTCCAGAATTTCTTTGTTGAGTGCTTTATAATTGAAGTGATTGAAAGAAAAGTCCATCTATGTGACTAGATGAGCAAGAGAATGAATAAAGTTTTTGGGCAGCGTGGCACACCAGTGCATTGGGTGCCCTCGAAGCATGTGGACGAACAACGTGAAACTCGTGTATTCTTCAAAGAATCCATGTCTTTCGCATGAGCCTAAAATTCCGACCACGTGCCTAACCGAGGCTATGTAGCCTCAACCATCAATTTTTTTATGAGACAAGTTATCTGAGAGATTTTCCGAGATAATGAAGTCATTTCCATAGGACACGCACTCTAGAAGAGAAACCCGGTAGTTAGTCATGATAGATGTGTAGAGATTCAAAACAGATGTGAGGACTCAGCTTGTCATCTGCCCTCCTTCTAGTTCCAAAATGTTGATGGTGCTAGACCCGCCAACCTATGAGGGGATCTCCTGGGTAAGAAGTCCTAAGTAGACCTCAGACTGTTTGGTGTAGGAGTCCCAGCAGTGGGTCGTGTGGTAATGCCTTGACCACGATTTCTCACAGAGGGAGGTAAGATGACTTTGTTTGTAGCAAGGGTGTGATAGCTGCAGTGAGTCAACGATGGTACATGAGAGGTTCTAACACATGGGGGTTGAGATGAGTCCGCCCCTTGGAAACCTGTAATAGTACTTAGATGGGAAGGGAACACATGAGCGAAGATGCATCCCAAGATGGAAAGCAAGTTAGCTGGAATTCAAAGTGATGGTTATGCCAATAACACATTTCAGAAATATTGGTACATACTCATATAGAATATTCCATACATGCATTCGTAAGAAAGAAAATACATATGCCATTTAGAGTAAACAAGATATCTGGAATACAATGCAACATATGCATGAAACGTGGTGGATCTTATTATATAAAGAAGTGTAAGTTTCAGTCATACAATACATCCATGTCCAACCACTAGCTCCAATAGCGGAACGTTACAACCACATCCTCCTACTCCTCTAAAGAGATGTACTAGCTTCGTGTAGTGGAGAAGCCAAGGCGCGTTATAATACTTCCCAAGCTCTCTCCAAGATAGTCTTATAGGAAGTTTGGCTGACCAAAAGCCTTTACAATGAGTTATGAGGTTTTATTTATAGAAAAGGGTGGGGTGACCCTTGACATTCCCCTTTGTGACAGTTCATCTACCCTCATGACTCTTCATCTTCTCTATGACTGTTACATCCAGCTATCGACACTTGACTTACACTTGAAAAGGCATACATTATAATGCACATGTACTCATGTGAGGCAAGATGGCTTGAGAAAGCCAAGGAAGGAATCACTGACACTTGGTCCATTTTGATGAGACCAGCTCTTTGAAATTCTTGTGATGGTGAAGATGGTGAGCTAATGCCAAGCTTGGTCACCTGTGATAGTGTGCATGCACTCCATTATGATCTCTTGCTGAAGCAAACTCTTGCTTTTGTTAGATCTGGGTGCATTGGTATGGTTCCTCAATCTGACTTGTCTGCTAGCATGAACATGGTCTTTGGGTGAGAATGAACCGACAACACCCTAATGGATAGTTTTCGTATTGATCTTCTAGTGGGTGCTGGTGGTCATGCACATCGACTCTCAACTACATGTTCAGCTCCAGTTGGCCTTGCTTTTTGTCTTCACCTTGGTGAGTGTGTTGAATGGGTTGGATCACATCCATGCACACAATGACATGCACACTATTGAATCCTTTGCATGTGATCAACAACATTGCTCACCATGTCTTCTCTGTGAAAGCTGCTGGGATAGATCTATAACTTGTACGAGCACAATTTCATATGTGAGTGCATGTTGCACCCCCTGTTGTTCCTGTTACTACTGCAACTCATTCGCCTATCTGTGCAGCTTCATGTTCTTCCTTGAGTTGTTTCTTCAACACATGCAACTCCTTATTTGTTGCATTCTCTATCTTCACACGATCTTCATGTCGTGTTGTCACGTCATAGATTGAGTCTCCAAAGTTGCTTTCATTGTCAGTGGATCTACTTGAGCTCGCAACTTTGTTTCGCCTCTCTATTGTCAACAACCTTCCTCTTGCATTCGTTGCATTCAGTATGCTACCTTTAGCTACTATTCATGATGTTGTTGCTTGTGATGCTACTGCTATTATATCTTGATGTCCTTTTCTACGAACAACTTGATCTCTTTGTAGGTAGGAAACTTCATAGACACTTGATCAATTGCACCCCCAAGTTTGCTCTGAAAGGTGTCTTCATCTCTGCTCTCCTAGAAACCATTGTACCTGTATTGCTGAGAGGCAGATGAACACCTGCAATTCTTGGAGACATGGCAACACTCATGTCAAGCAATCTTTTAGTCGAAAATCAAAATGAAATTGAGAACTGACTTGCAGCATACCTGTGTGACTGATCATAAAGGTTGCATAATTTCGGCTGGGAGGCCAAGAGATTGACTTGTAATATTGCACAAGGCATAATTTGGGCTGCTTAGAGAGTGACTGATTCCTGGAACTATGCAATGCATAGTCCAGTATGGCTACTGATCGTTGGAATTGTGCATTGTGCAATCTCAGCTGGAAATGGTTGCAAGCTCAATGACTAAATCATGCAATTTTCTGGGCTAGTAGTCACTATCCTTCAGAAATGTGCAAAGCTATCCTGGAGGATAGTGGTTGGGAAGAAATGTGCATTTCTAGAGAGGAAGATAGAGCCTTCCTTTCCTAGATTGCGTAATGTTGTCTTAGTGTAGGCAGAGTCTGGGCCAAGGTTGGCCAGACCCACTGACTGGAAACTAAAAGTGAATGTGAATACAAATGCATGGCCATACTGAGTGTAACAATGAGTGTATGATCGTGCATGAAAATGGTGAATGATAGATTTAGAAAACGAAATAGCATGCATGTGGCTGAGGCGAGTCTTCGAATCAACGACTGTTCGTGAAAAATAGTTTCATGCATGCGACAGCGGTGAGATGTTGACGAAAAATTAAATGGTGCTAGTACAAGCTAGAATGTATCAAAATTACAGCAAGCGCTCACTGAAATCAAGTAGACAATGTTCATGCAAAGAAAAATACAAAAAGTGCGAGAAATGCAACACAAATCATTGTAAGCAGGCTTACCCCAAACCGACTAAGTTGAGTGTGCCGACAACTCCTAGATGTAATGTGGGATGTCAGAGATGCAAGGTTGATGTGAGGAATGAGCTCTGCGACATTCCGTTGATGAGTTTTTATAACATCGAGGTCGTGACGTGCATGCCACAAATCTAGGGAAAGGGACACTTGGTGGGAGGTTTCTGAAATGATCCTTGCATATAACATCCAACTTCCCAAAAATAGATCCCTGAAAAAAGGGATGCCTTTGCATGCTGCCTTGGGAGAAGTAGCCCATGTACGCAAGTCTGTTTTGCTCAGTCCCAGAGGGAACTGGTCAACTCAGCTGCATATGAAAGAGGTTTTCTAGCTGTTGGGAGAAAATGCCCATTTCTGGATGGGAACGAGGTTGGCTGCCGAGGAGACTTACACAATTTCTAGGTAGAGCAGCTGACTACTGCCCAAATTTGTGCAAATTTTGGGCTGAGCTGGGGAAATGTTGAAATTTTCATTGTGAGGGTTGACTACCAGAATTGGGCAATTCTGGAGCCCATCAAGTTGCCAGTTAGGATTGCGCAATTTCTGGAGGGAAAGTTGGTTTCCCTCCACAGTTTCAAAATTTCCACGGGGAGATGCTCATCCTGTAGCTGGACTAAGTCTGTGTGATCAGCCTATGAAGGGAATGCATCAAGCTGTGGTAGAGAGGATGTCTTTACACAAGAAAAACACTAAAGCTTGTGTACTTGATGAAGCAAGACATGCCGTTGTGAAGGTTGGAAGGGAGGCTCCAAAATGAAGTTGAGGAAAATTTTTTGAGGGTGGTTGTAGCCACTACGAAACAACACTAAGCAGTGTCATCTACACTCAATGATAATCCCAAGAAAAAATTTTCAATGCAATGTAATCTAATGCAATGGGCAAAGTAAACTTTGAGATGAAAGCTAAGAAAATGAAACTGCGATTTCTTTTATGGTTCTCAAAATAACTAATAATGCTTCAATCAATAACAAATCAATATTCATTCCACACATACAAGTAGAAAATAGTAAATTCGATTGACCTAATAACTAAGGACTTAACCAAAATTCACTTTCACTACTTCGAACATTGGGATGGGCTTTTGCAACCCAAAAGGAAATCAACCAAAATAATGGAAAATTCTATGTACACAGAGCAGGAGAACACTTGAGAGATCAACACACACTAAATATTTTTGATAAAAACCCTCAAATAGATATCATTTTTTGGATCAATGCTACTTTTATGGTGAAAATCCATGCTGATAAGGTGGATCAACACTACTTTTATTGTCAAAACCCATGCTGACAGGATGACAAGGTCTTCAACGTGACTGTAATGAGAAAACTTTGCACTGACAGCACAACTATTTTTTATAAAACATGTGGTGAGCGAGAAATACTTGGGAAAATGAGGAGAAATCCAAAGAGAGATCTATACTTGACCCTCTAAAGAATGTACTGCTCAGAATGCAGACCGAAAATGGACCTAAGTTACAGATCACTAGGAGGTTGGCCAAACTAGTAAAAGATACCAAACATAAAAAGGAAGTTTGAAGGGTTATAAGCTCCCCAATGGAGTCACAATTTTTTTGAGAAGGCAATCCTTTCTGCGGACTGAAATGGTCCTTCTAGTACTATGGGAGAATCTAGCAACAAACTAGACAAATATGTGCAAACTTTCCTAGTTTATAATAGAAAACACAAAGGAGGATAGATGACCTACCTCACTCTGATGCTAACACCCGTTGATGTCATCCTCGATATTCTTGCTTCTAAGTTCAATACTCTCTACGCCGTTGTGGATTAATACATGCAAGGAAGATCAAACAAAGACAAAAAAGGCATACATAGCATAATTCATTCTAACATAAACTATGTGACAAATGAAGGAGTATCACAATAAATTAGTAATGATTTACACATTTATGGAAAGTGAATGCATAATGTATTATTAATAGAAAGTAAGGGAAGCATACAACCACTTAAGCCTTAATGTTGGAAGCCTCCTTTGGATGAGTTTCCAATTCCTACCCAAGACCTTGAAGAACTCCTTTCTCCTTACAAAAATGAGCAGGATCTAGGCTGATCCGGATTTAAATAGGAACACAACAAATTACAGAGATAACCATAAATAAAGAGATGAGATAACCATAAATACAAAGATGCAGTGGAAATAATACTTCATTTCATTAATGTAAAATACTAAAATATGCTTGAAACAACAATGGAAATAAACCAACTAGGGAGATGGTAGCTTATCTTTGAGAAGAGATGTGGTAGCTACATGCCTTTGAACTATGTTAAAATGAGGCTCGAAGACCTACTTATTGTTGAGAAACAATATAAAGCCCTTAACATCCCAAAACCTAACCCTTGAAGATGAAACGCCAAATTGTGGGCCCCGTTTTGTGTAAGTTGGTACATCAACTTCCAAGGGTTGTAACTTTGGCATACGATCTTCGTTTGATTCGTACAATAGCTCGTTAGAATGATCTATCCAAGAACTACAAATTTGGGAAGAGAAGAATAGGTCCATGAACCGATGTTGCTCCTATATTTCCCCAAAAATGTTGTTTAGGGCCTCAAAATGCCTTCGGAAGTTCAGGACCCGAAAAACTGATAAAAATAGTAAATTGTGCTACAATTATGGAAACTGAAAAAATGAAAGAGACAGTTGTGAGGGTCCAAATGGGATAGGTGGGTGGCCACCAACATCCACCTGGATCATTCCTCCCCCCTTAGGAAGCAATGGTCCCCATTGCATTGAGTTCCTCCATCTGCTGAACCTGGTCCCTGGTGAGCTATTCTGCAATATCGAATGTGTCCATTAATAGTGGGAAGCATGGTCAAGGGTGGTACACATTGAACACTTGGTGCAGAAGAATGTTATGCTCCAAAGCATTGTTTCCCGCAGCCTTGGAAATGCTATAAGGACCATGTCGGAGTGGTCTGAGCTTCTGATGGGCTCTTGTAAGGCATTCCTTCCACATATGTAACCAAAATTTGTCACCCACTTGAAACTTGTGTGGTGCCCTTGTGGGTGAGGAGAAGTTGTTCCTATGTTCTTTCATGACCCTATCCCTATATTGCTGCTGCTGCATGGACGAGCCCTTCAATGGGGTCATGGATGTGATGACAATCTTCCCTTGACTTTCAGAGCGAATCAGACGAAAAATGAATTTCCTAGTCTGGGAGACGATCTTGCTGCATTTCTTAGTAGAGATCAAAGAGGTTGTGGTAGGTGGGGCTACCTCCAATATCCTGTATAATGAGTTCCCAAAAGTAATAATGACAGCGTGAGGCCTTGACCTGTACACAACATTTCACCTCCACAAGTATGGCTAACCAAATAGTACATCACAAACATCGAGAGGTGCAACATCACACAATACCTCAACTATGAAGGGTTTGAAGCTGTAGGGAAGGCGACACTACTGGCGAACTCAGAGATCTTGTCCTTGGTGAAGTCACCCGACACTGTATGGCTGTGGGTGTGGTGTAGTCAGTAGGCCCAACCACTTAACGACCTCTGCTAAAACGAGGTTCTTTTGGCTGCCACTATCAACAATGAATTGCAGCGGTGAACCCTTTGTTAGAAAATTATATATTACAGAGCAATGGAACACATAGAATATTGCAGAAATATAAACACAATAAAATGCATAAAACCAGAGAGACAAAGACATATGTGGTTCACCCAGTTTGGGCTACGTCCACCCCGAATAGCCAATCCTTCATTTCTATTATCCAGCAAAAAGAAGAGACATAACCTACAGTAGATCCGCTGTAATATCCTTTGTTTTCTCTCATATTCTCGCCTCTCTATTTCTCGCTTGGAGAATACACATCTATTACACAATCTCAATACAATGCCCTCATACAAGGAGAGGAGTTGCCTTGTAGGGCAAAAAACCATAAACTAAACATAAGTTCTACCGTTAGATCATCCACCTAATGAACAACCCAGATTGACTAGAAATTAATATACTTTTACAAGGCTATTTTACATCTGTTTTTTAGCTTTGGGGGTGCTGCCCCCGAAACCCCCACCAGGGTGCCACTGGCCCCCGGACCCCCCAAACCCCCACGGGGGGGAAAAGTCCCCACCGCACCCCCCTTCATGGAGGGGTGTATAATCTTCCTGGGGTATACATCTACTGAAACCTTTGAAGATAATCAGGCTCCACACCCAACAATCTCCCACTTGGAGACTGATTATGGCAACTCCACCGCTGCTTCATTTGCTAGATAATGACTCCTCTTTGGACTTGGTTTTTTCTCAACTTCTTCATCATACTTGAAGACCAATTGAAACTGAGCAGATTCTCAGTTTCTCTCTGGTTACAACTTTTGTTAACATATCTGTAGGATTCTGGCTAGTTTGTATCTTTTCCAGCTTCAGTTGTCCATCTTCCCAACGCTGACCATATGAAATGGTAATTGAGTTGTATATGTTGTCTTGGAATGAAATGCAGAGTTCTTTGAAAGATGTATGGCACTCTGGCTGTCACTGTATAACCTGCGTAACTCTTGCTTCTTACCCAATTCATCCAGAAACCTTTTAAACCAAATCATTTCTTTACTAGCCTCTGTAGTAGCAACATACTCTGCTTTTGTTGTTGAACGTGCAACAACACTTTAGATTTTGAAACCCAACTGACAGCTGTTCCACCTACAATAAATACATACCTTGTAGTGCTCCTCCTGTTATCTATGTCACCTGCCATATCTGCATCAACATAGCCCTATAGAGAAATGTTTGAACCACCAAAGAATAATGTTTGATTTGTGGTACCTTTCAAATATTTGAGAATCCATTTCATTGCCATCCAATGTTCCCTTCCTGAATTGTTCATGTACCTACTTACAACTCCCACTTCATGTGCAATATCAAGCCTTGTGCAGACCATTGCATACATTAAGCTTCCAATTGCTGATGCATATGGAACTTCAGACATATAATCCATGCCTTCTTGGGTCTTTGGGCACATTTCCTTATTAAGTTTGAAATGGATAGAAAAAGGTGTACTAACTGGTTTTGCATTGTGCATATTAAAACTTTTCAACACCTTTTGTATGTACTCATTCTGAGACAATGTTAATTTGCGATTTTTTGTGTCTCTAGTTATTCTCCTAACAAGGATTTGTTTTGCAACTCCCAAATCCTTCATTGCAACTGAATTTGCCAATTTTATTTTGAGCACATTTATTTCCTGCATGTTAGACCCTGTAACAAGCATTTCATCCACATACAATAACAATATAATATAGCTACCGTCATTTTTCTTTTTCAGATAAACAAAATGATCAGAGTGACATCTAGTATAACCTTGTTTAGACATAAACTTGTCAAATTTTAGATACCATTGCCTTGGAGCCTATTTTAAGCCATACAAGCTCTTCTTCAAACTTCACAATAGTTTCTCCTTCCCTTTCACCTCATATCCTTGTGGCTCCTGCATATATATCTCTTCTTCCAAATCCCCATGAAGAAAGGTTGTCTTTACATCTAACTGCTCAAGATACAAATCTTCAACTACTACTAGACTTAAAATAGTTCTCATTGAATTCATTTTAACAACATGAGAAAATATTTCATCAAAATCAATACCTTTCTTCTGTGCAAACCCCTTCACCACAAGTCTAGCTTTGTACCTTTGTTTTCCTCCATCTTCTTCCTTCAGCCTGTAAACCCATTTATTCCTCAATGAAGTTTTTATTGCAGGAAACTTGACTAAGTCCCAAGTTAGTTATGCATTAAGGAGTCCATCTCTTCTTCCATGGCTAGCTTCCACTTTTTCCTGCTTTCAACCTGCATTGGTTCTTCATAACATTCAGGTTCACTAGAATCAGTCAACAATAAATAATATAATGAAGGAGAGTATCGTTCATGGGGTATAATTATCCTGGTAGATCTTGTAACACCACCCTTAGGTGTTTGGGGTGCCTGTTGTTGTGGTGGTTGTTGTTGTTGTGGTTGTTGATTATTATTATTTTCAGGCACCTTTACTTTTTCAGTGATCTCATCAAGAACTGTGTATTCCTTGTTCTCTTTTTCCTGTTTATTTTCCTACAACTGATTCTTATACAAGACCTTTTCATTGAATATTACATCTCTGCTCCTTATGATTTTGTGATTTTCATAATCATATAAGCGATAAGCAAAATAATTAACACCATATCCAATAAAGGTACATTTCTTTGATTTTTCCTCAAGCTTTGTTCTATTTTCTTTATTAATATGGACAAAGGCCTCACAACCAAAAGGCTTTAAAAAAGAGTAGTTTACCTTTTTACTTGTCCATGCTTCCTCTGGAACACCACCATCCAAGGAACTTGAAGGCCCTCTATTTATTAGATAAACAACAGTATCTACAACATCTACCCAAAATGGTAAAGGCAATCCTACATGCAATCTCATGCACCTTGCACGCTCCATGATTGTTCTATTCATCCTTTCTGACACACCATTTTCTTGTGGTGTTCTTGGAACTGTCTTCTCTCTGCGAATTCCATGCTCTGAATAGTAATCAAACTCTTTGCTGCAATATTCACCTCCATTGTCTGATCTGAGGCACTTCAATTTCATTCCTGTATCAATCTCAACCAAAGCTTTCCATTTCTTGAAAGTATCAAATACATCAAATTTATTCTTAATATAATAAATCCAAGTTTTTCTAGTTGCATCATCAACAAAAGTAACATAATAATGAGAGCCACTGAGAGATGATACCTGAGCAGGTCCACATACATCTGTACGCACAAGCTCTAATTTCTCACTCTTCTTTTCTTTCCCAACTCTGAGAAATCTGACTCTCTTATGTTTTCCATAAATGCAATTCTCATAGAGGACCAAATCAAAATTATTCAAACCCGGCAACGAATTCCTTGAGTGAAGGATCTTCATCCCCTTCTTGCTCATGTGTCCAAGCCTATGATGCCATAATGCTGCATCTGCTCCTTTAGAAGTTAAAGCATTAACAGAGTTAGAAATACCATTGCATAAATACAATGTACCAAGCTTTTCGCCTTTTACTATTACCAGTGCTCCTTTGGTGACCTTCCAAGATTTATTTGTGAAATTTGTCACACAACCTTCACTTCCTAACTGCCCTGTTGAAATCAGATTTTTCTTCAGATCCGGAACATGCCTTACCTCCTTTAGTAACCATTGGTTTTCATTCTTCTGTTTTACAAGAACCTTACCCATTGAAACAATTTTACAGGGTTTATCATCACCCAAATGGACTTGTCCAAAATCTCCTTGAACATAGTCATGAAAATATTTCTTATCAAGTGTGGCATGGAATGAGGCCACTGAATCTACCACCCAGGAATCAGTAATATTTTCGAAAGAAAGAATCAAAGCATATTGTAACACCTCACCTGTCACATTTGCTTCATGATTGTTTTCTTGTTGTGCATCTCCTTCTTTTCCCTTCCAAGATCTATAGTCTTTCTTTAGATGTCCTTTCTTTCAGCATTTCCAACACACTATCCCTGATCTGGACTTGGATATGCCTTTCCTTGATTTACTGCAATATCCTGAGCTCTTTCCTCTTTCCATTTTTCTTCCGCTAGATTCTGCACTCAAAGCATTACCCAATGTCTCACCGGAGCTTTTCCGTCGCATTTCCTCGCTAAGGCTAACACCGACAACATCATCAAACTTTAAAGTACTAGATCTAGAAATTGAGTTACTAATGGCCATTATTAAACCATTCCAACTTTGGGCAATGAGCACAAGAATAACAGAGCTCTAACTTCATCTTCAAAGTTTACCCCTACATAAATTAACTGACTTGTAATAGTATTAAAATCATTTAAATGGTCTGCAACCGTTCCACCTTCCGACAACTTCATATTAAATAATCGTTTCATAAGAAATACCTTGTTTGAGGCCGAGGGATTTTCATATGGTTTTGCCAACGCCTTAATCAAACCCTCTGTAATTGTTTCCTTTGAAATTTTGAAGGTGATCGACGTTGCAGGGCACAGCCGTACTGTTCTTAGTGCCTTTCTATTGAGAAGGTTCCATTCTTCATCTGTCATACCCATCGGCATATTTGTTTTTCCACCCAATGGTAGGTACAGATCTTTCTGATACAGATAATCTTCCATCTGCATCTTTCACTCTGAGAAGTTTTGCCCATTAAATTTCTCAACCCTAAACTTACCATCTTCCGCCATTTCTCCCACTCGAACCAGGAACCCTTCTCTCTTGCAAGTTTGTCAACGAAATATACCTTCAGATCTAATACCAGTTGTTAGAAAGATATTATATCTGACAGAGAAATGTAAGACATATAATATGCGGAAAAAAACAAAAACAAAATAAAACACATAAAACCAGAGAGACACAAATATACGTGGTTCACCCAGTTTGGGCTACGTCCACCTCGAACAGCCAGTCCTTCCTTTCTATTATCCAACAAAATGAAGAGACACAACCTACAATAGGTCCACTGTAATATCCTCTGTTTTCTCCCATAGTCTTGCCTCTCTATTTCTCGCTCAGAGAATACACATGTATTACACAGCCTCAATACAATTCCCTCATACAAAGAGAGGGGTTTCCTTCTAGGGAAAAAAAACCCTAAACTAAACATAAGTTCTACCATAAGATCATCTGCCTAATGAACGACCCAGATTGACTAGAAATTACTGTACTTTTACAAGGCAATTTCACATCTGTTTCTAGCTTTGGGGGCGCTACCTCTAAAACCCCCGCTGGGGGACTGCTAGCCCCCAGACCCCTCAGCCGGGGGGATTGGCCCCCCCGAACCCCTGCGGAGGGGACAAGTCCCCCCCCACACCCCCTCGCATGGAGGGGTGTATAATATTCTTGGGGTATACATCTGGCTGAAGCCTTTGAATATAGAAGATAATCAGGCTCCACACCCAACACCCTTTACCCACATCTATGAGTGGAAAAGGCGCTCCCCCTCCTCTGGATCTTTGAGCTCATTCTTCTGGATCTTCGTGGTGGAAACAGTGACGCTAGGCTCTGCATCAATGATATTCTTCCCTTTTCCATTCCGCTTGTTAGGTTCTGACTCAGGGTCGAAACATGCATCTGATTTTGAAGCCTTCAACTCGCCCACCAATGACTGCTTGGTCTGACACTCACTTGTGTTGTGAGTAGGGCTCTTGTGGAACTCACACCACTTTCCTGTGTCCTTCTTTGACTTCGTGGTGTTGTTCTTTTCTTGTGGCTTCAACGAGTTGTCTTGGGTCACCCTGCCTTGGCTTTGTCCTTTGGTCTTCGGATTTGCAGATCCAACGTCTCGCTTCTTCTGTTTGAAATTTTGCTCAATTTTGACAGCATATTGGTACGCTGTGTCGAGCAAGGGGATGTTTAGGACCTCCATCTCTTCCTAAACGTACCTGTGTAGGGAGTTGCGCTATTTGAGTACCAAATGCAGCTCAGAATCCTTGATACCCAACTGTGTGCGAAGGGTATGAAAAATGTTTGTGAACTCCGGCACATCTCGGTCCCTTACCTGCCGTAGTGTGGTCCACTTTATGTATTTGTCCTCATAGCTTTTGACAGGGTAGTACTACTCCTTGATGGCATCTCAGAACAAATTCCAGGTCGGTGCGGCTAAAAATAGTTACCCATGCTTTCATCCTTCTATTTGCAGTAGGTTCCCCACCAGTCCTTGATGTAGGGGGCTGCTTTGAGAAGAGAGAAAACAATCTTTTCCTGACTCAAAAATTCATGAACAGAAAAATACCCTTCTAGAAGAATAAACCATTTATGTATGGAATCTACGTCTATCTGACCGTCGAAGATGGGGATTTCAAAATTAACTTTTACCTTAAAGGGTGTGGAATTTCTAGAGTAGTTTTTGGAATCTGATCCGTCACCTCTGGGTAGCCGCTAAAGGACCTGGGCAAAGCTTTCCATCATCGCATTCCTTTGTCACTCGAGGGCTTCTTTGAGAAAGATTTTGATAGGATCACTTGCCCCCTCATCTTTATTTTCATTCACCATTGGAGGCCATCAAGATTAGTGACACTGGTATTGCAAAGGTTCGACCAGTTCAAGCCCTAACTCCTTGTATCCTGACCTCGTTGGGGACATGTAAATAAAAACAGAGAAAAAAACAGACTGCTTTGATACCACTCGTCCAGATTGAAACAGGAATGCAAAAAATTACAGAGATAAACATAAATACAGAGATGAGATAACCATAAATACAGAGATGCAGTGGAAATAATACTTCATTTAATTAATGTAAAATACTGAAATATGTTTGAAACAACAATGAAATAAACTAGCTAGGGCAATGGTAGCTTATCTCTGAGAAGAGATGTGGCCGCTACATTCCTCTGAACTATGTTGCAATGAAGCTCGAAGACCTATTTATTATTTAGAAACAACGTAAAACCCTTAACATCCCAAAACCTAACCCTAGAAGATGAAACGCCAAATTGTGGGCCCCGTTTTGGGTAAGTTGGTAGATCAACTTCCCAGGGTCATAACTTTGGCACCCGATCTTCATTTGACACATATAATAGCTCGTTAGAAAGATCTATCTGAGCGCTACAATAGTAGGAAGAGAAAAATTAGTGCATAATCCTGTGTTGCTCCCAGATTTCCCAAAAAACGTCGTTTAGGGCCTTAAAACGGCTCCGGAAGTTCAGGACCCAAAAAACTGCTAAAAATAGTAAATTGTGCTACAATTACAAAAACTGAAAAACTAAAAGAGACAGTTATGGGGGTCCAAATGGGATAGGTGGGTGGCCACCAACATCCACCTAGATCATAGGCATAGCTTGAAATAGGAAGGCAACCAAGCAATAGCCAACCAACAACTAACCAAAAGTAGATTGTAGGGATTTGATTTATATGGAAGGAGACGGAGTTGATGATCGATAAAAGGAGGGAGAGGTTCCACATTTCAAGGTGAAGATCCATGGAAGTAGGATCCTGAACCAGGAATGGGAGGTCTCACTCTAATCCTCATTCAACGACAACCAACTCGCCATTCGTGAGACTTCTATTAGGATAAGATTCTCTTCCATTTTAGGGACAACTACTTGAATAGGGCCAGTGCAGATTTTCTATCAAAAGGCACATTCCCAGCGCTAGTCACTAGTTAGAAAAAAGGATAGCAACGCGGGTTTGTCTGCTAAAAGTAGCGTTGGACTTGCAAAACAAGGTTTTGGATAAGTTCTTTAGAATTTCTTCAAGGCGAGTCTTCGTCTTCCTTCAGGGATGCTTATGAACATGTTTCATGGTGAATACATTGTCTTTGATAGCTTTCGTCACTTTGTGACCCTTGCAACATTGACGACACAAAGTGAAACACTTAGGATATGAGATTGGGAGTGTGACAAATACTATATAACATGGAGCAGAGTTCCTTTTTGTGTGTCAAGATCCTGAAAAAATGAAACAAGTTACTCGTTGGATAGTTCCTTTTCTTGTGTCAATATCGTTAAAAAATCAAACAAACTCTTATGAGTATAGTTCTTCTACTATGTCAACCTCATTAAAAAATGAAATAGGTTGCTATGAGCATAGTTATTTTCCTGTGTGAAGCTCATTAAAAAATGAAACATATCCCCTTTCAATTAGAGTCTTTGATTAGACCTCGTAAATTCCCAGTCAAGTATTTCACTTGATCTCATAACTGAACCTTCATTCTTTCCACCTGTTAGTACCGAATAGTCTAGTTAGGTGGATGAGATGAAGCTTGGTGGGAATGTACCTCAAATTGAGTCATTATGCTGGGGGCATGCAAACTTATTTCAAGCACAGTTTTCCTCTGTTTCTAGCTTGTGTAAAAATGAAACCACTCTCAAGCATAGTTTTTCTCATGTTTTAAGGTTGTGAACAAATGAAACCATATTCAACCAATTTCACGCATAGTTTCCCATGTTTCAAGTTTCAGTAAAAATCAAACCATTCTCATTTTATCCCTCGTGATTGCAATTTTTATCGGCCTATTTTTTCTAGATGATCCTTGGTTCTCTCATTCCATTGTCACCATCTGCTTGGTTGATCATGCACTTTCACTTGGTTTTTACCCTTTCCTAACGAACAACTGTGATGAGTGGTTTTACTACCTAGCCTCTTGACCTCTACATGTTTTGAGTAGTTCCATCATGACCGAAACCAGGTGCTACCCTTTATACCATTCATTCCTACAGGATGTCTCTTATTTCATGTATTTTAAGAAACCCAAAATATGAAAATATTATTGAGCACTTGTCTTTTCGAACTCGTAAAATTAAATGAAAAGGCGTCTACTGAATATAAGTTTAACCCTTTTCCAGACTGAGATAGACTAGCTGCAAAAAATGACTACCTTAGTCGAACATGGATATGAGGTTCTCTTGGGTATTGTTTTCTAACTTTTCGGATCTAAGGGACTACCTATGAAAAGGGACATCTGGAGTTTTCTTTTTCACCTCTTTTTCAAAATCTCTAAACATGAAAAAGATGTTGATTTTTACCTTCTTTGGACTCATTTAAACATAAAACAATGATGGACTTGTCAAACATGACAAGGCCGAACCATTCCTTCTCAAGATTCGATAAATATAATCAGAGGGATTCATCTGAAGAATGAGCTTATAGATCAAGCATATGTCACCCTCCTCAAGCTTGTTATAAAATAAAAAGGGATTGACCAGTATGGTTGGGGAAATTGGGAAAGTAAGTGATTCCATTTTTCTAATGGAAGCAAGTCACTCTTGAACATGACACTCTTCCACTTCATCTCCATGGCAATTGGTTTAGGTAATCTACTTGTCTTTCGGTTATCATACCATTTTTAGAGCCTCCATTTCGGTTTTAGGTCAATGTTTCCAACTCGATTCAGTGTCGTTAGTGTGCTCAAAATAAGTCATTCAGTTGATCTCCACTACTATACTCTTAAGCCCTCATTTCATGCCTACCATTTCTGATCTAATTCCATGTTAGTATCATTCTGATATTTCTGTCTCAATCATGATACCCATTCTGTGTCTTTGATGGGGGATACATCAAGGCCCTCTTGCAACGGGTTGCTTCTTGTCGACATGAACACATCATCTAGGAAGTTGACTTAGAAACACACCTTTGGTACCTTGGTGCTTGCATACATCAATGGAAATTTTTATTGCTATTGACGATAGGTTTACATCAATGGCCTTTGAGTAAAAGATTATGTGGGGTGTTCTACATCAACTCATTTATTCACACCATACAGATTGTACTATAATACCTTGAGAGCCATTGACATCATCGGTTGTTTCTCTCATGTCTATTAATGACTTACATCATTGGCCGGTAATTAGATGGTGTCTACCATGTTCGACTCTAGCTCATTGATTCACATGGTTAGACTCATACATTGGTTGGTCGTGTGTACAAGATAGAAGACCATAGATCTAGTTTCATCCATGTCGGCTGCGATTTCAGGATTTATGCAAAGATAACGTTTGATGTTTGTGATCGTATAGACAATAATCTAGTCACGGGTCCACCACTTGCATCTGTGGATGCGTATTTTGATCATTGTACATGTTATGTTAGCTTATGAGTTGAGTATGGGTATGCCTCCCTCAGCAAACAAAGATGTCATGTTGTAAATTTATTGTAATAGGGGAAGCTCACAAGTTGTCCTTGATCCCGACTCGTCACAATGTAGAGTAATTCAATCATCAGTTATGATCTTTGACTTCACGCTTTAGGGGGAATTATGTTATAGGACATTTTGTCACATCTGATAAGTGAGCCTCTTAATGTGATCAATCAACATATTATGCCCCCTTGTCACCATCTTTCACAAATCCCTAAGCATGTTCCCTTCATCCCCAAGAGTTTCAGCTCTAAAATGCTTCATCTGAGCAAGTTTGAGGACCAACTCTCCTTATAATCCTACTGGGGTGCGTTCACCTACATGTTGCTCAACTATGGCCTGCATTAGTCACCACCAAGTTGCTTCCCTTTGCACCTACATTGGTTCTAGAAATTTGGGAGAATTGTCACGATTCTGAAAGCTTCCCCTTCGACGAGTTTTTAGAAGTTATTTCAACTACTTACCTCGGATAAAACATTTGGATCCTATCCTTCCCTACTTTGGAGTTTTCACCACTTATCCTTTGATCCTATCCCTCCATCAAGGATGTATCTCTTACCCTATATTGGTAATTGGATAAGAACTCCCAACTTACCCTACTTCTCTATATATTCCTAGCCTTGTATATGGTTGGGGGTTGGATTTTGGAGAGTCATTACACCCTTATGCTATTGTAGTGAGTGGTTATCACCTCATGCATTTAGGTGATTGGAGGTTCATATTGTGACAAGGAATGGACAAGTCAACAACTTGAAGGAGATCTTCTACAAAAACAACTGCTACTTATGGTTGTAATCTCCTTGCATCTATATTAATGAAAAGAATTCATTGTTTTCCTATATGTAATGTTGTTATTTCACTTATTTCAATACCATGTTGATCTATTGAATGAAGTACTTATATGATACTGCATAGATCTCGTAGTTTCTGGGCTTGTGTTATCTGACAATGTAGGTTCTAATTTTGGAATTAAGAGTTGGAATTGGAGCTTCCAAGATAAAGAAGGAGTGGAGTGCGCACATCTAGAGAAGTGTTTTCTCACGGGAAAAAAATTATTTTGACTAAATGTTTGTAAGGATATCTATGTTTCTTAACATATGATACACAAAAACAATGGTTCAAATGGTTTCCCTTGGGAAAATGGTGGAACAACACGTCCTTCCTTACTTCATAAAAAATGTTCTCATTTATGGAACTTTATGGGTATCATCTTCCATTCATCACATCACCCTTGAAAGGAACTATAAAGGCTGAAGGGACAAAGGACCAAATAGGGCACCGATAAGAGGTTGTCAAACTATTGAAGGACAACTTGGTTAATTCAAAAAATAGGATGAAACAACAAGCATATCAACATCGAAGTGAGAGGGTAAGGGTTGAGACTGCAACCATATTAATGGATGCCCCTAAAGAAACAAAAGGGGAAAAATAAATTAGCACCAAGGTATTATGGCCCCTATAAGGTGTACAATATCGGAAACATGGCTTATAAATTGGAGATACCTCCATCTTGAAGTATACATCCATTTTTATATGTTTCATGCATGTAATCAATAACAATATCATAGTCCATAATATTTTAAAAAAGATTAGTGAATAAGGGAAAATCATAATAGAACTAAAAATAATTATAGAAACAAGGATTAAATTATAAAAAATTGACAATACAATACTCATGAAATGGAAGAACCTACTAATGGAAATGGTAACATGGGAAGATGAGTTTTTCATGCAAAAATGTGCACATTTGGACAAGTGTTAAGGAAAATACTTCTTTGACGAGGAGGGGCATGTTGAAACCTATATAAGCACAATATTAACCCTAAGACCCATTATTAATACCCATATATTAAGTTACTGCATCTCTATTGTTATATTGTTATGTCAACTAGGATCTTTCATTGTAATATTTCTTAATAATTGTACCATTCTTTTATACTTATACATACATACATACATACATACATACATATTTATACACATGCACACTAAGGAGACCTAGTCCTGTTATAAGAAAATCTTTCACATTGTATTCATTGTATAAGGAAGTTTCACCCTTGAAAAACAATGTAATTGTTGGTTTTTTTATCATTTTTATTTTTATTTTTCATCTTAGTTTAAGTGCAATTTCGTGCACATCCAAGAAGCAACCTATTTTGATGATCTTATTTGTAGAAGTTGAATGCGTAGTAGAAAAAGCAACAACTTGTCAAGAATGTTGCTGATGAAGAGGATTGAATGATATTCAACAAGGATAGGAAAGTAAAGCTCTGGTTTATTATGATAACAATTCATCCATACCTTCGTTCAAGAATAACAATTTAACTAGAAAATATAATACAGATACAAGATATCATTTTTCTAAGATATCTTATAAATAATGGTGATTTATATTTAGAATTTTGTAAGTCAACTGACAAGCTTGTTGATATATTGACAAATCTATTGGAAATATATGTTTTCGAACTTAAGTAAAAAAATATAGTTGCTCTAAATATTGAGCATTCAACAATCATAATTAAGGGGGAAAGCTACAAGTTGTAATTACTCCAACTAGTTATATAAATTTTTAGGATTGTCTTGTTTAGATCTATAGTAAATTTTGATTCTTCTAATGAAGAAATCTATAGAAGAGCTTAGCTTTATAGTGTCAAAAGACATGTTATTTATATCATTCTTATAGAATTTATTTAGAATCAATTGTATCAATTATATCTGAATTGCAAAGTAATGAAAATAATAAGGTATGGTAACGATTCATGAGACGTAGCTAATTTGTTTGATTGTATGTATTTGTTTAGGATGTAGTTAATAATGTTTTCCATCTCATAAGAATATAGATGTGTATGAATAAATGCATAAAATGGTGGTGAAGCAATATGAAGACACACACTACTAGGGAAATTTTGGTTGGTGTCTATTTCAAGAAAGCAATGAGAGGTCACTGAAATAGATGAAATTTCTCCAAGTAGGGCCAAAACGGATGTATATAGTTTATTTTCTAAGCACAATAAATCACCTAAAGGTTACCTATGCAAGCCAAAAATAATATGGAGAGAATATGTTAGGGAGCTGGAATTTATAGAAAATATGAGGAGAAAGAGAATGGACATGTGATGCATATAAATGGAACTAGAGATTTTTTCTAAATACTTGAAATATCTCTATGTGTATTTATAAATAAAAGATAAAATTCATCAATAATAAAAGGTGTTAATTGATAAAATATTATTTTATCAGTATACAATTCATTTTACAACCATGAGTGAAGGTATAGAGAATATTTGTTGGTATTTTACATAATGTATTGTTTCTCTAGTTTTTCTTATGTGTATCACACTTTTATGTATTGGTTCTTTCTTTAAAATTCAAATAATAAATGGAGAAACGTGGGATATAATGAAGAAAAATGTGTAGATATTTTTGGACATGTTGTGAAAAGGATCAATTTAAGCACCAATGAGATGGAGGAGATTGTGTATGGAAACCCTTGAAGAACAATCCTGAGATGGGGAGATTTATCCTAAAACTTTCACAAGCTTTGTTATGCTACAAAGATGTAATTTCTTTTGTAGTCAGTACTAATGTGCATTCCTTTTTTTTTGGTTTGCTTCTTGTATAGGAATGAATGCATTATTAGATAAGAAAAATGTAGGAGGAAATAATGTGAGTGGAGTAAGGGATTTGTTAGGTTAGAGATGTGGCATGCCACCATGACTTTTCCATAGCCACATCCCAATTTTATCTACCTGCTTTCATCAATATTCATTGGGACTTAAAGACCTCGAATCCCATAGATCCACCTAGAGAAATGAAATATTCTCAAAAAATGATCCAATCAATAGAAGCGAGATAATACCAAAGGCTTCTTTTAAGGATTGTCATATGTTAGAGATAATTACTCCTCATAAATTCTAGTTAGAATCATATTTTATTGAAGTTTACATAGATTCTAAATTAAGGAACAACTAATCACACATGTGTAAGATAATATTAGCATATCTATTATTAACATTTTTGGGTACCTGTTTAATCATGTATCCTCCATGAATTTAATTCAATCAATTTGAGTTAGACAACTATGATTGTATTATGTTGTGTGTGGTATTCTCGTGAGTTACTTTGTAAGTGTTGAAGTATGGTTTCCTCTTCTATCCCTACAAAGTGGTATCAGTGCTAGAGGAACCATTTTTATCAAAGAAGTAATATATCATAGCCAATTTTCCAAGGGAGTTTTCAGCAACCTTTGTTGTTTAAGTAAGAAGCCACAACCATCGCTAGAGGAGACCATCATTTAATACTCTATCATTTAAATTTATATATCTCTTGCATCTCTGGATCGAGTTTAGGAAGAGCTAAAAGTATGATCAACCACTACTATCGTGTCATGAGCTTCTCTACCAAGGTGAGCCAAAGAGTTAAAATTTCCTTACCACAAATCCTGGTTTCCATTGAGGTGGATCACCTCCTTTCTCATCGTTTGTTTCTCCCACTATGAAGCCACCATCTAATGTTTGTAGAAAATTATTAAACACCAAATAAACTTTTTCATGTAAAAATTATTACTCCATTTTACTTTATAACTTGTGAAATTCTTGGAGTCAACACAACCATGGAATCGGTAGTTTGGGTAGTATTTTTTATAAAAAAATATTATATATATAGATATGTGGGCGGAGAGGTTTTCTGTAAATCCATATCTAATAAAAAAAATGTTTAGTGAAAAAATGGATTTGTTTCCATTAATAAAAGGTTTCTTGAAAACGAAGAGTGATATGGCTTTAAGTGGGAGTCTTTCCCAACTACAGATTTTGGTTCAAATAGTGAAAAACTATGAATTTTGGGAATTAGCATGAAGAATTTGTTACATGTTAAGGATTTATGTGATCTTATAGTTTCTTGCTTTGTAAAGCCATCTAATGAGAAAATTAAACAAGCTTTGACAAAGACACAAAAGGACCAACTTAGAGTAAATAGAAAGACGGATGCAAAAGCTATTTTCTCCATCGAAAACAACATGGATGAGGCTATATTTCCAAAGATATCTAAGTCAAATTTCTCCAAGATAGCAAGGGGAATTTTAGAGGATAATTATTAGGGAATTATGCAGGTGACGATAGTTAAGTTGTAAATGTTTAGGATAAGTTTTGAGAACTTTACGATGAAGGAGTGAGGGTCTGTAAATGAGTACATGACCTAAGTCATAAGCATTATCAATGAACTAAGGATGAATGGTCAAGAAAATTCACATCAGAAAGTAGTAGAGAAGGTTCCAAGAACCCTTCATATGAAGATTGATGTAGTGGTTGCAACCATTGAAAATTCTAAATACATGATAGAGTTATCAGTAGATGGGCTATGGAGATCCTTGCTAACCCATGAATCTCAAATAAATAAGAATGGTGAATCTTTGGAAAATGCATTTAAATCATAGGTTTCTATCATAAAAGTTAAAGGATGATCAATATTAAGAGGAAGATAAAGGAACAAAAAATTAAAGAGATGGTTCAGAACAATAAAGGAGATCATATCACAATCCTCATAGTTCCAGGGGGGAACCAATATTAGTTCATAATTAAATTAGAGGTATGAAAAAACAAAAAATAAGTGCTTCATTATAATAGGATAGGTCATTATACACATGAATATAGAAAGAAGAAATACAATCTTAGAATACAAGATTCAAATTATTCTTCTAAGAACCATCAAATATTGTCATTCCTTACGTGTAATGATGTCGAAGAGTCTTCTAATGATACTTGGCTTATAGATAATTACTTTAGAAACCATATGATAGAAAACATAAGCATAATTGTAGATTTGGATAATTCATTAAGGAATGAAGTCAAGTTGGGGTCAACTCATCTTATAAAAATTATGGGAAAATAAATTGTTAACATCCTCACCAAACTTTTGAAGAAAGTGTAACTAGGTTCATAATTTAAAAATGTATTTTTGATCTTTGTACTTTTCAAGAAAAAAAATATTATTTTTTGTGAATTATAAGAATGAGCTTCTTGCTAATTTCTTAGGAAAGTCAAATATTCAATGTCATGTGCTTCTTGAGCCTACATGTAATGTAAATGAGTCAACCTAGTGTCTAGATCAAATTCCCCCAAGACAAGCACCATCCCCTTGAAGACGACAACAAGCAAAATGAATTAATAAGAATAATCCTGTCAGCCTGCAAATGAATTAACTAGCATAGTCATGTTGGCTCAATAAAAGACACAACTGTTCACACTATCATGTTGGCTCAAATGCATAAGCTGACCACTATATATATGCGGCTAGAGTCTATGCAAAAGGATAGGAACAAAACTCGCATTCCTCTGAAGTTTTGGATGGCAGCTACAGGAAGGGTTTCATATGCCACAAGAAGGTAATGTTGAATTTTGTCCATAATGCAAGTTGGGTATATTTCAGGTGAATACCATTGCCTCGACACCCTAGTTGCAGTCATTGTCTCGCCATACTTACACTCTTAGAATACTATCTCAGTGCTGCTACAGTCTCAACTTAATTGAGATGAATAGGAATTCGATGATCTTACGATAGTAATCTTTATCTCGTAGAGACATGTCTTGAGTATGATCTCACAATGTCATGCATTAACTCAACATGTAATCTCCACGTAGTCATTAATTCAGTTTATGTCATGGATATGTTGAAGACGTAGTTACAAATTCTTGATCATGTAAAAGTTCTTAGTGCAACTCTCATGAATACACACATATGGACCTGATTATTAGGAGGGTGATCATGATGAAGGTGCAAAGATGATATTAGTAAAGGAAAAGTGGTGATCTCAATGAGAAGTCAAGGTGCAACAATAATGATCTTGGCAAAGCAGTAATAATGATGATGATATCAATAGTAAGAAGAGGATTGGTGTGTTTGGTCTTGGAGTGGCTTGATAGGTCAAGGGTCATCATCTTGGTATTCATAAATAAGAATCTCTATAAGAATAATTATGTGTGGGTTTTCATCTCCAAGAGGGAGAGGTTTTGGCCATGCAAAATGCCACTTCTTGTGTTCTTGTATCTTTGTTTTGGTAGCAGTTTGATGAAGTAAACACATACACTCATAATAAGAAGAAGATCAAGATAAGATAAATAGTAAAATCATTTCACAAATTGTTATCAAGTATAGAAGAATCTACCTAATGCTAATTTCCCTAGATTCTTCAACATGGTATTAGATCTAAGGTGCTAAAGTCAAGTGAATGGCATCAAAAGAGACACACAAGGATATGTCTTCAAGGATATCAAAGAACGTTGAAAGGATTAAAGGAGTAAGTATACAACAAGAAGGTCAACAACAATCATGGAGTATCAACTTTGGTAATTACAGTCATGCACTCACTCCATGCTCAGTTTGATGAAGTAGGTTTGTGAGCCTCACTTGTTTATCACTGGACTTTGTCCATGCCATGAAAGATAGTCTCACGTATATATATTACAGAAGTGATCTAAGGAGTACCTGTTATAATCCATGATTAGTTGATTGTCTCAGTATAGTTATTACATCAAGGAAATTTTGTTGATGAGACAGTCTATCTATATAATGCCACCCACAATTTAGCTATGTTATTCAATGAAAATTTTGGGCTCTTAGCACATTTCCTCTCTACAGAATGCACATAGACATCACTGTGCAATGCCATACCAATATACTTGTCACAGTCTCTAATTTTGTCTATGATTATGATCTCAATAACATGGTTCTCAGATCAGAACATAGTATCACTAACATGTCAACAATATGTTGATGTCAAATTACCTCAAAAATGAATTGGGAAGGTCATGAAGTAGTCTCGGTGATGTCAAGACCACTGATGTCATGGTGCTAGAAGGCCTCCAAGGAAGTCGTGCTAAAATGATACTAATGATGGGCAGCTCAAGCAAAAGAAGCATGAAGGTGAAGATCTCCTCTTCACACAACAAGTAACTATATTTTAATTTTATAACCAGATTCAGTTTAATGATTTCATGATTGCAAGGGGATTTATAAATCAATTAGATAATCGAAAGTCCTTGCATAGAATAAGGAGGATTGGCATAATCCTCATAGAGAAGAGAAATCATTGGTGTCTATGAAAATGTCTATGAAGGTCAAGCATTGTTTGAATCCATCAAGAGATTCATAGCATTCACATGATATTAGTCAAGAGTCCTCTCATACATAAATAGCAAAAGATGAGACATAAAGAGAGTTATAGGAAATGCTATATATACTCTCGAAAATTAAAGTAAAGAAGGTCACTTAGACCTACACAATAGAGAAGGTACCAAAGAATGAAGGAACAACTTAATGTGGATCTAGAAAAGATGATGAGAAGGTAGTCATCATTGATGAGCAAGGTAAAAAATATCAATAAACAAAGAAGGTTACCTCACTTGGAAATTTTTGGTCTCTATGCTAGATAGAGAAAGACAAGTTGTAGTCTATAGGATAAATGAATTCAACCCCCTGAAGAAAGGAAAAGAAAGGCTGGTCCTCAAGAAAAGACAACAATAAGTATAGTGAAGATTCAATTCTATAGAAAGATTTTGGAAGCTCATATCACTGAAAGATGGAGGAAGCTAAAGAAAAGGGCCAAGGAAAGAGGTAGTATCAAATCTCTCGTATCAGTAAGATAGTATCCCTCACAAAAGTGTACTATCATAAGCTCCTAAATCTTGTGTTATAATATGAAAATGATAATAAGATGCATCATGGCATCATGGAAGCATTAGAAACAAGAGATTGTGACATCACCATGGGTATCATTAAGGAAACAATCCATGGAAGAAAAACATGTAGGGTATATAGCTCTTAAGAACCTCAGTATACATTGAAGAAAATAAATGAGTCATCTAAGGCTCATCATACATCAATTCAAAAAAGAAACATCTGCCAGTTGGGGATATACAATATCCTAAAAATTTCTCTAATGGAATCCTCATCATAGGGTTCACTAATCTAGATAGGAAGCAAGTGTTTCAACAAGAATTCCAACTTATGGAATCCATGAGATAATGATGTGATGACATGAAGCAAATCAAGGGATTGAAGATCTCTTTAATCAAGGAAGTTGCTAGAAGAAGCCTAGATGACCTAAAGGTAAAATGAGGTATCTATGCATGTATATTATTTTATAATGTCATGTTGTATGGTTGCAGGTAATATATATCATCAGTTATCTTAAGAATGATGATCAAGAGAAAAGGATCTCCTCCTCTGAAAAGATGCAGAAAGGCATAAGTCACACTAGATGAAATCAACATAATATGTCCTCACATGAAGTATGAAGTCGTTGACTATAATTAAGAAACTTTGATTGAAATATCCTATGAATGGAATGTTGGAGGAAGGAAGAGATTGATGTGCAACCCCAATGAAGGTGATCAACATTCAAAATACCAAGAAGACTTTACTAGGAAATCTCTCGATGATATAGGAAGACTCTGATAATGAAGACCTTTGATAATGGATATCTTTGGGAGGTGTATCAACATGTATGCAGGAAGATGATACCTATAGGAAGATTTCATGATGAAGATCCATCTCGTCAGGTATTTTTTTATTTAATATGATGTTTTGATTTCTTGAGTATAATCTGGATGAGTTCATGTGGGCTACTGAAGAAGACTTGTAAGAACAAGTAAAACTAAGATTCATGCGATGGATGGAAACTCCTGAAAGAATCATGGAGGGAAAATAAGTAGCCATATGAATAAAGTTCCATATGTATTCCAAGAAGGCCACTTTCCATCAAGAAAAGAATGACATGACAAAATAAGAAGGAAAGTGATTGATGGTTGTTTCCCTACAAGGAAGAAGCTCAACTAATTTTTCATGACAACAAGGAGATAAGTTAATGAAGGAGCTAAAGAACCCACGAAGAAGAACCTTTTAATGTATAAAAGAGTCCCTAGCTAAGAGGGAGCTCTGATAGATCCATGATCAAGAGGGACTTTAAACTAGATCACCCCTGATTACAAAGGACTCACAATTGTGTTTTTCCATGTCATGTGTCATGCACTAGACCATGACTAACAACCGTAAGTCTAGACGAACGTCATGAATGGAAATGTACACACATGATAGACACATCATTCTTCTCTCCACCTGGGAAGAAATAATGGAGGGTTGGGTAATCATCTCCCATCTAATACTCTTTGAGGATGTGTAGGGAATCCAAGATAAGACTCGGCAAGAGGAAAAAAATTCTTTGAATGTTGGGAACCCAAGATAGAAATATTCCTAGAAGGTCATACACAGTGAACACCCAAGTGGGTATGTACCTTGAGAGATAATGATGAAGGTGTCTATAAATCATTGGTCTCACCAACATTGTATCTCATGGTCTTGTAGACAGATGGAGTTTTTAGTCAAGGCCTTGCACTATGACAATGTTGATTGATATGATGTTATACAAATGAGATTACCAATCCAATTCTTCTTATGAGAAATTCTTCAGATTGAGAATAATGAAGTACCATTGTAAATACCTCGCTAGTTAACAGGGAGTGTTGAAGAAAGTGTAACTAGGTTTGGAATTTACAAATGTAATTTTGATCTTTGTACTTGTCAAGAAAAAGAAATATTATTTTTTGTGAATTATAAGAATGAGTTTCTTGCTCATTGCTTAGGAAAGTCAAGGAGTGAATGTCAAGCTCTTCTCAAGCCTATATGTAATGTAAATGAGTCAACCTAGTGTCTAGATCAAATCCTTTCAAGGCAAGCACCATCCCCTTGAAGAAGGAAGCAAGCAAAATGAATTAATAAGAACAATCATGTTGGCCTGAAAATGAATTAACTAGCACAATCATGTCATCTCGATAAAAGACACAACTGTTCACACTGTCATGTCGGCTCAAATGCATAAGCTAACCATTATATATATGTGGCTAGGGTCTATGCAAAATGACTAGAATAAAACATACATTCCTATGAAATTTTGTATGGCAGCTAGAGGAAGGGTTTTGTATGCCACAGGAAGGTAATGTTGAAGTCTGCTCATAATGCATGTTGGGTATAATCTAGGTGAATACCACTTCCTCGGCACCCAGGTTGCAGTCATCATCTCGACATACTTACACTTTCATAATACTATCTCAGTATTGTTATAGTCTCGTCTTAATTAAGATGAAGAGGACATCGATGATCCTACAATAGCACTCTCTATCTCGTAGTGACATGTTTTGAGTATGATCTCACATTTTCATGCATTAACTTGACATGTAATCTTGGCGCACTCATGAATTTAGTCTTTGTCATGGATATTATGAAGACATAGTTACAAAGTCTTGATCATTTAAAATATCTCAGTGCAACTCCGATGAATACACACATATGGACCTCGTTATTGCGATGGTGATTGTAATGAACGTGCATACATGATCTCAGTAAAGGCACAGTGGTGATCTCAATACGCAGTCAAGGTGTAGTAATAATGATCTTGGCAAAGGAGTAATAATGATGATGATCTCAGCAGTAAGAAGAGGATTGGTGTCTTTTGTCTTGGATTGGATTTATTGGTCAAGGGTCATGGTCTTGGTATTCATCAATAAGGATCTCTATAAGAAGAATTATGTGTGGGTTTTCCTCTCCAAGAGGGAGAGGTTTTGGCCCTGGCAGAATGCCACTTCTTGTGTTATTGTCTCTTTGTTTTGGTAGGAGTTTGATGAAGTAAACACACACACTCATAGTAAGAAGAGGATCAAGATAAGATAAATAGTAACAACATTTCATAAATTGCTGTCAAGTATAGAAGAGTCTACATAATGTTAATTGCCCTAGATTCTTCAATACAAACATGGTGAGAAAATCCACATACTTTAGAGTTAAGGCTTCTGTGAGTGGAGCAATTTTGATTTGATATTTCTCGATCCATCACATTGAATTTTTTAGTCGACGTCTTCATCCAACAAGTGTTGCATATCATGAGGATGTTAATAAGAAATTTGGTAATGCTTCGATAGATAAATAGATGAGAGATGCAAATTCAAAAAAATAAAAGATGTTAGTTAAATGTTAGATAATTAAAAATAAGAAGAATATTGATTAATTAAAACGTTTATATTAGTTAATTGAAAATATAAAGTTAAGTAATCAAATATAAATGGATAATAATATAAGAATACAAATTATAAATGAAAACTAATAGTAATAATATTAAAATGGTCAAATTGGTGATTAATATAAACCATAAAAAAATAGCTAATTAATAGTTAAAATAAAATAAATTATTTAATTAGTACCAAAGCTTTAATATTAGTTATAAAACATTTAATGTAAACTTTACCATTCAGTATTATTTCTTTACATTGGATATTTCATAATGAACGTTAAAACTGTCGCACTAATTAAACAATTTCTTTATTCTTAACTATTAATTACTTATCTCTTTATGATCTATATTAATTATCAATTTTGAATATTTGAATATTATCACTATTATATTTTTTCATTTATAATTTATATTATTGTATTAGATATCATTTTTGGGATTCAACTGCGTTAAGTAAGTCATTCAAACGTATGACCATTTCCATGAGAGGTAGTCGTAACTGACTAATTTCTCATGATTTTTGAATAGCTCACTTAGCACTCATTGCATCGGGTGATGCTCACAGGGGTGAAGAAGTGAGATTGAAATAGTGAAATGTGGAGAACGAATCACATAGCATCAATCATTACTTCCGGGGCTTGCACCCGGTAACCAGGACTTCCGAGGAGGTCACCCATCCCAGAACTCCTCTGGCTCAAGCGCGCTTAACTGTGGAGTTCTGGGATGGGTGACCTCCTGGGAAGTCCTGGTTACCGGGTGCAAGCCCCGGAAGTGATGATTGATGCTATGTGATTCGTTCTCCACATTTCACTAGTTTCAATCCCACTTCTTCACCCCTGTGAGCATCACCCGATGCAATGAGTGCTAAGTGAACTATTCAAAAATCATGAGAAATTAGTCAGTTACGACTACCTCTCATGGAAATGGTCATACGTTTGAATGACTTACTTAACGCAGTTGAATCCCAAAAATTATATTATTGTGTTTTTTTCCAAAGAAAAAATTACTAAATTTCTATTATTAAAAATGAAAAGTTACATTGTGTAGATGCATAAATCATTCAGGAATTACCGAGGGGGCTGTGTGTACATACACAAGCCACCAAAAAATAAAAAGAAAAATAAAAAATAAAATTACAAATTGCCAAATAAACTAGACTTTTCCTTTTTGCCTTTTTTATTTTGTACTTTTTCCAAAACCCAAGTGATGGAGTCATAAAGACAATTGCTAATTCATTATTTCTGGAGATGTTTGGAGCTTTTTAATCCAAGTCAAAACGTTCAGCTACGTGAGATCGCTTAACTCCACCTGTGTCTTGATTGTGGTTTTTCCCTCTAATTGGTTTCCAATGTTCGGAGTAGTTGTTGATTGATTTGGATTCTCTACTTGTCTTTTATATTCTTCCACCATTTCTTCTCCCTCATCTTAGGAGTCTTGTTATTTTTTTTTCTCCAGTTGTTGCCGGGTTTTATCCATTTCTTCATCCTCGGGGGTTTTATCCATTTCTTCATCCTGGTGGGTTCTGGAAATTTCCATCCTTTTGGTTTTTACGGTCTCTTCTTTGTTTTTTCCTTTGCTTGTTTGCATGTATTTTGCAAGTGCCATGTTTGGTGGAAAACCTCGCATCTAAACGTAGAGTTTTCAAAATATAAACATTGTGTCCACTTAAAATCTTTATGTTTCAAATGAATACATTTCGGGAGGCCTTTGGTTAAGTCCATCTCCACACAAATCCAAGCAAAAGTGAAGATCCCTTTTTCCATTCTTTCTCGTCCACCTTTAGGAATATTCCCAGAGAGTTTTCCATGACTTCTAGGACTAGATGCTACGAAAAAGGTAGTGGGAGATGATGTAGCCTTACCCAAACTGACATTTTTGAAACCATTATTGAGTTTGTATCAAAACTAGGGAACCATGGGGTTACGAAAAAATCTTCCCTTCCCATGATTGTAATATTTTTGGGTATCAAATTGAACTAAAAAAAATCTTTTACACACAGATAAATATCACAGTCTCTGGTCTAGTTTAGGTATATCCACTTACTTAGATCTTTAGATTTGGGCAAGAAACCATTAAATTGACAAATGATAGGTTGTTCTTGTAAGGTATTGAAGGGACCACTTACTTTTGATAGTTCTATGGACAAATTTTGAGGTTTTTCCATCTTTTCTACTATGTAAAGACCTCACATTGTGAGTTTGGGATTTGTTTGCCCTCATTGCCAACTGTTCCTCTTAATACATCTTTGAAAAAAACCTGACCCTTGTCTAGCAGTGATAATCTAGTTAATGTGCTTGCTATGCATAATGTTATGGATAATGGTAGAGTTCTTTTGAATAGCATAGTCTTTCAAAAAGATCTCTTCATGCAACACTTTCCAAAAAAAGTCAAACTTTGTAATGAAACAAAAATACGTGTGAAATTTTTGGAATTTTGGACCCATAACATTATCGATTTCCCATAAATATTACTGATCTACGTTTTCCCCTCTACCGCCTCATCTAGACTTTTGTCCCATATTTAAACTCGTGTTGGTTTTCTCTACGATTGATGATTAGGTCCAAAACCCTAGGCTATATGGGATCATGCTCCAGTCAGTGTCTTCTCGTTAAATTTTCTATTGGAGATGTCGTTTTTCTTTGCATGCATCTCCTAACCACTACATGTCCATCGCACAGATTCATAGGTTGTCCCAATGGAAAAAAGACCATTGTCTACAGTTATCTCTCCTCCCATAAACAAATGAGCATCTCTCCTCCCATAAACAAAGGAGTTTTTGGAGATTCTAGTGCCGGAATCCCGCGGAAAAATTTGAAGTGAAATCTTGTTTTGTGTTATTCAAACTGGTTTTTTAACTGCATATTTAGATTCAACACCCTCAAAAACCCCAACACAGTTTCATTGTGAAGGGATTACCCATCAAGCTGGTGATTTCAATAAATTGTTCCAAAAAATCGCACTAAAAACAACAACCTGGTGTTTTGAGACTTTCTTCTGCCCGGTTTCATTTTTTGTTTTTTTTTTTTTTTTTTTGGTATATTGTAGACCTCTCATCATTCCTTTTAAAGGTTCTTGGAGCCATCCAACAACAAGTTTCACAGATGTTGCAACCATTGTCCACGTAGTAAGTGTCTTCATTGTTTTGCGTACTCCTTTGAGATCTGGAGTTGGATACGTGCACACTTGTCATTTCCATGTGAACACCGTCGAGTTTCCTGTAGAGCAATTCAATCCCGATACCGCTAGACTTAATGAGATAATCGTAAGGCAAGGTTTCTTCCTTGATGGTTGTTGTTGATCATATCATAAACATAAACCTTTCTTCTAACATTGTCCTCCTCTTTAAATCTGATGTTCGTACCGTTCAACATCATTTTACCCTGATTGTAGTTGTTTTTCTTCCTCCTCGTGTTATTAGCGAAGCTGCCATTTCCATTAAAAATAAAATAGGATGACCTGTGAGGCTGAATAATGAACTCCTGAGCCAAAGGATTCAGTTTAGAGAGAAAAACTACAAGCTCTAGCATATCGCCATTGAATCCACCCTTCTTTTTAGCCTGAGAGAGATCAAGCGTTCGATTCCCGTAACTTGCCCCTTCGAAGCTCGCATTGTTCTCCATCAAAGACATCGCCTCTAGGATTAGCGTTCGATTCCCGTAACTTGCCCCTTCGAAGCTCGCATTGTTCTCCATCAAAGACATCGCCTCTAGGATTAGACACTAAGAAGAAATTTATATTCTTATGTTATTATCCTTATACCCTTATATATTTGATTATTTAATTTTATATTTTCAATTAACTAAAATAAATATTTTAATTAATTATTTTTCTTATTTTTATTTATCCAACATTTACCTAAAATCTCTTTTCTTTTTCTTGATCCCGTGTCTCTCACTTATTTATGTTTCAAAGCATGATTAAATTTCTTGTTAGTGTCCTCATGATGAGCCATACTTGTTGGCTTGAAATTTCTACTAAAAATTTCAATGTGATGGATCCATAAATACCAAATAAAAAATGCACATAAAATATGTGTATTATTCTTCAGGTTTGAATTATAATCTTCTTAGTGTTGGACAACCTACTCAAAATGGTATAATGCAATGGTTAAAGGTGATGATTCATATATGATAATCCTTTTAGTAAGATGTTGATTGGTAGAGTAAAGATGAAAATGAATAAGTTGTATCCTCTTTCCATGAAGTATTGTAGACATGATGACTCATTTGATCGAAAGGAAACTTGCATGAATTTTGGTTATGAAATTTCATGATAGATCATCTACATTCTGGTGGCCTTGGACTATTGCAACAATAGAAGATAGTTGAGGGGTTACTTCTCATTCTAGAGGGAACCAGTTCATGTGAGAGATCAATTCTACAAAGCAACACTTCCTAATGGAGTTTCCCATAGAGAAAAGGCATCTTTGGAGTTGGTTCATACAAATTTATGTCATCCAATACAAATTTGGCCACTGAGAGGAAGTTACTAATTCTTAACCTTCATAGATTATTACAATAGAAAAACATGGGTGTATTTCCTCACAAACAAATTCAAACTTTTGACAAGTTTCAAGAATTCGAGGAAATGGTTGAGAAACAAAGTGATCATTAGATTAAAGTGTTAATATTAGACAAGGTAGGTGAGTATAATTAAAAAACGAAGCATAACTTTTTCCAGCATCATGGGATCAAAAGATAGTTCATAACAAGGTACATCGCTCTAAGAAAATGGTGTATTTAAAAGAAAGAATAGAACCATCATGAATATGGATTGAATCATGTTGAAGGAAAAAAAATATAAAAATGTTTTTTGGGAGAATCAATAGCTTGCTTTGTTTATGTTTTGAACAAAACTCTCACTAAAAGTGTGAATATCAAAGTTCCATAGGAAGCACAAATTGTATGAGCTACAATGTGGTACACTTAATGGTATGTGGTTGTGTGGCATATTCCCATGTTCCTAAAGAGTTGAGAAAGAAGCCAAACAATAGATGTGATAAGTGATTTTTTTTCATAGTGATCACTCCAAGGCATACTAATTGTATATCCTAATAATAAATGAGCTAGTAATCAGCAAAGATGTTGAATTTAAAGAAAATGAAAAATGGGATGGAAGTGTTGATAAATACATAATAGATGGAGTAGTGATACCTCAAGCAGAATATGACATATATGAATAAGATGTACAAGGAGCTCAATAGGGATTTCTAATTAATTATAAATACTCCAACAAGAACTCCAATAAATTCTATTCAAGGTGAGTCATCTACTCCAACATCTCCGCCTACTCCTACCACTCATTCAAGTAGTGAACTTCATTCCTTAAGGCTTAGAATGACTAGAAGTTTGAGATAAAACTAGGAATATTTAGATGGGAATTCAAGTGTTTCATTTTTTACTTGTCAACTAACATGTTGTGAAAGGGAAATGAGAGATGAAAATTGTGTCAAAGCAAGGGATGAAGAGAAGGATTCCATATAGAAGAATGATACTTGTGTTCTAGTAGAATTACTAGAAGATAAATATTGCATAGGTGGAAATTGTTTTACAAAACAATGGTTAATGAAAAAGGAGAAATAGAAAATTACAAGGCTAGTTTGGTAGAAAGATATGCCATGTATGTGCTAAAGAGGTTCAATATGTTGAATACTAAACTCGGACCAACTCTAATTGCAATAGGAACAATTCTCAAGAAAGAAAATATAAGATCTAACTGAGATTCAATTCTATTGAAGAGACTGGTTGGTATTCTTATTTAGTTCACTACCACTAGACCAAACATTACATATACTATCTGTTTTAGTTCCAATTTCATGGAGTCACTCGAACAGTGACACTAAAAATTAGGAAAAATAATTTTGAGATTTATAGCTATAAAAATGAAATATGGCATATTATACTCCAACACTAAGAGTGACATTTTGGTTGGATAGATTGACAATGAATTTTCAAGTAGCATGGATGATAGGAAGAGTACCTTAGGATATGATTTTCATCTTGGTTCGGGTGTGATCTCATGGGAATCCAACAAGCATCCCATTATGGAAATCTCATTAGCTCAAGTAGAGTATGTAGCATCAAGAACAATAGCTTTTCAAGTTGTTTGGTTACATAGAATGTTGAATGACCTACAACAAGAACAAAAGGGACTAACTACAGTGTATGGTGACAAAAAAATCAACAAAATCTTTTCCAAAGAACCATGCTTTTGTTAAAAAATCAAGCATATTGATATGAAATATCACTTAATTAAAGAGACTATAAGAAATGGACAAATCCACTTGGAAACTTGTGAAATGAAAGAAAAATTGGCTAACAATTCATAAAGTAATTAAAAAAAGATGCATTTGAGTTTCATAGACAAAACTTGGATGTTGTATGCCTAGCTGAGATGTAGAGTAGAAGAAGGTAGTGGTCGTAATTGAGTGGCAGTGTTGTAAGCCTAGTTGAGATGCAGATTAGAAGAAAGTAGTGGTCGTAATAAAGTGGTGGCAGTGTTAGAGATAATTACTCCTAGTAACTCCTAGTGAGCTCCTAGTTTATGGAATTGTACATAGAGTCTAAGTATGGCAATAGTTACTCATGTATGTGTGATCCAAGACAATAATAAATATTATTAGTGCTTTTAGGTCAATTTAATCATGTATCCTTGAAAAAAAGTTAATTTAATGAATTAGAGTTAGAGCGATGCAACTTGATTATGTTGTGTATGGTATTCTAGTGAGTTACATTATGAGTGTTTAAGTCTAGTTTCCTCATCTATCATTTCAACATCTGATATGAATAATCAAAAAGTCCTATTTTTTGTTATGGACTCCATAACTTTGATTCCAATAATAAATCTTGCTTCCTTCCACATCAGCATTGAATAATATTATTATCATCATTAAAGACTAATTTGTAAGTGATCAATATATATTCAAAGTTAATTGAATAAAGACCTGGGAAATGGTTTACAACACAACATAATTTAATATATATATTACAATATTTAAATATCAAATTAACGTCACTTAAATTTTTATCAAATCCTCTGTCAAAGGGTTTTTTAATATTGGGAATCATCTCCTAAGATGAAAGAACCGATTCATTTATTACGGTCCTGTATTATGGGAACGGGCTACTTCCAGCGCATCTGCAATTTGCAAGTTGATTTGAACGAAGTTATTCCGGAAAACAATTATGCTAGATTGTAATTGTAAAAAAATATGTTATACTGTAAAAATTACAAAATGACCTAGATATTGGAACACATTGTAAGATTCATTGTCACATAAAGAATGATGCACAAAAAATGTCCCCGTTTGGAGTAGAACTGCCAGATAGCTTTAACTTTACAGGTGAACTCGAAATATTCACCAGAGATTTCAAGTATGTCATGTCCTTGATTTTTATGGCCCGTTCAACAATAGTATTTTCTGGTGGTTCCAATTTTGAAATTTTAGAGTGGGAACTTTGAGTTTGAATTTCAATCACAACTCCGATTATGCTACTTTGATTAATTCAGTTTGTAGGTTCAAGATAAAATATCCACCCTTGGAATTCCAACATCGATTTGGGATAAAATTTTGAAACTGTATTTTTTGTCCATCCTGGCCAAGGTCTTCTTACCAGGTTCTTTGCATCTACACAAATGATTACTTCTCGCTTCTCTCTAGCTAATTGTAGGATCGGGGATTAACATTCCAATGATATTGCTCGTGCACCAACATCACAATAAAATAATAAATACTGATCATAATCAATTCATATATGTTTATCATGATTTCCAATTTTCTCCTCTGCTCTTTTCAGGCCTTGAAAATCACGTTGCTCCCATTTGCCAAGGATTTGAATCCTTGGTGGAGAATATTTAATTTCTTCAACTAAAATATTGGATATTTATTCCTGGACTCTTTCTATATTCATTATTCTAATGTATCGCCTGATTGTCCTAGGCACTTTAGTCCCTTTCAATTTTCTCTCTTTAATCTTTTGTCTGCAATTTTTTTTTTTTTTTTGGCTTCTACAACTAGATATTCTTCAAGTGTAACTAACATTTTTCCTTTTTTATAGGTCCGCAAAAATCATTGTAAGGTATACCACTTTTGCCTTTATGGCTAACATGTCAACCCAATAATTTAAATAATCATGCTTTTGCTAAACATTAAAATAAAAACTATCTATCCCTACTATCCATTTTTTTAATTCTTGGGTGGCCTTTATTCAACAACTATTTAGGCTTTAACATGGGAGAGAGGATTTTATGTTAGTTCTTACTAAGAAATTAATAGGTTTGAGATATAATCTCAAATGATGGATAGTTTTCTTGGCTACTAGTATTTCATTGTAGCTTGATGGGTAGCTTAGTTTTGCATCATGAAATGATCATGAGGCATATGAGGAATTTATCTCTGGAATGTATCTTCCTTCATCAATAGGTAGAGACATGGGTAGTAAATCATGGACTTTCTCCTTTATTCTTCTTACTACATTGGTCATGAAAGTAGTGCATGTAGGGAAATTCATTTCAAATCTTTGTTGCAGAATTAATATGACTCATCTTGTTGTATGTAAAAAGGCTTGATTTAGTTCAGATTACCCAAAAATATTTGGGGTACTTTTTTATCAAATAGAGTGTTTGGGAATTTACTTAAAGACTCCAACATATGATTTTGTAGTAGGATTTGGCTTTTTTCTATTTTGAAACCTAACAATTCATTATCTATTTTGCTGACTTCGAAAGTAGTCGTAGAAAGTACTAGATCATGCTCAAATACTATATCATGGAAATGTTGCAAATGAGTCCTACATATTCTTGGAACAAATTAGTTTGTCATTAACTAAGACAATTATCCAAAATTATTCTCTAAAAATGCCTTCCATCCTTTTCTGGAACTCACTAGGGGCATTTTTCAAACCAAAAGGTGTTATCTTTCAATAGTACTTTCCATGAGGAACTACAAATGTCATCTTATGCTAATCATTTGGGGTTATGCCAATTTGATAGAAACCATACCTCAACCAAACTTGCTAAATGTCATTTTATATTTATTTTTTTGCAACAAAAATCCTTATTTGACGAAGGATGTTGAATATCCTATAATACATTGTTTGGAGGCCAATAATTTATAACTAATCTTGGTTTTCCTCTTTTTCAGTTTGATTTCTTATTAATGTAAAAATGTTTACATGCCCAAGCACTTTTGGAGGGCTTTATCAAACTCTTTTTCAATATATCACTAATTTTTCCTTGGATTTTTTAATCTCTCACGAGCTGATTAAGGATGCCAACACCTTTTTTAGGCTTACTTTTACCAAGGGATGTTATGGGCTAGAAACATTATACTTATTCCTATGCCAAAACGCATTAAGGATTTTTTTATGTACATTTTGTTATGATCCTTTTTGCAATTGGATCCAATACTTCTTTTGCACGAGTATGTGCATAAAACTTACTGCACTTCATTTTATTAAAGTCATTGGAAGTAATTTCATAGCAAGCTTTCTTCGGATACCTTCATTAATTTTTTCTTCTTCTAATCCTTCTCCATAAATAAAGGAGTTCTCGCTTTTATCCCATTGATATGAAATTTAAAACCCTTCTTATTTTTCTTTATTTTCACCAACTCAACTAATTCAAGAAACTCTAACACTAAGATGGATATTGGTGGCCACGTGCCAATTCCACTTGGACCCCCACGATTGTTTATTTCAATTTTTCAGTTTCCTTATTTGTAGCACAATTTACTATTTTTGGTATTTTTGGGTCGTGAACTTCCGAAGCAGTTTTGAGGCCCTAAACGACGCTTTTTGGGAAAACTCAGAGCAATATGAGTTTATGAACCGATGTTTCTCTTCCCAAAGTTGTAGTCCTTGGATAGATCTTTCCAACAAGGTATTGTGCGCATCAAAAAGGGATCGTATGCCAAAGTTTTGACCCGAAGAAGTTGATGTATGAGTTTACCCAAAACCGGGCCCATAGTTTGGTGCTTCATCTTCTAGGGTTAGGGTTTTGGATGTTTAAGGTTTTCTATTGTTTCTCAACAATAAATAGGCCTTCGAGCCTCATTGTAAGACAATTCAGAGGCATGTAGCTGCCATATCTCTCCTCAAAGATAAGCTACAATCGCCGAGCTAGTTTATTTCCATTTCTGTTTGTAAGCATATCTGAGTATTTTACATTAATGAAATGAAGTATTATTTCTTTGTATCTCTATATTTATGGTTATCTTTGTAATTTGTTGTGTTCCTGTTTAAATTCAGATCAGTGGTATCAGAGGGGTCTGTTCTTTCTTTGTTTCCCTTTGCATGTCCCTAACGAAGTCGGGATATAAGGAATTAGGGTTTGAACTTGTCGAACCTTTGCAAGACCAACCTCGGAAATCCCAACGGCCTCCCATGGTGGATGAAAAGAAAGACGAGGGGGCAGGAGATCTTATCAAAACCTTGCTCAGAGAGGCCCTCAAGCGACAAGGGAACGCGATGATGGATAACTTTTCCCAGATCCTTCAGCGACTACCCACGGGTGACACATCTGCTTCCAGCAGCTTCTCTAGAAGTGCCACACCCTTTAAAGTACAACTTAACTTTGAAATTCCAATATTTGAGGGTCAGATAGATGTAGACACTGTAAATAAATGGTTAACTATGCTAGAAGGGTATTTTTCTATTCATGATTTTTCCGGAGAGGAAAAGATTACTTTTTCTCTTCTCAAAGTCGCACCCCACATCAAGGACTGGTGTGGAACCTACTGCGAGCAGAAGGATGAAAGTACGGCCTCACTTTTTTCAGTCGCACCCACTTGGAATTCATTCCAGAGTACCATCAAGGAGAAGTACTACCCTGTCAAAAGCTATGAGGATAAATACATAAAGTGGACCACGTTGCAGTAGGGAAGGGACCAAGACGTGCCGGAGTTTACTAATATTTTTCATACCCTTCGCACAAAGTGGGGTATTAAGGATTCTGAGCTGCATTTGGTACTCAAATACCACGACTGCCTACATAGGTACATCCAGGACAAGATGGAGTTCCTCGACATCTCCTCGCTCGGCATGGAATACTGATATGCTATTAAGATTGAGTAGAAGTCTAAACAGAAGAAGCGAGACTTTGGATTTGCAAATTTGAGGCAAGGAAAAGGTGCCCCCAAACCGCTGAACAAAAGACAAAGCCAAGGTGCAGTGGCCCAAGACAAGCCACCAAAGCTGCAAGCAAAGAACAACACCGTGAAACTGAAGAAGGACACAAGAAAATGGTGTGAGTTCCATAAGATCTCCACTCACAACACAAGTGAGTGTGAGGCCAAGCAGTCATTGGTGGCCGAGCTAAAGTCTTCGGAATCATATGCATGTTCAGACTCTCAGTCATAACATGATAAGGGGAATGAAAAAGGGAATTATGTTATTGATGAAGAGCCCAAAGCCAGCATTTCCACCACGAAGATCCAAAAGGAGCAACCCGAAGATCCAA
The DNA here is from genome assembly GCA_031772625.1 of Pinus tabuliformis. NCBI lineage: Eukaryota > Viridiplantae > Streptophyta > Pinopsida > Pinales > Pinaceae > Pinus > Pinus tabuliformis. The sequence continues at coordinate 122,352,202 of CM062807.1, read as the reverse complement.
AGGAGGAGGAGTGCCTCTTCCACTCCCAGATGCGGGTAAAGGGCTCCCCACTACATTTCATTGACGATAGTGGGAGCCAAAAGAACCTCATTTCGGAAGAGGTCGTGAAGCAGTTGGGCTTACCGACCACAACACATCCACAATCGTACACCATCGATTGGCTTCACCAAGGATCGGATCTTTGCGTGAGCCAACAATGTCGCCTTCCATACAACATCAAGCCCTTCACAGATGAGGTATTGTGTGACATTGCTCCCCTTGATGTTTGTGATGTACTATTAGGCCAACCATACTCGTGGAAGCAACATGTTGTATATGAGTCAAGGCCTCATGTTGTTATTGTTACTTTGGGGAATAAGTTGTACAGGATACTCGAGGTAGCAGTGCCTACTGCCATCTCTTTGGTTATTGCGAAACAATGTAGTAAACCCATTTCCAAAACTTAGAAATTTGTTTTCCTGATGATACGCCCTTAAGGAAAGAAGAAGACAACAATCACGACCTCGAGACAGGTCCCCTCCACACAACAACTACATATGAACGAGGTCGTGGAGGAATACGAGGACATCCTCACCTCACCCGTAGGGGTTCCTCTGCACTATCGGGTCAAGCACTCCATCGATCTGATGCCAGGTGCATCGCTGACCAATGGACCAATCTATCGGTGCTCCATTCTAGAGAACGATTAAATCAAGACGTAGATTCAAGAGCTACTGTAGAAAGGTCACATCCAACTGAGTTCATCACCCTGTGGAAGACCAATCGTGTTGGTACAGAAGAAGGATGGGACTTGGGGACTCTGTATTGACTATCGGGCATTGAACAAGATCACTATCCGGAATAGGTACTCGATCCCATCGATTGATGACCTTCTAGACCAATTGAAGGCAGAAAAATATTTCAGCAAGATCAATTTGAAGTTAGGATATCACCAAGTACCAATCAAACCCTCTGATGTTTGGAAGACTACCTTCAAAGCCAAGGAGGGTGTTTTCGAATGGTTGGTTATGCCTTTTAGTTTGATGAACACTCCTACAACCTTCATGAGGCTAGTGGATGAGATCTTATGGCCATTCGCTAACTCATTTTCAGTGGTATAATTGGATGACATCCTGATCTTCAGCTAGAGTTGGGAAGAACACCTCTACCACATTCAACAGGTTCTCTAAACACTGCGACAACACAAGTTATGTGCCAATTTGGAGAAATGCACTTTTGGCATGATCCAAGTTCAGTATCTGGGAGGCATTATTGATGAAAAAGGGGTGCATGTGGATCGAGCCAAGATCCAAGTCATTCGAGATTTGCCATCTCCAACCACTTTAATGGAGCTCCACAGCTTTGTGGGTCTTTCCAACTTCTACCGTAGGTTTGTGTTGGGATTTTCTCATATCACTTGGCCCTTAATTCTAGTCACCAAGGGAGGGGCGAAAGAAAAATTATTTTGTTCTAAATCTCAACACAAAGCATTCACAGAGTTGAAACATCACCTCTTCTCAGCACTAGTGCTCGCATTACCAGACTTGTAACAACTATTTGAGATCGAGACACTCTAACTATGCTATTGGGGCTTTCCTTACTCAACACGGGCATCCAGTGGCATATCACAATGAGACACTTTCAGACACAATCCAGAAGTATCCCAGTTATGACAAAGAGATGTATTCCATTGTGTAGACCTGCCGACAATGGAAGCATTACATTTTGGGAAAGGAAACGGTCATCCACATAGACCACCGGCCCCTACAGTTCATACAGACACAAGGGAAGTTGTAGAATGATCACCACTAGAAGTGGTCCACATACCTACAACAGTTCCATTTGAATATCAAGTATAAGAAGGGCAGCACCAATAATGTTGCAGATTGCCTTAGTCGATGTTATAGACATTTTTGTGCCCTACAACTCCAAGCATGAAATGTCCATAAACCAAGGGCTCCTAAGTCCCTAAAAGTGTTGTTCTAACCCCTAAAGGAACAAGGTCAACAGATTACAGCTTCTCCCAGAAGTTCTCCACTAGAAATTGCTCAGAATAAGTCAAAAGAGGATCATTTCAGCTGCTCCACTCGCTAGGTGCGTGGCATTGCACCTAAATACATTGTGAGGGTGTATTGAATTTAAAAAGTCTCTTCTGTGGGGTGCGATGGGCGAGAAATGACAAATGGCAGTGTCATTCCGCGAGGTGGAGAGCAAGGATAATTTTAGGGGCGAATGTTCGCCCTTTGGCGAAATTAAGGGGTTTTAAATTTTTAGTGGGCGAATATTTTGTATCATAGTACAGTTTTACAAATCACCTCAAATAGCCCACCTTATTTTAAGGGAGAGGGTAAAAAAAGTAAATTTAGCCCTTGAAATTACGACTTACAACCTTCCATTCACCCATTTTCAAGAATAGGTTTTATTTAAGTGAATCCATTCGCCCATTTTCAAGAATAGGTTTTATTTATGTGAATCCTATGGGCCAAATACCATATTTATAAAAGAGGTATGGTAAATTAATAAAAATATAAATAAATGAGAGGTATGGTGAATAAATAAAACATTTTTTATATTTACTCCATAAGTCACCTTATATACATGTAAGGGTGTAAACAAATAAAAATATAAGTAAAGTGGAGGTATGGTAAATAAATAAAACTTCTTTTTATACTTACTCAAAAGGTATGGTAAATAAATAAAAATATAAATAAACTAGACGTATCATAAATAAATAAAACCTCTTTTTATATTTAGTCCATAACCCTCGTTCTATTTATAAAGGCTCAAGAAAGCGGTTTTATTTAAGTGAATCCTATGGGCCAAATACCATATTTATAAAAGAGGTATGGTAATTTAATAAAAATATAAATAAACAAGAGGTATGGTAAACAAATAAAATATTTTTTTATATTTACTCCATAAGTCACCTTATATTTACGAACACTCAAAAAATGGGTTATATTTAGGTGAAACCTATGGCCAAAATACTATGGGACAAATACCATGGACTAGATTGTTATTAATACCATGCAAAAAACCATTATTAACCCTAATATTAGAATTAATAAAAATAAAAATGGCACATGGTATTGACCCATGGTATTCACCAAAATGGCACATGGTATTGACCCATGGTATTCACCAAAATGGCACATGGTATTGACACATGGTATTCACCAAAATGGCACATGGTATTGACCCATGGTATTCAGCTGGAATGTAGCCTATTTAAATGGGGGAATTAAACCAGCATGTAGCCTATGCTAAGATTCACTGGGACTTTACAAAGTTTTATTATTTAGTGAAAGACTCGCCAAGATCTTACAAGATTTTATAATTGAGTAAAATATTCGCCATGCCTGGTGAGAGATTCGCCAAAAAATTATATATACATATTATATTATTGATAAAATCGCCTTCCATTTTTCCTATATACCATGGAGATTTGCCCATTTATTATATTTATAAATTTAGGGGGGGTTCTTAAAATTTTCCCTGGTGGAGAGACAATGGAAGCTTCCAGAATCTTCTCCTAGGACACTTGCCTCACTAAATTCGACCAAGGATGAGTAAGAGGCCTTCAGTCTCCAAGTGGAAGCAAGAACTAACAGAGAGAAGACACTAATCAACTCACAAGCTGACTCATCCTCCTTACAGATATCTATATATGTATCCCTCATCCCAGAGATCCAGAGGCTGGAATTTTGCATATTGTAAGGAATTGTTGTTGGTTTTTGAGACAAACATCAGAGTATTGGGTGATCTATGCTTTGTTTGAGGTGAAGAGGGGCTTCTTTGCTGGGAGGTTGATGTTTGGTCAGGAACCACCGGTTGTAACTCCTCTTGGATCTTTTCTTGTTTATCAATAAAAACTATTTGAGTTTTTACTCCATGCTTTTGTATCATTGATTCTTGTTACATTTGTATGATTAACTTAAATTTGATCCTAAGTTGTTTATGAATATAGATCCGTGTCTTTGTATAGTTTTCTTCTTCTGTGATCTTACAGGTACTTTGTGAAGCTGGGCAAGTAAGGGAGCAGGTAGCTGGAGGCTGTCAAAGAAGACAGGGATTGGATCAAAGGATTAGCGCAAGACACAGGTTGGTTCTTTCTATTCCTCTCTATCTATAGTTCATAAAGGAAATACAAAAGTAGTTTTTATCTGTTTGTTTCTAAGGCAGCTATCACACCTTAGTGGGATAGAGAAATTCTAAATAGACACATTTCCTGTAACAAAATGGCGACTCTGCTGGGGAGCTAATTAGTTTGTTTGTTTATCATTCTTTGTTTGTTTGTTTCATATACTTATAAGTGGCATTCGAACTGCATTTGCCATAACAAATTCAAAGTAGACATCTGCTGCTTCAATCCATTCACTGGATCTGTTTATGATTTGAACAACTGATTCACAAACTATCCAATTGCCCTTGTGATAGCTCTTAGATCCTCCTTAGATCTACCCCTGATTGTTGAATTACTGATTGCTTTTACTCGGCCGAAAACCAAAGATTGAACTGCAAACTGTGACCCGGAACCCGGACAGATTCTCGTTTTTGGCCCAACGCAAGTACTGTTAAGAGATTCTAAATTTCAGCGCACTTCCCGAAAGGGAAACCTATGCTGCATTTCAGATTCTCTGTGTTACAGGTGCGCTGATCAGACTAGCCCTGTGCAGCTGTGGTTCTTGTGCTTCATTCTTTCCAGTTCTATCTCTGAATTTTGTTGCCTGTGATCAGTATCTGTCTGTTTGAAACCTCTTTTCCTTGCTGTTATTCTGCCTCCTTTGTACAAAAGAACTGTAGATGCTCTTTTGTGTTTGTTGAGTCGTTTACAGTTTTCCATTGCAAAAGTAGAATAGTCGTACTGTCGTCCCTTGATTTGGATCTGTCAGAAGTGTCGATTTTGATAATAGGAGAAAGTTTGATTGTTGTTGATGGTCGATTATACTGTTACTATTGCATTTGGTCTAAATTTGTGATTTTCTAGTGTCAAGAACAAGTGTTCATTTCAAAATGGCAAGGTGTCATAATCATCTTTGTTTTTGATTTTGAAAAAGAGCTTGTTTATATTTGTTGCTTGAAAAGAAATTCAGATTTGTACATCAACTTTCTTTTTAGCATCAATACTAAGAAAGTAGAAAACAAATACATGCATGTGAATTTGCATATAGACAGTCTGTTTGGCTTGATTTAGGAAAGTGCATTTACGGTGTGCTCTTTGCTCTTTGTGAAAAGATTGTGTCTTTCTTTTCCCCTTGTAGCTAGGATTTTCATTGCACAAAAGAGATAAAAGTTTGTTTATCATCTTTAGATTGCATTTTAGGAATTACATCTACATCTCGTGGTGAACCCAAAAGGCAAACTTCATAAGCAAGATCAACTTAAAATAAATTCAATGAATCTAACAACGCTTTGGAACTTAACGCACAACATTTAGAGGTCTAGGCTAGAGATGTATTCTGGCGTCGTAAAGCCTGGTAACTGTTGTCCTCACTGATGGTTGGGTGATTCCTCCACTTTTAGATGATAAGTGCTAGTACGGACTTGTGCTCCCACGTACCGTTGAGTATATTTTGGGAGACCCCTATAGGCTTAAATCCTTTATCCATAGGAAGCCGTGTCTGCTGCCCTATCGATCGCAATGCATTGAACACAGCATTCGGGAAGATTGGCTGCCGTACTGTAAAAATTATTCTGCAGTTTTGTGATTGGTTTGGTACTCCCTCTACCTAGATCTCCAGAGTAGTCCCTTTCATTCCTTTTCAAACTCCTTAACGGAAAAGGTCCATCTGAGCACTTGTCACTTCAGGCTCATTAAAAATCGAAGGCGACTAGAGTCATCTTTTGTTTTTTCTCGACTCTTAAAAATTGAAAAAACAAGTTGTTTCAAAGCATATAAAAATTTATTTTAAATGGAATATTCATTACCCCTTTCCTACGTTTATCTTGGGTTGAGAAAATGGAGTCCACCAACCAAGGAATTCCCCTTGGAGGAAATCCTAGTCCCTTCTCCTCTTGGGGAGATGTTGCTGCACCCCATATGGCCACATTGTCACTTCCAGGACTGACAATTGGTTTGCCTGTATGGCTCTTCTCAACCTCTGTCGTTCAGAACACCACTATTCCTCAACAATTGAATCAGCAATTAGACGAGTCCAAAGTTGCCCACCAACCTTCTACTTCCTCTAAATCTTCCTCTCCTCCTTCCTCTTCGCTTGATGGGGCTAGTAAAGCCAAAAGTCAAGTTCCTAAGGAGAAGAAGGAAAAGAAGAAGAAAGAGAAGAAGAAGAAGAAGGAGCCAAAGGCGAATGGGGGCAAATGAGTGTCGTATAACGAAAATCCACACACTACACCGACCAGGCCTAAATCGCCATGTGTCATTTGCAAAGGATACCATTTTCACAGAGATTGTCCTTGAATCCCTCGGATCTTAAGGGACTGGTCTTCTCGTTTGCACAACCCGGTGTCGTCAACCTCTGATGATCATGTTGAAAGCACACCGTCAACTAGTGAAAGTAAAGCCCCAGGACAAAAAGGGAAATGTAGATTTCTTTGTAAACTGTGCGAAGGCGATCATTCCATCCACCGTTGTCCCTTCTTAGACGAAGCTAAAAGAGTTTTGGAAGATCGTCCAGTTTCACCATTACGACTTCCTTCTGGAAATAAAAAACTCTTGCCGAGTCCGTCACTAGTTGAAAATCTGGCTGACCCGCTTAGGTGGTCGACCGAAGCATCTGTCATTGAAGATGAACCATCTAAATCCACACCAGATGAAATTCAAAAGGTCGAGGCGGCAGTTGACCCGGTCTTGCCTTCAGAGGTTCCATCTTCAGATGATACAATCACTGAAGAGAACAAGGATGACACCGTCCAAATTCTTTTCATAAGCACAGACTCTAACGAACATGTGGACAATTTACCCATTCCTTTACCGCAGGAAGGAAGTTCGTTCGAGTCCTACCCGGCCGTCTATTCGGTCCCACCTCCAAGCAACCTAGTTGTCTCCTTCGACTGGAATCAACTAGGCAGACCCCGTTTACCAGCTAGCGTACCATTCCCAATTATTGTTCACATATATAGAATGGTTATGGTTGATACCATCATAGATGAGGGGGCTTCTGTGAGTATCCTTTCCTCAACTGCTTGGAAAGCGCTTGGTTCGCCATCGCTTTTGTCTGAGATGAGAAATCTGACAGGCTTTGATAAAGGAACCAGTCGACCGTTAGGGATCCTTCCCGATGTGCCCATAACATTGAGAAGGAAAACAGTTCACATGAACGTAATGGTAGTTCAAGGACCCCTGGATTACAATCTACTCCTTGGACGAGACTATATTTATTGCATGGGAGAAATTGTCTCCTCACTCTTTAGAGTAATGTGTTTTCCGCACGAAGGAAGAGTGGTCAAGCTCATGGACCAGCTTTCATTTCCCGGATCATACAGAGCAAATAGTCATATACCATCCCTGAATGGTCTTTTCACGCAAGAAATGTCTCAATCTCTAGTCCTTCGTCCCGATGAGCGCGAGTGATTCAGAGGGATATGACTGAAACCCAGGGGGCATGCACCCCGGCCTGCTTCGGCAGGAAAACTTCGGATATAGAGTAGGTTTCCGCGAGAGAATATGACCTCCGTACTCCTGTCCGTGATTGGAAGAGGGAGTTGGACTGCAACAAGATTCTCTTGTCAAAGATATGTGAGTTGGTGAGTACCGCCGCTCACCTTTTTTTATCTCGGTAGACATCGCCGAAGAAGTGTTTTGTTTGCGCTGTGAATAGAACAATATTTGGGTAACCTGTAAGAGGTAGGCCTCTCTCAGTAAAACAAATGTTTTAATGGTATACCTGGGGGCATGCAAACCTTTTGGAATGCAAGCGAAGAGCGACTATTTATTTTTTTAAATTTTTAGGACCTCTAACCCTTTAAACCCGTAGGATTGGTCGTTTCCTAACTTGCATAAAGAAAGGATGTGGGGCAAAACTCTAAAAGTTGTCGTTTTTATATGAGACATTCTTATCATACGACTGGATTAATCGAGCAGTTTTAGCACATAGTTCAAGCTCGTTAAAAAATAAACATAAGACATGAGCAAACGTTTCTACCCGCGTTTAAGCTCGTTAAAAAATGAACTATTCCCCGGTAAATAACCATCGTGAATGTAGTATTTCAGCCATTAAAGCCTTGGTCGTGTTTGCATCGTCACCTCCACTTTTTCATTGGCTGATCATTCACCTCCATTTGATTGTTTACCCATTTTGAGGAACAGCTGCGAAGAGTGATTTCACTAGCCATCCTTGTGACACTGCCATGATTGGAAAATTCCAACCTTACCTGGAATCATTTGCTACCCGTTTTATCACTCGTTCCTCAAAAGACGAGTCTCCTTTAAGCTCTTTTCAACTGACTCGTAAAATATGAAAAGATTGCTGAGTCCTTGGCCTTCCAGCTCGTTAAAAGGACAGGAAGTGCTATCCCTCATCTAGATTTTAATCTTTTTGGACCTGAGGGATTATTACACAAAAAGATCGAGCGCTTGTTTTGTTCGGCTCGTTAAAACTATCGAAAATTCATCCCTTCTGTATTGTTTTATACTTTTTCGGACTTAAGGGATTAGATGACGAAAAAGGAATTTTGGAGTTATCTTTACATTCCTTTTCAGACTCTCTAAAATTGAAAAGGACCGAGTTATCTTTGTCGTTAAACTCGTTAAAAAGATTAATAGCGACAAACTTGTCGTTAGACGAGAATGAGTTTCACTATCGCTAGGCTCGTTAAAACATAGCGATGGGTTTGCCCGAAAGGAAAATTATAAAACAAGCATATGTTATCCTCCTCAAGCTTGAAAAAAATAAAGAGGTACTCGTCAGCAATGACTGGGGAAAAATTGGGAAGAAAACTCAAAGAAACTTTGTTGGTAGCAAGTCGCTCTTGAACATGACACTTCCACTCCATGTCCAAGTTGGGTTGGGTTGTTTCGTTCATCGGTCACATCACCATGGTCACACCATACCATCCACATTTGGGGTTAATGCTACCAATCCATCACATCAGTGTCGCCGATATGTTCAAGAGAAGTCATCCAGAGAAGTCACCTGTGTCTTACCCACTACCATACATTATACTCCATTCTTTCATGACCGCCACCCTGAACATTATATCATCAGATCGTTTTCACCTCCATCAAAATCATTTGCTCCATTCCATGTCATTAATGTGGGATTCATTAAGGCCCTCCTGTGATGGATCACTTCTTGTCGACATCAGCTCATTATCTAAGAAGTTGGTCTAGGAACACCCCATTCAGTACTTTGAAGCTTGCATGCCTCAATGGAAAGTTTCTCACTTCCGGCGACAGGTTTACATCAATGACCTTCGACCGAAAGATTTTGCGTGGTGTTCGACGCCAAGTCCTTTATTCACACAACGTGAATTGTACTACATTACCTTGAGGATCATTATCATTATCCGGTGATTCCTCTCGTGCTTGTTAACAGTTTACATCATTGACTGGTAATCAAGCGATGTCTTTCCATGTTCGACTTCAAAACATTTCTCACATGGATCGACTTGTACTTCGAGTAAAGATCGAACGAGATTGAAGACCGTGGATCTAGTTTCATCCATCCGGGCTGCGATATATATTCAGAGAAATAAAGATATCAAATGTACAGCATTGCGTCACAGATAATCATCCTACCAAAAGGATGATGGCTCTATCAGAATCATCAGTCTACCCTCAGACGATTGTCTGTCCTATGTACATGAAAATGAATTTATAAAGCTGAGCATGGGAATGCCCGCCTCAGCTAGATCATGAAAATAGTATGAAGATAATGTATTGTATTGTACCTTATTACAGGTCTCCTCCCAGGATTGAAACAACTTCAGATCCTCATAATAAAGCATTTCACCCGACACCAAAAGGTTAACGGCCTCATACTTTAGGGGGCAACTGTTATAGACATTTTTGTGCCCTACAACTCCAAGCATGAAATTTCCATAAACCAAGGGCTCCTAAGTCCCTGAAAGTGTTGTTCTAACCCCTAAAGGAACAAGGTCAATAGATTACAGCTTCTCCCAAAAGTTCTCCACCAGAAACTGCTCAGAATAAGTCAAAACAAGATCATTTCAGCTGCTCCACTGGCTAGGTGCGTTGCATTGCACCTAAATACACTGTGAGGGTGCGTTGCATTTCAAAAGTCCCTTTTGTGGGGTGCGATGGGCGAGAAATGACAAATGGCAGTGTCATTCCGCGAGGTGGAGAGACAATGGAAGCTTCCAGAATCTTCTCCTGTGACACTTGCCTCACTGAATTCGACCAAGGATGAGTAAGAGGCCTTCAGTCTCCAAGTGGAAGCAAGAACTGACAGAGAGAAGACACTAATCAAATCACAAGCTGACTCATCCTCCTTACAAATATCTATATATGGATCCCTCATCCCAGAGATCCAGAGGCTGGAATTTTGCATATTGTAAGGAATTGTTGTTGGTTTTTGAGACAAACATCAGAGTATTGGGTGATCTATGCTTTGTTTGAGGTGAAGAGGGGCCTCTTTACTAGGAGGTTGCTTCTGGGTCAGGAACCACCGGTTGTAACTCCTCCTGGATCTTTTCTTGTTTATCAATAAAAACTATTTGAGTTTTTCCTCCATGCTTTTGTATCATTGATCCTTGTTACATTTGTATGGTTAACTTAAATCTGATCCTAAGTTGTTTATGAATATAGATCCATGTCTTTGTATAGTGTTCTTCTTCTGTGATCTTACAGGTACTTTGTGAAGCTGGGCAAGTAAGGGAGCAAGTAGCTGGAGACTATCAAAGAAGAGAGGGATTGGATCAAAGGATTAGCGCAAGACACAGGTTGGTTCTTTCTATTCCTCTCTATCTATAGTTCATAAAGAAAATACAAAAGTAGTTTTTATTTGTTTGTTTCTAAGGCAGATGTCACACCTTAGTGGGATAGAGCAGTTCTAAAAAGACACTTTTCCCTGTAACAGTCGACCACTGATCATGGTGTTAACCACCGTGCTCAACTCTTGTGGGAACGAGACTTCTGATTGGCCACTTCTCTACAAAAGTGACCCAGAATTTGGCCACACATACTAGACACTCTTGGAGGGTCAACAAGTTCTAGATTTTCACCTCGAGATGCCCTGTTATGCCACCTGGGTCACCTTTGTCTTCCTTCAAGTGAGTGTGCAAAGATGATTTGGGAAGCACACTACAGTCGAGTTGCTAGGCATTTCATGGTCGATAAAATGGTGGCAATGCTACAGAAGTATTTCTATTGGCCGAATGTTTGACATGATGTCGGGAAGTACATCAAATCCTACATTGCATGTGCCATTGCCAAACCTACCATCAAAAAGCAAGGCCTCTATACTGCGTTGCCTACCCCTAGTCGACCTCGGGAATCCATCTCATGGATTACATGTTGAGCCTTCCTTCTACCAAGCATGGAAATGACTATGTTTTTGTGGTCATCAATAGGTTGTCAAAGATGGCCATTATGGTAGCCTGCAAGAAGAATATCACAGTAGAAGCCACTGCTAAACTCTTCTTTGAATGAGTCTGGGTACAGTTTGAGATCCCACAGTCTATAATCTCAGATTGGGACAACAAGATCCTCAGTACATTTTGGTCCAGTCTCTGGTCAATGCTTGGCACTAAACTCACTAAGTCCACAACCTTCCATCTCTAAGCTGATGGCTAGACTGAGGTTGTCAACAGGATGATCGTACACATTCTGCGCATGTACAACTCAAATCATCCATGCACATGGGATGAGATCCTCCCCTATGTTCAACATAGTTATAACCAGGCTCTCCACAGCTCGACTAGCCACAACCCTTTTCAGGTGGGCTTGGGATTCCAACCACTATGTCCCATTGATGTGGCCATGTCATTTGTAGCTACTCAGGAAGATTCGGCTCATGTCCAGTCCAAAATAGATAAGGCAAACAACTTCATTGAGAACATCCAACATATCCACTAGTAGGTCCACAACATTCTGGAGAAATCAAATGCCAAGTATAAGCAGCGACATGATCAACATCAGGTGCCACACAAGATTTAGGTGGGCGAAAAAATCTAGTTTCATTTACAAAAGGAACACATTACCAGAGCATATCAGAAACTCAGACCACTCCGATATGGTCCTTAGACCATTACCAAGGCTATGGGAGACAATACGTTTAAGCTCAGCATTCCCCCATTCCTTAGCCTGCACCTAGTGTTCAATGTGGACTTCCTTCGGCCATACTTTCCACCATTACTAGACACATCTGACATTGCATAACAGCTCACACCAATAGAGTTAAATCTAGATTGCATGGAACACGCTGCAACTGATCGAATCATGGACACGTAGATAAAGCACACTCGCTAGCATAAGATCCAGCTATATTGAGTTGTCAAAGCATGCCAACTCCTTCACCAGGGCAAGTGGCTCACTAGGGACCAAGTTCAACAGAAGTTTCCTCATCTCATGGAAGAACTCAACGCAATGGGGACCATTGCTTCCTAAGGGGGGAGGAATGATCCAATTGTATATTGGTGATAACCCTCCAATTCCACTTGAATTCAACGATTGTTTCTTTGAGTTTTTTAGTTTCCTTATTTGTAGCACCATTTACAATTTTTGGTAGTTTTTTGGGTCGTGAACTTCCAAAACCGTTTTGAGGCCCTAAACGACATTTTTCTGGGAAAAATGGGAGCAACATGGGTCCATTTTCCATTGTTGCTCTTCCCAAAGTTGTAGTTCTAAGATAGATATTTCTAACAAGGTATTGTGTGTGTCAAATGGAGATCGTATGCAAAAGTTATGACCTCGAGAAGTTGATGTACCAATTTACCCAAAACGGGGCCCATAGTTTGGCGCTTCATCTCCTAGGGTTAGGGTTTTGGATGTTTAGGGTTTTCCATTGTTTCTCAACAAAAAATAGGCCTTCGAGCATCATTTTAAGATAGTTCAGAGGCATGTAGCCGCCACATCTCTCCTCAGAGATAAGCTATCATCGCCTGAGCTACTTTATTTCCATTTCTGTTTGTAAGCATATTTCAGTATTTTACATTAATGAAATGAAGTATTATTTCTAACATATCTATGTATTTATGGTTATCTCTGTAATATGTCGCATTCTTGTTTAATTCTGGATCAGATATAATCATCAACTATATTGTTAATAAAACAAAAATCAAGATTGAAGTGATGATTGTTTCCTTTAATGGGAAATATTATGTCTCTCAAATTTCCATGCTTGCTCCATCTATTGATTTTTTGGTCACAATAGGATTATCCAAATAAGATTATGCCATTACCTCTCTTCCTAGAAAATTTAGCTGACATCCATAATCAACCATACAACCAATTTCATAAGTGTTTACTTATTGCACGAAGAACATCACTTTAATCTAGAAATTCACTCCTCCAGAGGATGGGAGTGCTAGTCCAAATTGTTGTATTTTTTTGGAATATCTAAGTGGTTTGAATCTATATATTCAGTTTTTTTTCAATCCTTTTCCTTTTGTTTGTCTAAATGTTTTTCTCTATATCTTAGGGACTCTTACAAATATTCTTCATAGACTCTTGACAACCCATCTCCTGATGAATCATTTCTTTCTTCTCTAGCTTTTACAAGTTTTTCTTTCAATTCTTTCTTATTATTATTTTTTTTCTTTAATGGATTCTATTTTTCTTTTGTTTGTAATTTTAGGAATCTTTCTTCGTATTTATTGAAACCAACCTAGATCTATCTAAAATCTAGATCTACCAAGCGTTGAGAGGGATCAAATATTTTTGCACTCTAAAGAAGGTTCACATCTCAAGATATTTGATCGTGCTCAACGCTCGGTAGATACCAAGTTAAGATGGATCTATGCTCATTTATATAAATAAATAAGATTGTTAGTTTTTATTTTTACAATAAATACATAAACACATTAGAAAAATATAACCAAGTTAAATGTTATTTATTTCATTTTCATAATTTATTACTAAACCATTGATCATATACAATATTTTTCACTTGCCACATGATTATCTAGCATCATAAACCTAATTTTCCACATGTATATGGTCTATACCTATTTAAACGTTACAATGTGTCCATGTATTTTATGTACAACTCCTACTAGTGGTAATCATGTCACTTCAGTTGAGGCTTGGATTGTCTAAGGCTCAAATAAATTATATACTTTAAATCTAAAAGTAATCTCTCTCTCTCTTCCCTCTCTCTCTCCTCTCTTCCTTCTTCTGTCTCCCTTTCTGTCCCACCACCCTCTATCTTCCTGCCCATCTCTCTCTCTGCCCTTCTCCCTTGTCACTCCCTCTCTCTCCCCATCTTTATCTCTCTATGTATTTTTTCTTCCCTCCCTCTATCGCACCCTCCAACTCCATCTCTCTCCCTCCCTCCCTGTCTCCTCTTTCTAGAATATCTATGAAATATTCTTAGTAGTCATGAGGATAGAGGGTTTAAGTATATCTAAAAAGTAACTATAGCCTTTTTTATTGTATATTTAATTAAAAAATATTATAAAATAAATTATTACGATTGTGAAATGAGTTATTGTTTTTATGCATATGGTATTGATGAGCCATCATATTGGCACATGGTATTGTAACAAAACCTACTTACATGTTAATAATATCGATAGTAAGGTGGGAGTGAATGTCCATGGTTAAAAATCTTGTTATATTTTAAGTATTACGTTTTTATGTGCTTATTAATTATATTTAAATAAGGTTACAAAATCATTATTTTAATTTATATGGATTTTACATTTTATATTTTACATGATATTTTATATTATACATTATACATTTTAACTTTTACATTACATTTTACATGCATATATATTTTAATTTGAATATGAAGCCAACACTTATTTTTGTTTGTTTTTTTTTTCCACTATATATTTTTCCTTATACTTAATACATGTTCACAAACTTACTTACATTATACTACTTACTTGCATTATGCCTATCATCCCTAAAATAGGCTGTAGAGAGCATCTCAATGCAATAGTATATATCTTGATGGCTTCCTTCATGTTCTCGATATAAATGAATAAGAACATACCTACGAGTTGAAGCATTATAAGGTGGTTCCTTGATGGATTGCACTATTATTGCAAAATCCATTAGTCCTAGTTGTTCATCTCTTTCCTAAGTTCGTAAGTTTTCTCTTATTACATACTTCCATGTAGGAATTTCTTCCAATAACTCTTCAATTTCTCTGATTTTTTTTCAGGTCATGTTGTTGTATTCTAGATAAAAAAGGTCATATAGAGGTTGGGATGAGTAGCCATTCTCACCATCCCAATTTAGTCCCTTGGGGTTACTAAATTTGCTAGTTCGAGAATCAATATTATATGGATCATCATCAAATAATTCAACAAGATCAAGGAAAATGATATTTCCTTCAGGCCTTTCTATTGGGGAACAAAAATTTAAATCCCACCACTCAACCTCCAAGCCTTCTATAAATAAATCAGACAACTATGGCTTGGATTTTTTCTTTGGACATTGGTGTGCCTAATGTTCATGCTTATGGTAGTTATAGCAAAATATTTTTTTTTAGGCATTTTGGTACCTCTTTAGGAAAGGAACTTTTTTGAGATGTTCCATGTGCTTTTTTTCTTTTCAGTCGGGTCTGATCATTATTAAACCTGGAACAAAAAGTATTTTTTTTCTTTCCTTTACTGTTGCAATGACAAATATTTTTACTAGTTTGGTGGACATGATTATGTGCACCAAAACCACATTCTCACATTTTTTCCACATTCTCGCTAAGTTGCAAAGCCTTTGTGCAATGAAGAAAAATGCTAGATGTTCATAATCTATCGCATGACCAATTCCATGAAACTGAGTATATAAATCTTGGATCATTGCTTCATTAGATTTTTTATAATTTAATATTTAATATTTTTTTGTCAATGGAATCCATATTCACCATTCCGTTGCTAACCGAATAAATCAATTGATTAGTTGTGTTTCCATATATCTTGGTGTAAGTGAAACATCTTCAACTTTCTTCACAATTGCCCCATTTATTATAATTTGAAGTGTAAATATGAATTGATCAATTGATTGGTAACCTGCATTAATTATTGGATGGCTAGACATAACATTAGCTACTTTGTTCCATTTATGCCTAAATATGTAAATATTCAATTGTGGCAAGAAGAGGCATTTGGAGTGTTGCAAGACATTGGCATATCTCTAGCTCACATTTTGTAGCCATCATTTGGACAAACTTTTATTTTTCATTAGGCTACAAAATATGTAATGACCTTTCATATTGCAAACTTTCGCTTATATATTATGTGAAATTTGTTCACATTCTCAAAAATCCCCCTCATGTGCATCATCTTTGACCTAAAACAGTCATGGAATTTTATTTGTATGCTTAGATTGGTTATCTCTATCTTACAGAATATATTTTTCAAAGACTAGGGGGTTTCTCTTAGGATTTTTGAGACTTTTTTTACTTCTTTTAATCTAGTAAGTAATGCATCTAATAAATCTAGCTATGTATTAAATTTATCCATGGATGTCCTTAAATTCATGGTGTGAGTTAATACATGTGATCGAATATGATTTTTATCAATCAATTATTTTATTTCTTTCTTTTGTGATATTTTTGTTTCCTTGATCTTCAACAAATATCTATGCAAGTAATAAATGTGTTGATTACTAATTCGATCTTGCTGATTTGAGTAATTCATGAGCTTGAACTCATCCAAACCATATTTGATATTATAAAATATCTTATTGGTTCATATTCTCTTTTAATCTTCAGGTCATTTGAAAAACTATATAAAAAGAAATGCAGGTAGATCCTTTCGAGGGAGGTATGATTCTTCTCCTCCTGGAAACCTTTTTTATGTTTCCTAATCCTTATTTGGGGAGAGAGAGCATGCATTACTGGATAGGAGAAAGGGATGTTTTCATAGTTTTCCACCTTGAATATTGTAGATTTTTTCTTGACAAGTAAGGCATCCTAATTGCCTGCATATATATTCTTTTGTTTTTGCAGGATGTGCATGTATGTGTCATCTCTTGTGCAAAGGGGCATAGTTATGAAAGCCTTAGAGAATGAAATCTATTTAGTGTAGAAAAATGGATTGAGTCTTTGGTTTGTTCACATATGTAAGGATTTGGGTTTTTAAATCAAATTATTTATCTTCCCATGCTAGAGGATATGAACTGTCTAGCCAGTTAAACGTGAGAGGTTGAGCTTGTTTAAGCCTCTTTTTTTTCTGACCATGTTGTTTAGGTGCAATGCATTCTAGTGAATATGCCTTCTCAATGGTGGGGATGTATTATTTTCTGAATATAATATCCACCACTAATTTTAACTCCATAATATAGGATTTATATACATGTCAAAGCCAATAGGAAATATATTTTCCTTAGCAAAACATAATCTCTCTCTCTCTCTCACACACACACACAAACATATGGACCATCATGAAGGGGAGTAGAGAAACCTATTATTAACACATCAGAAAATTTTATCACTCCTCTCCTCCACAGTTGAATTATATGGTGTTTCATTGTGTTTTGGTGTATTACTAAATTCAAAACCCCAGTAATGTAATCCCATTCCTAAATTTCATTTTCTAGAATCCCAATACCATTCCTACATTTCAAAACAACACCCTATTACCTCCCTCATATCACACATCCCCATTTTCATCTCCTCAATTTCCTCACACCATTCCATACTCTCTACACCTACATTCCATTTCATCATCTCGCTAAGGTTTGACTCCAATAACTCATGGCAGAAGAAGACAACAAAAGTCATAGTGAGGAAGAAAGATAGGAGAGGAGGAAGTATCATTAGACATGAGCCAACCAATAACAGAGAACTCATGGCATCTCCCAACACTGTGACAAGCTTTAAGCATGTGGGTTGTTTTGAGTTTTGTGAGAAAGTACAAAGGATCCAATATTATCCTATGTTGACCAGATTATTCATCACCAACCTCCATGACAACCAGGTAACCCTTGTTGGTGTCACCTTCACTGTATCTCCTGCTATCACATCAGTTGTCTCTAGGATCCCAAATGTTGGGGAAAAATGGTTTAAACAAGGAGAACTGAATCATTTCTATTATGAGCCATATCTTAAACCAAAGTACAATAATGAGAGAAAGAGGCTTTTTCCTTTCTCTTACCTCCTAGATAGATATGTTCCCATGATGAAAATCATCATGAGGTATTTCACTTGCGAGGGTAGGTTTTCTATGCTTTGTTCCTATCATATCCAGCTACTCATGCATTTCATAAGAGTCAAAATACTCAATATACCCTTTTATCTTTACCAGAGCATTGAAAAGATGTCATTCATTGCCAAAATAAAGATTATGATCATCAAATGAAAAGTGCATTTCACACTCCCTCATTAAGATGATAGTCCTCCATTACCTTGATTAGCTTAACATTGCATGGGACACCTTTATATCGAATGAGATTTTCAATGTCCCACCTATTTAGAATTGAAAGGAACCACCTTTATCATCTAATCCTTCCACATCCATTCCTCCACCTCAGCCTACAGTTCATACATCATCACCAAATCAATCTCTTTCACCCACGTCACCACCATCATCTCCATTTCATACTGAGACTAGGTCACCTATCACGGTTGAAACTAGCAAGACTAAGAGGGCTAATTTAGGCATAATGACACATACTTATCGTAGAGGCCATAGGCAGTTGTTTTCCCCACAGATTGTGGGAAGGGTATTGCCTTATTGATCAGGAAAGCATGTACACAAAGGCAAAGAAAAAATGACAGAGGCGGAGATCAAGCATGAGGAGGAGGACCTTCATGAGACAGAACAGGATTTTGACCTTGTTGACCTAGATGAACATAATGACAATGAGTACATTAGAATAGTCATCAAGGAAAAATATTCGTACATCAGGGAGCTACAGACGAAATTAGAGCATTCTAAATTTATTATATCATATTATGAGCAAGAAAACTAGCAGCTTCAAGCCAAACATGATGTCACAAAGATTCGACTCATCAAGGCCAAAAGAGAAGAAATGAAAGGCAAGGCATTGCTTGATGAGGCCTATGATAGGGATGGTGAACCTAAACTTGAACAAGAACCAAAAAGTAGACCTAAGATTAGAGGGCTGAAAAGAGCTCTAGAACTAGAGAGACAAAAAGAGGCTGAACTTGCTAATAAGCTCACCCTAAATGAACAGTTTGCCAAAATGATGAATGATAACTAGGAGTATTGGCTCGAGAGGGTAAATGGTCATCTTGAGAAACTCCTAGTCAAGGCCAAAAAGGACAATGATATTCAGAGAAGGATGGCAAAGTATTATGCCATGAGAAACAAAATTGCAAGAGCCAAGCTCAAAAGAGCCCATGCAAAGATTGAAGCCTTGACCAAGCAAGAGGAGAAAAGGAGGCTAGACATTCTTGCCGAGGCATCACTCCATGCCTCAAACACATGATCAACCATTATCCCACCAATTTTGACAAGTTTTGAGCCTTTTTTTGGAAGTTGTGAATTTCTATGTTTTTTAAGGCATTTTTAGCACAATAAAAAGATCAAACGCGCAACACCTCGGGTGTTGTGGCCTTTTTTGGGGAATTTAATGAGAAAACGGTCAACATCATTGGATTCAGAGTGATGAGGCCGTTCACCTTGTGCATTTTCTAGGTATATGGAGACAAACAGGTCAGTCAAAAAGGTAAAAAACCACAAGAAAACCACCTTTCTGCCTCATTTCTAGCTTGGGTGTTGTGCATTCATCAGTATTGGGAGATTGAATTTTTGATAGGGAAAATGAGCTCCAATTTGAAAATTGAAGACATGTCTAGAAAGTAGACTCGAAGGGCTTTCAAACAAGCCATGCTAGACAAAATTTAGACATCGGGAAGGCATCCAAAAGCAGTCCTGAACTTGGAGGGCACGTTTGATAAAGACAGGGTGCATTTGACAAAGAGAGGGCACATTTGACAGTCTTCTCCAATTTTCCGAGTTTCTCTCCTGTTTTGATTTTCACCTTGGAAAATGATGATTTTACCTATGTAAATGATAAAATTGGATGTAATTATCATGTTTTTACTATTACCTAGGGTAAATGCATTAGGTAAATCAAGTAGATGAGGTGTAATGAATCAGTTCACTTAAGATAGGAATGAGTCACTTGGACCATCCTAAAATTTAGCTATCAATTCAGATTTTTGTGTAATATCTTCCTCACCTCATTGATTCGACCCCTGAGGATGAGGGGAAGTCATTTTCATGTCTATGTAGTCCCTTTCTTCACCATAGACAAGCAGTTGGACTCAGTTTGATGTTTGGCTATTGATCAGAGACACTAATGTAATCAATATTTGGCAGAATTTAATGAATGAGTTGCAGCTATTTTAATGGAATACTTGTGGTCTGGATGTTTGAATTCTTTGTACTCTCATATTTCATTTCACTTCTATGATATGTTGATTTTCATGTTGATGAGCAGAATACATCTTATATGCTCTGTTTTGGGGAAATCTTCATAGTTTGTCCATTTTCTTTAGTTTAGAAAGAATACATGCTTGTATTACTCTTTCTAGCACCTCACTAGTCTTATCCATCTAACTTCATAACCTTAAAGTGTTTTGAGTGCCTACCTACCTTGCTCCATCAACTGTTTGCAATCATACCATTATTTGCCTTGACCTACTCTCTTTGACCTAATCCTCTTGCAACAACCCCACCAAATCAAATCAAGAAACCTTTGCACATCATACCTAGCCTAAAACCCTAATCCATCGAGCCCTCTTGGTTGTGATCCTTTGGAGAGAGCCCTCGCTAGCTTGGTAGGGCTAGCTACCAAGTCAAAAGATTGTTCTGTGGTTACCTCAATTGGAATCTTCCTCAACCTTGAAGATTCAGAGGAGTGATAACATCCTCATGCCGTTACTAGGGAGAGAAAGATCATATCTTCCCTCGAAAAGAATGAAAAATATGAAAGAATGAAAAAGATCACATCTAATTGTTGATGGTGAACAACAATTGGACACATAAGAAGGCTCAAATCATTCACCTGGCGACTCTAGTATCAACGAATCCAAAGGTTCAGAATTCTCATGGAAACTCCAATTTTCAAGAAAGTGTAGTTTGAAAACATTCTTGGTGACTTCATTTTTGTCAAGATGAGTTATACTGCAAGAAGAAATCCCAATTATGCTCCTATGGATCGATCTCAGATCCCTGGATTTCCAAATCCTATGCCTCATGTTGACTGGTTTACAAATATTCCTATATTTAAAAATAAACAAGAAGATGATGCTCCTCTGCATTTAGTAAGGTTTCATGTACATGTATGTAGACTAAGAGTTGAGTTTCCTGAGGACTATCTCATGAAGTTATTTATCGCTACCCTTGAAGATAAAGTTAGGGTATGGTATGAAGGGTTACCAGTAGGAAGCTTATGTTCTCTGAAATATTTCGATAATGTGTTCTCCAACCATTATGTGAAGTCTTATCTTTCATTACAAAGCTGTTGTGATTATAGTGAAGGTTTCATTTCATATCTTGAAAGTATTTATGATATTGAATGTATGAATGATGAAGAAATCATTGAAGCCTTCTTTGATTTTTCCCTTCAACAACAGTCTGAAAAAGCGAGTCGCTTTGATACACGAGATAGTAGTCAGCATACAGTAGCTTCCTCTTTGCTTGAAGATGAAGGAATTTTTCATCTTGATAGTGAAAAGGAATCACATGAAATGAATTAGCAGTCTGATAAAACTTTGTATACTCCTTTGCTTGAAGTTAATGAAGATATTCAACATCCTTGTGAATCTTTAGAGGGGAAACAAGACAATTAATATTTTAGCAAAAGAAAACAAAGAGTACTTCCTCCTTTGACTGAAGAAGAAATAAATCATATTCTTAATTTGAAAATCCATATTCCATCAATTAACAATGATGATGTTATTGTACAGTCTTGCCAATTTCTAGGTGATTATGAGGAGGAGAACAATGATGAAGAAGAAGTTGTTCTAGAGCCCTGTTGCAGATACAAATCTTCCTCAAGGTTTAGAAAATAAAAGGTTTGTTGATGAAAATTAGTTTTCCCTAGATCCTATAGATATGGACACTTATGCTGTTGAAAATATTATGGAGGATATTTTTGCTAATTTGTTACACCCATATTGAAATAATTTTTATTATTCTCACTAGTACGAAATGAGAGATTAGTGATTACGTGACTAAAAATGTTAGTCACCACAATTATTTCAAGTGAATTACTACTAGATTTGTGCAATTTTGAGTGACCGAACTAAAAGTGACTAACTTAAATGACTAATTTAGTCAAGGGATAAAATATATCACTAGAATTAAGTTTCTCAACTAAAAGTGACTAACGTAAATGACTAATTTATTCTAGGACTAAAATATATGACTAGAGAATAAGTGACAAAATTAAAAATGATTAATGCTTTACTTGTAAGGACACATTATCATATTTATACATGTTCACGCTGGATTTGACATCCGTAGGTAACATATCTATGACATAGTAAACACTTTTAAGCTTCACATGAGTACATGAATGCATGAAACACGTTGATATTTAAGATCTTTAATAATTGTGAAGAGGGTTTACAAATTTGCATCATGGTCAAGTTTTGTTCTTGATACTTTTATTTCTCACATTTTTTTAACACATTTGACATGTTAACCACACCCTTACACAAATCAATGCATGGGAACATGAAATGACTTGGTTCATAAGGATAACAATTTACTATACTTAACATTATCTTGATGGTTTACTTGCTTGCCTTTTTATAGATGTATGATCAGTGTGACTATTGGTGCACTCTACACACAATTTAGACAAAGCACACAATTCTTAAATATTTGATGTTGACATGATATCGAATTTCTTATTGTTTAGGGGTGCTTTAAAACCTACATTGATCTCTAGTCTTAAAGTCCATTTATTCTAAACACATAGTGGTTAATGTGTTCACACACTAATGGTATTTCTCATGGTTCATTAGTTGTAATTACACACCTTGGAATGTTACAAATACATCATTTGGGTCACAATTCTACATTTACAAACTACCCAACTATAAATGGTGATAAATGGATGATAAATGGATGACATTTGAATGTTACAAATGTGTAACTGGTCCACATTCATCTTTTTTGTCTTCATTGTCCTTAGTAACAATGAAAAGTTTGAATATTTCCTTTTTTTTATCATTGCGAACACATAACTCTTTGACATCTAAAACATAGTTAATACTATTGGTGTATGATCTCTTAATTATGGAATGGTCTCTTGATGATGGCAACAAACTCTCGATCTCCAATGCTAATGAATATGATGATGAATGATCGAATGCCTTACTTGTATAGACACAATTTATGGTTCATTTTCTATTTTTATTGTGCCATTGTATATATGCTTTACTAGAATCTCATGTTATATCATGTTAATTGAGCAAGTTTTATTTTTCATTTTTCAAGTATAATTTTGTTGCATGAATAAGCATAGTTTTCTTATTAAAATCATTCAAAATTTTCTCATAACTCATGGTTTGTTTGACAATTCGCACACTTATCCCTAACCCTTTACTTTGAGAGTGAGTAGTGTGAAATCACTAGTCTTTGTTAAGGAACTTTCCTTCATTACTCAGAGACCTAGCTTAGCTCGATCTTTATGGATTCCCCCCTTAGACAAGGATATCCTTCAGTGTAGTTTAAAGAGTGAGATAAAGCCACCAATGTGACATTGGGTGGCTTGCTTGAGAGTTGTCCTTTAGGCATTCTAGGTGGGGTTAAGACTTCTTTTTCTATGAGAGTGTTTGAGTGACGAAACAATTTAGAAAATGCTTACAAGAAAATTAGTTTACCTTATTTCCATCACCTAAACTACCTCCAATAAAATCATGAGATTTTAATAACATCTAATTTTGATAAATAATTCATTCAATAAAATAAAATAAAAATAAGATTATTATTATTGTTATTTTTTGAATAACGAATAACAGACAACTATAGCGAGCTTGTACTTACGTGATAGTGATCGATTCTATCCACTACCACAATCACTTGCAAGTATACCCACATTGCCTCACACGTGGTATATTATGCTAATCTAAGTTAAAACCAATAACATTATAAAAAATGCCTTAAAAACCCATTCCATCATCAACTAATCAACACCGTGGAGCAAATTAAAACTAAATTTTAATATTAAAAGATATAGCCATTTTATTTTATTTGAAAATCAATTTTAACACAATCACCTCCAAGTATACCGGCATTACCTCACACAAGGTACACTAAGCTAATCTAAGTTTAAACCAATAAAATTATAAAAAATGCATTAACAACCCATTACATCATCAACTAATCCACACCATGGAGCAAATTAAAACTAACTTTTAGTATTAAAAAATATAGCCATTTTATTTTATTTGAAAATTAATTTTAACACAATCACCTCCAAGTATACCCACATGACCTCATATGTTGTACACTAAGCTAATATAAGTTTAAACCAATAAAATTATAAAAAATGCCTTAACAACCCATTCCATCATCAACTAATCCACACTAGGGAGCAAATTAAAACTAACGTTTAATATTAAAAAATATAGCCATTTTATTTTATTTGAAAATCAATTTTAACACAATCACCTCCAAGTATACCCACATTACCTCACATGTGGTACACTAAGCTAATCTAAGTTTAAACCAATAACATTATAAAAAATGCCTTAACAACCCATTCCATCATCAACTAATCCACACCATGGAGCAAATTAAAATTAACTTTTAATATTAAAAAATAAAGCCATTTTATTTTATTTGAAAATCAATTTTAATATCTCATTTTAGGAAACTCAGTAAAATAAAATTTAATGGTAAAATAAAATTTAATGTGAAAAGTGTAAGCAAATAAAATTTAGTGCATGAAATGCTATGAAAATAATTTATTATAATCTACTAGCCTATTATAAACTATTTAGGCTCGTGTGCCCAAATCAACTCAAATAAAATTATTTTGCAAGTGAAAGGAGTATAAATAAATATTTCGCTAAATTGTTATAACAAGTCGGATGCTATGTGTAAAAATTGGGATTTCTATTATGGAAAACAATGAACAAGGGCTCATATGAGACAAACAAAGGCTTCAGATTGCATTTATTACAACACATATACGTTAGATCAATAAGCATATCTAATTTACAAAATTCTTTGAGCCGTCTTCTCAAGCTTGCGTAGATCTAATCTAAATTGTTGAGATTCCAAGGTATTTTTCACTCTTTTTTTTCTTTTTAGCAATTCAATTTTCTTGCTTTATTTTTGAGTTCCTCCTCTACTCTTATTTTCTCATCTAATTTTTTGTTCTTGTTGAGAAGGTTTTGCCACCATGGTATAACTATGTGGACTGGGATTTTTTGTTCTTCTTGACAAGGATTTTCCACCATGGTATAATGATGTGGACTGGAATTTAATCGATCACGAAGGAAAAGAACTGATTAAAATGTAGAGGCACTAAATTTTGGGTTTAGGGTGCTTTGGTGGTATACCCTAGGGGTTATAGATCGTAGATTCTTTCGTGATAATTGGCATTGTTTTACAATTTGACATTGTTTTACAACTTGGCACTATTTCCAGGATGGTAGCATTGATCTAGATCTCCTTGGCGAGGCTAGAGTTTTGGTGGATCTGCTCCACATTTTCCTGTGCTATTTTCATTAAGTTGTGTCACCATAATGGCGCCCACTCCTCCCAACATAGCGTAGGGAAGCGACCTCTTTTCTACTGGTTGGGTGTAGTTACTGCCTGATCTTATTGGGGGGGTTGGGGTGTAGTTATTACCCAATCTTATTGGGAGGGGGTTGGTGCCTGGTAGGGGAAAGACGATGCATAGCAATGGATAAAGATTGATGAAAATGTGAGGCTTGAGATTATTAATCACGGATCTCTGCGGGATCCCAGCATAGTTCGCTTCAAGTAGGTATTTCTGACTCCTACCCATCTAGGTATACTCGTGGAATACGCAGCAGGGGGAGAGCTATTTGAGTGCATCTATTTGAGGGGTTTGTTCCTCTCTTTATATGTATACATCCAATCCCTAGGCAATAAGGAGTACATTGAAAAATAATGTGGAGAATAAGGTGGAGAAACTGCATTTCTAGTTTAGCTTGGACCTGCAAAGCATAAGGTAGGATTTAATATTTTAGCAGTAAGTATAGATTCGATGCATTTTCTAAAACACCATTTTGTTTCAATCCACTTTATATTCATTTCTTTAATAAATTTCATTTTTTCTCCTTACATGGTTTCGATCCATTTTATATGCATTTCATTAATAAATTTCGTTTTTTCTCCTTCCATGATCTGAAGTTCAGGCATTTTTACGAATTACGAGCTTGCTTACACCTCAAATCTCAGACATATATGGATCCAAGCATTTCTTTGGTATAATTTTTTTCTGAATATTATTTCTCATTTGATAAATCTTTTATATAGTGCTTTTGCAAATAAAATGTCCAACATCAAAAATGTTTTAGCTGTCTAGAGCGAGATATTCAAATATCCATAGGATTAAACATGTTCCATAGCCTGCGTGCCCTAGTGTGTGGAACTTCTGAATCTCCCCAGATTGTGCTTTTCAAACAAACTAGTTTTTATTATTTTTTCCCCATTATCAGATCTTATTCAGAATCTCTCGAACTTCTGGATGTCCCGAGACCGTGCTTTTCAAATAAACTAGTTTTTATTATTTTTAAAAGCCTTCTGCATTAAGAGCTCTTATTGAGAATCTCGATATTCTTTGAGTGGTCATTTTATTTTTATCTCGAACTCCTAGACATTTGGATTTATGTAGGTTGGTAATTTTATTTTTATTCCGAACTTTCAGACATTTGGGTATTCTTTGAGTGATCATTTTATTTTTATCCTAAACTCCTAGAGATTTGGACTTACTTAGATTAAGCATTTTAATAAACTTGTTTTTTTGTTTTTATTTATTTTTTGATATTTTAATAAATTCCACTTAGACTCCCAAATACCTACAACACCTCAATTTCAATAAAGATTGAGAACATTTATGGGTAATGTATAAATTTTTGGGTAAAAAAATATTGTACTTATGTAAACCTTTTAAATGTAAATATGTATTATTTATACTTGTTACTATTTATCCACTTATTACTATTTATTTATTACTATTATTATTTAGTTACTATTTATGACTTCTTATTATTATTTAATTTTTAAGTATTATTATTTATTGTGGGGTAGGTCTCATATAAAAATGTAAATGTAAATGTAAACGTAAACAATTAACATTTTTAATGTAATGTCGGTCCTATTTAGAAATCAATCTAATTATTATTATATATAAACACAATATTAATTTAAAATATAAAGAGGTTTTTGAACACTTAAAAAATAGGTATGCTAAATAAATAAAAATATAAATAAAGTGGAGGTATGGCAAATAAATAAAACTTCTTTTTATACTTATCCAAAGGTGTTGTAAATAAATATACATATAAATAAATTAGAGGTATAGTAAATAAATAAAAGCTCTTTTTATAAGCCTATGGGCCAAATACTATTCTAATACCATGGGACAAATAGCATATTTATAAAAGAGGTATGGTAAATTAATAAAAATATAAATAAACTAGAGGTATGGTAAATAAATAAAATATTTTTTTATATTTACTCCATAATTCGCTTTATATTTATGAACATTCAAAAAATAGTTATTTATTATTAATACCATGCAAAAAAACATTATTAACCCTAATATTAATATTAATAAAAATAAAGATGGCACATGGTATTGACCCAAGGTTTTAAACGAGCATAGATCCATCTTTACTCTAAATCTACTAAGCATATAAAGTGAAAATTTATTTTATCCCTTTGACTTGGTAGATCTAGAATAAAGGTGGATCTATGTTGGTTTACTTATTACTATTTTTTTTTTACTTATTTTCTATATTTAAATTTTAAAACATGTGGTACAAATTACATATTTATTTATTTTTTATTTTTAAAATTTAAAATTTGTTGTATAAATTACATACTTCACATTGATTACATCTTCAAATATTTATGCATGCTTCATAAATTGTATCTTTCAATTAGATCATAGTTTTCATTTAAAGCCATAATATACATGCCCTCATTTGAGGCTAATGATGGATGATTGTAATGACAACTTTGATGGTTATGATTTTAATTTAAAATTGGGTCATTATATAAGGATAATTATTTTTGTGATGAAAGATGTGAGGCTATTCATATTGATTATAGTCCATGATATTAGGATCTTAAATTAGAAATTTACCGGGATATGATGAGCAATTCCTTCAAATTCATTATGCAAGATGGACCTTAATATTTGACTATAGGAGTTAAGGTTAAATTTTGATCTCTATTTGACTATATGAAATCAAGTTGTCTATGATGATCAATGCAGGAAACATGTACCAATAACGAGAATGAGAAATTCCAGTTACCAACAACATTGTTCTAGGTAAACAATGTTATCCAAGAATGTGAAATTTCAATGTCATTGCCACGTTCATTGGTTTGACCAAGAATATCAAGTTGCATGCATGCCTGCAGAAGCTCTATTCTCACTTCTCTTAAGCTCTCGGATTGAGGGTCATGTCTAGTAAGAGGGTGGCAGATGTGCAGGATTTCATGGGATAAGGAAATACATGTACTAATGAAGAGCATATGTTGATACATGACATCCTTTCGATTGTTGTGGCCAGAGAAAACTCTATGGTAGGAAACAATGCTCCATTATTATTTTTTATCATCTCCTATCTCTAAGTTTTCATTCTTCTATTGTACCATTTCATTATGCCTATGCCATGTAAAGATCAAGTTGAGTTAATTTTACATTTGATTTCCAATATATTCAACAACTGAACATATTTTCTTTCCTTGTGTAGGTTGGATGATGGGATGACACTCTCAGAAATAGGGGCAATGTAAAAGCAACACTCCCAAGAGCAAGAGGCTGAAAATAACATTTGCTTATTTTAATTCAATGGCTGGAACTACAAGTTACTTTGTTACCTGATCTTTCGAATGCATGTTGAAAGGGTCCACAAGAAAGAAGTATGGCAATCTTCAAAAGGCTCTTAAATCATGCTTGGGTTGGTATTTGGTCCTCCTTTAAGTTCTTAAAAACAATCTTCTTATTGGTAACATATTGTCTGCTCAATGCTATTAGTGTCCATATGTATTTCGCTCTTAATTTCTTAGTCTGTTTATTGAAATTATATTTGATTTTCCATTTAAAGAGTGTAATATGTTGTTGAACTTTACTAAAGACAAGTGGCATATTGCAGATAGTCCTAAAAGGAGTATACAAAATTCTTCTAAGCTCTGATACAAATACTAGGAGAGTTTGTGCCACTAAGGATTTTTTTTGTAAGTTGTTTGAGATCAGTGCTATATCTTGTTTCAATTATTTTTTAAGTGACAAAATTAAAAATGATTTGAGCATAGGTTGTCCATCAATGTTTTTAATTTCGTGATTCTTTCACCTCATGGTTATTTTCGGAAAGCAAATGTTTAGGAATGTCTAACAATACATCGATTGATAGGTCAACAATTTTTTTATAATTGCAATGTCCTTTCCATGATATCCTCTCTTTATTGTTTGATTATATTTTAAGCGTTACTTTTAATTTTTATTTGTATATTAACTATGAAATTGAAAATACTTGGTATCATGTCCATTTAAACAACAACCAAAGCTTGAAGATGAAACTAGTATTACATGATATTGATTGAAATTATGTTAATTGTTTTGTGTTGAAATATTTTCATGACATAGAAAAGTTTACTCTCATGTTTTTATTTGATAACATGTTGTTTATATACTTGAACAAGTTCATGCGTTAGAGAATGAGATGTTTTTGCAAATAAAACTACAAGGGTTAGACATTACACATCAGATTACTTGTTTTCAAAAGTTATTTATAGCTTGAGATTTTTAGAATGTAACTTAGTTAGCATGATTGTGCCTAAGCTTTCCGTGAAGGTTGAATACTAAGTTATTATGGTGACATTTTATTTTCTTTGTTTATACAAGTCATCTAACCACGTAGTGGCCACTATCACTCAACGAAAGAAATCTTGTTTGAGATTCTTGCTTTTATTAGGGAAAATGACTTTAACATTGTTGATGTTGAGGTATATGTCATATAAATCCTTTATACTCTACTTTAGTTTATGTTCAAGTGTTCATCATATTTCATGTATTACACTCTGCATTGTATCTTCTTCCTTTTTCTTTTCGGAAAATGAACTCAGTATTGATGGTCAACAACACGATGTGAAGAAAGAGGAAAACAATTACACTTGGGCAAAAATGAAAAAAGAGAGAGAAGAGAATGAGTCTAGTGATACCCTCAAAGCCAATATCTCGCATAAGACACACACATAGATATTGATGGTAAAGTCTTCAAAGTTGGTAGATTCACTTGCAATTCTTTGGCAACATAATGAAAATGTTTGGTAGTGATGAAACAACATTTCATGTGTAAATTGTAGTCTAGCCAATATTAAGTTGTTAACTGATTTTGTAATACATTTTATATAATATAAGTTATGCGGTTGAAATTATTTATGGTTTCACTTGATATTGTTTAGTATTGTAATTAACATATGTAATTTTGCATTTTCATATTAGATGAACTAGTGCACATTGTATAACATATTTTTAATTTAGTCGCAAAATCATACTAAATAATTTGTGTTGATTAATAATGAGGAGATAAAATCAATCAAAAACTATTAAATTAGTATTTTATATTGATTAATTATGAACACAAACAAAATGAATATACAATTAAATTAGTTGTTTACAATAATTATTAATGAAAATAAACGAAATGAATATAAATTACTAAATTAGTGATTTATATAATAAATATGAGATTACTAAAAAAAGATAAATGACTAATGAAAATGATAAATTTGTGATTACAAATGACAACTAAATTTTTCATATATGTGACTATTACTAGCTAATTTAAAGTATCTTATAACATGATCAAAATTTAGTCATATTTCTTTGGTAATTAATTGGTTTCAAACGATGACTAAAATTTGCATACATATGACTATTAGTAGCTAATTTACAGTATCTTATAATACGACCAAAATTTTCGTCATATTTCTTTCATCATTAATTGGTTTTTTTGGGAGACCATATAGTAATATATTTTGTTGTATATTTGGTCATTAATTGTGGCAATTAATGACTAAATCATTGACTAAATTAATGACCAAATTTATGACTAAATATACTACTAGACCATGAAATTGAGACAACCAATTAATGACTAAGCTAAAAATGACTAAAAGTTGGTCACATTATAAAATACTGTAAATTAGCTGCTACTAGTCACCAACTGAAAAATGGTCATTTATATGAAAATTTTAGTCATTTTTTTAGTAACTAATTAGCCTTTTTGTACTAGTGTCTCCTTTTATTGACTCACAAAAGGTAATTCTTCAGGATTTTCAAGATCCCTGCGGTGGTCTTTTGCAAACATTGGAGAAGATGAATGTTGTTTTATTTATCAGCATAAATCTTGGTTTCAATTTTCATTATGAGTTGCCTACATATACATGATTATGCTTGCTCAAGGTAAGTGAGAGCAGAATTTCAGTAAGTAACCATCTACTGGATTGGTTACACTAGAATGATCATTTCACCCAATAAGCAATGGTGGAAGAAGGGAGAAAAGTGGACGAACATGCCAATGTGTTGCCTCTGCCTCATGAAGAGGAAACAATTCAACTTGATAGTTGTCATGATCTTTCTGTTGATCATCAAGATCTATCCTTTGCACATGATTTTCAAGATCCTTTTACTAGTTTTCTACAGTCATTAGATCATGATGGTTATCTTGTTTTGAATCATATTTTTCAGCTTTAGTTATATGTTGAGTTTCCAATCTTCAATTTTTTTGTAGATAGTGTAAATAGAGGACAATTGGGTATCCAGTTGGTTGATTGGATTCATTGGTAGTTTTCCTTTACCTGATTTAGCAGTCATTTTCAACAGTTAGAATAGAATAGGATGTGGATTTTGTTTCAGCAGCAACTTCCTTTCAAGTTTAGTTTTCAGTAAGTGACGACAAAATTCATCAAGGTTTGAAGCCTGAGGAGAAGGCCCTCACGCTCTGATGATCTGATAGTTTGGATTGAAGTTTTTAGCGTTCAGTTTTGGTTGTTAATTTTTTACCGTATCGGCCCACATAGTTAGGCACTTGGTCTATGGTGTTCTTGGCACCTCCAAGGAGCTAACATCGCCAAATAAGGTCGATGTTAGAGTCAGTATTTGCATACTACCATGAGTGATCAAAAATCCTCATTTCATATTAATATAAGGGTCACACTCAAAAATTTTGTCATTCCACCTAGGTCCTCATTCAAAAATTTACTCACTGATGGTATCCCTAGTCAAAAACCTCACTCTCCTAAAAATTATATACTTGTTTGCCCACCTTCATGTATTACTGAGCATACTTTATTCATTTTAAAGGTTCATGTCATCATGTCTTATGTCAGTGAACTCCACCTAAAGTCTCGTTGTTCAAGGCCCCATTAGGTCACTAGGTTTCATTCCTCCAAGGTCCAATAAAACACCATTCACTACATAAGGCCAACAAAAGCATGAGAGTGAAAGAAATAATATCCCTTTTTCATTCAAAGAGGATTTGTAAACATGCACTAGTACAAAATAGATAATTAGTTACTAAAAAATTGACTAAAATTTGCATATAAACAACTATTTTTTAGTCAGTGACCAATAGTAGCTCATTTAGAGTATCTTATAACACGACCAAATTTTAGTCATTTTTAACTTAGTCATTAATTGGTTGTCTCAATTTGATTGTCTAGTAATATATTTAGTCATAAATTTGGTCATTAATTTAGACATTGATTTAGTCATTTATTGTCACAATTAATGACCCAACACATAAGAAAATAGACTACTATATGATCAACCAAAAAATCCAATTAATTACCAAAGAAATACGACTAAAATGTTGGTTGTGTAATAGTCATATATATGGAAATTTTAGTCATTGTTTGAAACCAATTAATGACTAAAGAAATATGACTAAATTTTGGTCGTGTTATAAGATGCTATAAATTAGCTACTACTAGACATATATATGCAAAACTTAGTCATCATTTGTAATCACAAATTTATCATTTACAGTAGTCATTTATATTTTTTTTGTAGTTTCATATTTAATATATAAACAACTTGTTTAGTAGTATGTGTTCATTTCATTTACTTTCATTAATAATCACTATAAACGACTAATTTAGTTGTATATTCGTTTTATTTGTGTTCATCATTAATCAATACACTACAACAAAAAAAGACGTTGGTGAGGGTTGAAAAATGTCACCATAAGCTCATTGGTGAGTGTCAAAACAACCTGTGTCACCAAAAACTCAATGTCTTCAAAGGTAGTGTCACCAAAAGTATAAGTATTGTGGTGACATTCAAGGCATATCACCAATAATTATTTATAATGATGGATGGTGATCGCCATCATTTCGTATGATCAATGATGATGATCCTTAGCCCTCGCCACCAAAAAATTGAACGTCACCAAAGGTGGCGTCACTAAAAGTATAGGTGTTGTGGTGACATTCAAGGTCTATCACAAATAATGAATATAATGACGGATAGTAAATGTCACCATTTCATATGAACACTGATTTATTGTGATGGACCCTTCATGGTTGTCACTATTGATGCATATATATGGTGACATTCGTTGACCATCACCATTTCATATTTGGTGAGGGTCAAAAAATGTTACCATAATCTCATTGGTGATGATCAAAAGAGTCTTCATCACCAAAAATTAAATGTCACCAAATGCCGCATTGCCAAAATTATAAGTTTTGTGGTGACATTCAAGGTCTATCACGAATAATTTGTATAATGATAACTAGTGACCATCACCATTTCATATCAACAATAAAAATTTATGGTGATGTATCTTTCATGACCGTCACTATTGATGCATATATGGTGGCCATCATTGATCGTCACCATTTAATATTATGGTAAGGGTAAAAAAAAATAGAATAAGCTCATTGGTGATGGTAAAAAAAACATCCATCACCAAAAACTAATCGTCGTCATTCCATATGAATATCAGGGCACGATGGAATCAAACCACCAACCTCCTACTTGTAGTGCTCTTCCATTGAGCTAGCACCCTTTAAAGAATTAGACTTTAAAAAATTAGACCTTGAAACTTTATAAATTGTAAATTCTACAACTTTAAATAAACTATAAAACTTTGTAAATTCATGGAAAATCTTTTACTAAACAAACAAAATAGCATCAAAGTTGCAAGTTCCTACCTAATAGTTATGGAAGTTATGAAAAATGGGTGGAGAGAAAAAATAATTACATATAAGATACTCAATATGTTACATCGAATACTCAATTAGAAGTGAAACTTGGAAGACATTTATATCCTAGAAATGAACTATAATTATCAAATCTAAGATATGAAATTACACCAAATATTGATTTCTCATCTTGTGAATCATGTAAATATGTTGTGATAACATAAAAATATGTCTCTAAAACATTGGTTTGTATGCTAAAAAGGAAAAAACAATAGTGAGTATATATGATGCAATTATGAATAATGAGCTACATGTTTGAATCATATTGACTGTGGGGTATAGAAAACTAATTGGCAGCATTATCCAGGAAATCCCTTTTATGGATAGAAGTGATCCCTCTAACCCAATGTGTGGGTCTAATAACAACTATGACAAATAAATAAAACTTCCCTCACCTAGATCAAAATGAAAAATCAGAAAGGGAGATGGCCTACCTCTCTCCTATGCTCAACCTTTGCTGAGGATCCTGATCTCCTAGCTTCTAGGCTTGCTCCTTGATTGTTCTTTACATCTGAGTACCTGCAAGAAAGATCAAAGGAAAATACAAGATATAAGAGCATACAAAGTATATATCAAACAACCTACTTGATAGATCAAGGAGCATCAAGCTAAATGTATAAGTATTTAAACATATATGGAAAGTGAATATTAGATGTATATATTAATGAATTAAAAAGGGAACCATACAACCATTTCCTTGATGTTGGAGACCTCCTTTTGGTGGATGTGCAAGTC
The DNA here is from genome assembly GCA_031772625.1 of Pinus tabuliformis. NCBI lineage: Eukaryota > Viridiplantae > Streptophyta > Pinopsida > Pinales > Pinaceae > Pinus > Pinus tabuliformis. Next base: position 122,316,991 of record CM062807.1, on the reverse strand, counting down.
CAAGCCAAGATTCTTCAAGCAATCCTTCTCCAAGTTAGATTGGCATCATTTAGGCATAATCTCAACATAGGAATGCAGGCAATCAATGACCAACCCATTGAGAAAAGTGAAGAATGGATTTATAGTGATGGAGAGGAGGCCAGAGATCCACCAAAGGGGGAAGAAGATCCTTAGCCAAAAGTTAAGATCCCTAAAGGTAGGATCAAAGGCTTTAAATGGTAGTACTCATCCATATATTCATCCAACAACTCGAGGCTTCTAGTAAGAGAATTTTTTGCTACATTTTTGGAGAAACTCCCTTAAGAGGACCAGTTCAAGCAAGAGAAAATCTTTTGCATTACATGTTTCTCCAAAATTACTTCAAGACATTAGTTCTCCATCTTTTGAGGGATGTATTGAGCATATAATTCATGGTGAATGAGTTTACACAATTTTTTCACTTTATGACATTTGTGATGACAATGGCATATAGGATGACAGTTATGGTATATAGTTGGGAATGTGATAAAATAATTTGTAACACGGAGTGCTTCTCGTTATTAATTAATTCAAAATGTCAAAATAGAATGATCAATAACAATAATATTGAAATGTAACCATTAAATAGATGTTAAAATGTAAGGACAAAGTTTGGCTAATATCCATTACACCAACAACATATCCAAGGGGCACTCAAACACTTCCAAATCCACACCAAGCACAATTATCAAAACATGCAATTGCATGGATAAAAGGAAAGAACTATCTACCTCTTAATGATATATCATGTCTTCCCAGAAGTACTTAAACTAGCAAAGGTGTGTGAAGACAAGAACCTAAACAACAAGAACTACACAATACAAAAATGTACTTCATCTCCCCTCTACCTTTATAGAATAAATTTACGGGAATAACAAAAAGATCCATAGAGAATAGGATTAGAGTGGGAAAACTAAATATGATAAAAAAAAAAATAACCAACAATGAAATCTACTAATTTGAACATGTGTCTGCTTGTAATTAAATATTAGAGGAAACAAAAAAACCTAGCATGATTGATTATGCACTTGATAAAATGGCATTTATTTCTTTATTAAAAAGGAATAAAATCCTAGCCTCTTTTCTATTTTCCTCCAGAATAAGTCATGTATGTATGGCATTGGGGTTTTGTGCCACAATCTATGTTTACTCTTCAACATTAAAATAAGATTCCCAAAATTTGTTTCAAAATATGTCTTGTTTGAGTTTGGGCCAAACCTAGTCAAATCTTGTCAAGTTTGGACAAGATGAAACAAAATTAATTATGATTGCCTAAACTAGTCAACCAGCTTGACTCAGGATTTTGAAAAGGAAGTTTGATAGAAATGATTTCTCTAACATATTGGACAATTTTTCCCTTTTTCTATGTCTTGAAGAGAGAATATGAACTAGCCTCTTATTATCGTAATGCAGCTAGATAAGCGAGACAAATTAGAACCAATAGTATCCACTAAGAGATCAAGTGAGGGGCATTTATTGTGCCAAAAGATGCTCAGAACTTGCATCTGACTCCAGGCATTTTTTTTTGTGTTGTTGCATCTGTAAGCACAAATGAAATTTGGCCACCAAAGAGGCTTGAACATTGATATGGGCAACTTCAACACCTCACTTTTACCAATTAGGAAAGCCACTATTTCAGAATTTATTTTAATTGTGGAGTTTTATGCCAATTTTCTATTGGGAAATCCAAATCAATCTTTTTTTTAGACTTTTCCCAATGTGTCCTTGGTCCATGTCTTGTGATTGTGCTCTCCACTAAGATATAAAATTTTGAAAACTCATCTCTTGAATCAAAAACTTGTACCATAATATAAATAGGCAATTCGTGTCTTCCAATTCAAAGGATAGCTTAATTGAAGATCTGTCTCCATATTTTGGCCTAGATATGAAGTTGTACATGTTAACTAAAAATTGGTTGTACAGTTTACAATAGTTGAGCAACCTTTTAAAGGGTGGTCCGAATTTGAATTCATATTCACAGCTAGAGGATTTCTAGCTATAGGGGGGTTTCCCGTCATTTCTGATATGCAATTTGAGTTCAAAAGAAAAACATTAGATCACAGAACAAGGTTTTGAATATATTGATGATTAATAAGATGGATCTCAATTACAACTAGTCATTGCTCATTGGGTGAGGGATTCCTTTACTTGCACATAAATGCATGAGTTCTTGCAAATGATGGACAAGTTTAGTAGGGAATTTTAAGTATAATCATATATCCTCTTACTCAAATAATTTTCTTTTATGTATTAATGCGGAATAAAAATGTTTGGGATGAACCAAATTTCACTTCAAACCATAATCATCAATGGACTATATAAGCAAAAAACGAAGAGATTTATTAACCAAAGCTTCTTAACATAATAGTTTGAACATGATATCTTGGATTGTTTTAAACTTACAAAGAGTAGTAGAGGATACACAATGAATCATGAGTCATACTCTTTCTCTAATCAAAAGTATTAAGAGGAGGAATTATACTGCATGAAATAGAGATACAAACTAATCAATAACAACGTTTAGTTGCAACATTAATATATAAGCCTAATCTATAGAAAAAGGAAAATTATGAATGGCACAACCATCGTTACCCGAAGGTTGTACTACCCTCAAAGATAATTTTTGGTCTTGTTGTAAACTTTGGGGGATTAAACCTGAAAATCTCCACGCCCCTAAGGAAGAATTTTCTCCCCTTATTTACAAATTTTACAATATCCTCAATGTATATTGTTTTGGAAAAGTATAAAATGATTATATAATTTCTAATGCTCATCATTTGGAAAATTCAAAGTTAATTTTCCAATAAATATATATTATCCCTTTAATCAAGTCAAAAATGATCATCATTGCTCTTATCCATTGGTAATCAAGGAAGTTATCCACTGGTAATCAAGGAAGTAATCTGTAGCCCTCAACATTAATCTCTTTTACAATGTCAAAGATGAAAATCCTCCTCGTGGGCAGCAATCATTAAAAGAAAAGTTCCCAAACCATTAACTATCCTACCATGGAATATGCCCTCTTTGAGTTTGGAAAAGTCAAATTTGATCACTAATGCCATGCTAAGAGGTCTTTAGAATGGGAAATTTGTCAATTTAGCCTCTATGATGATTTTTCGTCACGAAATTTTTGAGGGGACACTAACTAATATTGCTCCCTAACACCATATCCTACCTTGATTTATAATCCCATCAATCAAAATATTTTTTCTGTAAGACAAACTTGTCTTTCTACCTATTATTTTCATAGTACCAAAATGTCCACTTGCATTACAAAATGCATGCCATGTACATAAGTTGGAAACCTGGTGGATGGTAAGGAAAAGGGGATATCCTATATTTCATGAAGCATCATATTCCATACTTATGATGATCAGCAAAGTGTCAAAATTGCATGTCAAGTGGAAAAATTGCATTTCTAAAGTTAAAATATGCTTTACAACATGACCTGATTGCACACAACCTCCAACATATGTACCTGGAATTCATAAAATATAGTGCTATATTATTTCTCCTTGTGCATATTCCTACACTTCCATAATTGTAATTTACACCTTCAAGTGAGCATACTAAGTCCACCAAAAAAATTTCACCGATTTACCTCGTCTTGTGTTAAGTGCAAGTAGTATTTAGCAACATCCATGGCTAGGGCTCACTAAAGATCAAAATTGTGATTCTCTAATTTTTTTGTGGCTGCTAGAACATTATTAATCTTTTTACATTGTTAGAGTTTCACTTCCAAGCCAATATGTCACTATTGTCCAAAAATACATGAAAGTGCCATATCACACAACATGATAAACAAGGCTAGGGAGCCTTTAGAATTTTATATGCAGCATGCATCACCCAACCACATTTTCTTCTATGGTTCATAATGAGGAAAAGATGCATGAAATGGTAAATTGTTCCACCCCATGAACATACACACAAATTGAAGTAAATAAGGCATCTATATCAAAATATTTTTCAAGCCATACCATAAATAGTTAAGATAAGATATTGTATTAGCTATGACACACTTCCATTATAATCTTGAGAGAATATTAGCAGTCACGTTTCAAGGGGAAAACTTGGGATGAAATGTGCAGGAATGAACCCCAAATTGTTGTTGATATCAAATAAAGTAGACTATGGCTATAATTCATTGTTTTCCTCATCAAAATGGTCTTATATACAAATTACAGGTTGTTGCACAAACACAAGGGTAAATCCAACAAAAACATGTTAAAGTAGAAAATGTTACCTCTTGACCGTGCTATTCCACCTGCAAATCACGTTGCAATCTTTACAAGGGAATATTCTACACTAAATGAATAGACAAATACATAGGTGGACAAGTGCAAATTTATGAGGGGTGTCGCACAATTTGAATTATACATCCACGAGTTAATCTCTCCTTCTAAGCAATTACAACCATAAATGCACAATCAATGAATGAAAAGGAAATAAATAAACATGAAGAAATGAAGGGGAAAAGAGGTATTTATAATTTTTTGGAGCATCTTGGGTTGGTCCAAGTTGATGTGCATGGATTCAAATTAATTCTCTCTTGTGACATTGTTTTGCAACACCCAACACTTTTCAAAAATCTATAATGTGGCACCTACCACTTACAAAAATCAAATAAGGAGATTTTCTCCTAATAAATAGAACCCACGCTTATCCATTTTAACAAGTTGTACTTACCACTTCACTGTGGCTATCCAGGGGGTTAACATGTTATGAAATGTGGCTATGTATCATAGAAGAAATAGAAACTAAAGATATGAAAATGATTAATTTTATTAATGATGGGGTTATCAAATACATTGACATCAATCCTCTTTCATTTGGCTAGTCGGCAGTGGAATAACTTGACTACTTTTCTGATGCGGGAGCATCCAGCCAAAAAGGAAATTATTGTAAATAATAGAAATAGGGGTCATGCATTAGTTTCCTAAATTCCAAGTTACTTAGATATTCTCAAAATAAATAAATAAAACTAGGAGAGCTTTTAGGCATAAAGGAGTCGATGTGGACATTAAAGGGATAATGATAGCTTTTCTATTTTAGAATAGGAAAAAGACATAATAAAGCTAAAAAGATGCTTTTGCCATATGTATGCATTGCATGAGCTTTAGTTGAGTGATTTTTAGATCATGCTAAGTTAATAAATTAAGAAGCCTCAAAGGCATTGAGGAAGTGTGAGGAGTGAGTGTGAGAAGTAATGAAGGGTTCTCCTTAGAAGCCTTCGGGCCGTTTGTAAAAGGGCCATAGATTGTATATCTGGCCATGAGTGGAAAGCTATTTTAAATGTTTGTTTTATGTGAATATGAATATGTTGAATTCAGTTATGAATGAACTTGTTTGCCTTAATGAATTCTGAGGTGGTTCTGTGCTTGATGGCAGAAATTGGTGTTTATATAATGTTGAAATCGCATGTGTGCTGATGGATCTTAATTTTATGGCTACTGATGTATATTCATTATGGAGGACCGCTTGCCTTCCTATGGATTCTTGGTATATATTTAACTCTTTGGGCAGACAACGCATTCTAGATACTGTGTATTCATGGTTATTTTGCTTTGGCTTTTAATTCACTGTGGCGTAACGCTACATTGACAAAGTGTGTAGTTGATGCGCAAGATTAGTTTGAAGCAGCGTAAGTGGAGAACTTGGGAAACCGTGGATATATATATGCTATATAACTTCGGTTGCAAAGAAGATTGGAGGAGCGCAGATCTATATATCCACTCTTGGTGCAGTCATATAGATATGTCTGCGGTCATGGTAAATTTACATTTGTAATGTTGTGTTATTGATAATTGAATTTTGGTCCATTAGAAGGTAATGCACACTCTTTGATTGAGTCCAACTCATATATATATTTGAAATTGCTTATGAGAATGTCCATTGGATTTAATTCCAAGCATGGGTTTCTAAATCATAAGATCACCTAAGTTTTTATATGCGTACATGCGTGAGAAAGAAGGATCCTAGTAGGAGTGGCCTGGGAGAGGCCTGGGCTGCAACAGGTGGTATCAGAACTAGAATGCTCAACTGAAGATGTTTGTTTTTTTTGAGAACTAAAGTGGGATGAATGATTTTTAATCTGATATGCAAACTACACAAGTGAACAGGATTGTAGAAGAGGAAAGAAGACAAGATCATGCAAGATCTTAAGAGGTGAGATTATTTTTGTGATTTGAAATTTGTGAATTGAAGTTTATGGTTGTAGAGAAGTGGCAGTGAACCTAAAAAATCCAATAAGGAATTGGATAGAGAAGACAACTAAAGGACCGTGCTTACCAAAAGACTAAGCAAGGAGAGCTTCGTGAGGTAAGATTGCAGCTAGGAGGACTAGCTGTTGCAGAGGCTTGTTGCAAAGGAGAATCAACAGAGGTTGAAGAAAGTTGCAGATGAGAGAAGCTTACAGGAGAAGTAGAGGATGCTCGAAAAGTTCCAGCAGAGGACCAATGATTACTAAAAGACCAGATCTGGAGGGAAGGATTGGTGAGGTAAGTGGCAACAAGAGAGCTTGCTGTGGTAGAAGCTTCATGCAACTCATAGGTGAGGAATTCATGCGAAGGAGATGACTACTGAAGGTCATAAAGGAGAGAGCAGAAGTTCAGAAAGTGGCCACAGTAAAAGAGAGAAGAAATATGCCAAGGTGAATGGCATAAGACAGTAGTTGATGCAAGAAGAGTATGAGAAAAAGAAAGTTGAGATAGTAGTTCAGCTTGAGCTATTGATCGAGTTGTTACGGGAAAATGTGAAAGACTAGAGACATGGATTATTGATGAGGAAGAGAGTGAAGTGGCAAAGGCTACAGCAGAAAAGAGATTTAGAGATAAGCATGCAGTTAACAAAGGAGAAGATCATTGATGATTTCTTGAGTTATTGGGAAAGTCTAGATCAGATGGATAATGTAAAACCATGTATTTTTGTAGCTGATAATTGTGGTGTGATGACAGGTTTTACTGAGGAGGATGTGCAACCTTGTGCAACTGTTACAGCACAAGAGGAAGCTCATATGGATGCAAAAGAAGTGGATCAGTCTGTAGCACGGATAAGTAAAGAAACAGTTGAGTCTGTTAAAACTGAAAGTTTATGTATGAATGCAGGTGATGATGATATGCTTCAGCAATGCTACAGAGAAATTGCATTGTTAGAGTATTGGTTGGAAAATCCAAGATATGACAGGGAGATTGCAGAAGAAAGAGTTCAGTACAGTGCACAAGAGCAGAAATACATCCTGGAGATAGATGATAAGAAAGCGAGACTAGCTGACAGTCTCATGGTGAATGCGAATCAACATACTGATGTGCTGACAGAGAAGTTAGGAAGAAACTCAGAGAAGCATATTGAAGTTTTGCCAGAGGAAGCTGAGGAAAAAGTTGCAAATAAAATTGCAGATGAAAGTGCAGGTGCTGAGCAAAGGAATTTTGCAGAGGGACAGGAAGTTTGGAGGCAGCAACATTCATAGTGACAGCGAGAGCAACATGTAGAGCGACACTAGCAGCAGAAGAGGCACTGATGCCTTATATTTTTTATTCTAACAATTGTTTTGTGAGTACAGGTCTTACTGAAGAAACTGGAGAAAATCTGCTAGACAAAGAAATTGAAATGATGAGGCGGATGATGATGAAGGAATTCCGGAAGAGACGAGCAGCAGTGAAACAAAAGAGAAGCAGCAAGAGGAAGACAGCAGAAGATTGCAAGAGTACAACTAGTGGAGCAAAGGAGCATAAAATATGGAGACCTGGAGAAGAACAGACAAAAGCAGCGGCAAATGGAAAATTACAGTACAAGATATGGGATCGAAGCAAACATGGAGCTGAACACATGATCAGGAGATCATGAATTTTTCTACCTTGGGAGTATGATGCGGAGCATCCAGCCAAGAAGGAAATTATTGTAAATAATAGAAATAGGGGTCATGCATTAGTTTCCTAAATTCCAAGTTACTTAGATATTCTCAAAATAAATAAATAAAACTAGGAGAGCTTTTAGGCATAAAGGAGTGGATGTGGACATTAAAGGGATAAGGATAGCTTTTCTATTTTAGAATAGGAAAAAGACAGAATAAAGCTAAAAAGATGCTTTTGCCATATGTACGCATTGCATGAGCTTTAGTTGAGTGATTTTTAGATCATGCTAAGTTAATAAATTAAGAAGCCTCAAAGGCATTGAGGAAGTGTGAGGAGTGAGTGTGAGAAGTAAGGACGGGTTCTCCTTAGAAGCCTTCGGGCCGTTTGTAAAAGGGCCATAGATTGTATATCTCGCCATGAGTGGAAAGCTCTTGTAAATGTTTGTTTTATGTGAATATGAATATGTTGAATTCAGTTATGAATGAACTTGTTTGCCTTAATGAATTCTGAGGTCTTTGTGCTTGATGGCAGAAATTGGTGTTTATATAATGTTGAAATCGCATGTGTGCTGATAGATCTTAATTTTATGCGCTACTGATGTATATTCATTATGGAGGACCGCTTGCCTTCCTATGGATTCTTGGTATATATTTAACTCTGTGGGCGGACAGCGCATTCTAAATACTGTGTATTCATGGTTATTTTGCTTTGGCTTTTAATTCACTGTGGCGTAACGATTCACTGTGGCGTAACGCTACATTGACAAAGTGTGCAGTTGATGGGCAAGATTAGTTTGAATTGGCGTAAGTGGAGAACTTGGGAAACGGTGGATATATATATATGCTATATAACTTCGGTTGCAAAGAAGATTGGAGGAGCGCAGATCTATATATCCACGCCCGGTGCAGTCATATAGATATGCCTGCGGTCATGGTAAATTTACATTTGTAATGTTGTGTTATTGATAATTGAATTCTGGTCCATTAGAAGGTAATGCGCACTCTTTGATTGAGTCCAGCTCATATATATATTTGAAATTGCTTATGAGAATGTCCATTGGATTTATTTCCAAGCATGGGTTTCTAAATCATAAGATCACCTAAGTTTTTATATGCGTACATGCGTGAGAAAGAAGGATCCTGGTAGGAGTGGCCTATTTTCTTAATGAAATCTATTAAAGTAATGCATATCATAATTAGATATCAAGGCCACTTATATGACACACCTTCATTAAATTTCATTGGACCAGATATACTAGATCATTATACTCCACACACCCTCTTATTAAATCTTGGGAGAGAACAACAATATAAAATCAAAATAAAAACATATTAATCAACTTCTCTCCTCTACATATTTGGAATCCTGCAATTATATAACAAAGTTGTCAAACTCAAACTTTGCAAATATTCAACTGGCCTCTGACTCTGCAAGACTCAACAACTTGAGAAGCATACTACATTATCTAAAATTTTAAATTTTACAGCTTAGGCCTTCTAGGTTGACATTATAGCCTATGGGCTTGTAGGTTTGTAGGCTGTAATGTCCACCTACAGGCCTACAAACTAGAATGTTTGCCTCTTGAAGATGTATGGAATGAGACACTTATAGGAATGAAATGGCTCTAGAAGATGTATGGAATGAGAAAGAATGATGGGAAAAATGTCAATTACACCTACATCTTAAAGTAATGTGCCTACATCTAGTTCAAGTTTGCCTAGGATATGGTATTCATAGTAGATGCTAGTGATCTATCAACTAGCAAAAACATTTTTGAAAATTGGACCTTATTTATAATTGCCAAGGCTTTCTCATTTCGTTTTCTACACTTATGTTTCATCCTGAAGCAGCCTCACATAAAAATATTAAATAAAGCAATGTTTGCTTCATTTTCAAAGGCCGTAAGGTAACTTAATGAAAGGCGCAATAATTTGGTATGCATACTTCATTCACTCTGAATATTTTTCGATTTCTCATGATCCAATGGCCATTGCACATCACTGGTTCAACATTTTCGGTTCTCGTGCAATATACTAGGTTGGAAATGCTGCATAGAGTGAAACATGAATGAATTAAATTTGATACCTCGAAAAGCAAACATCTCACTAGACTCTCATAATTGAATACAGGACCAAACCAAACCGTAGAGGAAGCCAATAGGTAGAAATTGTATTTCCAGTTTAGAGATTTTATACCTGGAAAAATAAGCATCTTGTATTTGAAGTTTAGAGATTTGATACCTGGAAAAATAAGCATTTTTAGTCTAGTGCAGTGAAAGAAAATTCTCAAAGAAAAAACACACAATTGCTCCTGGAGGCGAGATCTGGAAGACACCTACTTCAAATTGAAAGGATAACCCAATTGAAGATCAAGTTTAAAATGAATTCTCAAATCTTTGCCTTCCAAAGTAAGGACTATGAGCAGATCTAGTAATTTTGACGTTAATTTCTGCAATCCAACCCTAATGTGAAACATGCAGATGCTCTCGCTCATCACCATTTTCACTCCTGTTCATGGGTTTCACGGGAAATCTGGCAAAGAAATATAAACCCAGGAAGTTAAAAAATTAATTTAATAGATGGTTGACATTTGTGGTCACCGAAATTTAATTTAATAGTTGTTTTACATCTCATTATTATTATCATTAGATGGAGTAAAAGGTAAGAACACATGCCTAGGTGTACATTAGAAAATTCATCTTTGGTATACCCACAGGCGTCGTCATAGCCATGGCTCAGATTAAATATGGTATGTTTTTTACAATATGGCCAGTAGTAAAGTCATTGGGGGTAAATCTTACTTTGTTAAAGTAAACTTAATTTTTTTAATGCTTTTTGGGGTAAGTTAGGGACATTTATGGTTTTATTTATAAAATTTCAATGGGATTATAATTTTTTCAAGTAATTAAAAACTAATATGTTTTAAATTAAAATATTTCAGTTTATTGCTGAGAGGTGCATTTTAACAACCTAGTCTGACCCATATGTGTAAATATGTTATGTCCTCAAAAAAGAAGTATCATAAATAAATAAAAATATAAATAAATCAAGGGTATGGTAAATAAATAAAACATATTTTTATACTTATTTCGGATGTATGGTAAATAAACTAGAGGTATGGTAAATAAATAAAACCTATTTTTATATTTACTGCATAAACATCTTTATATTTACAAAAACTCAAAATTAAATGAAGCTTATGGACTAAATACTATGGGACAAAGTATTATTAATACCATGCAAAGAAAACATTATTAAACCTAATATTAATATTGAAAGATTAATAATGATATTATTATTAGATCTAATATTCATATTAATATATTATAATATTAATATTATTAAATTTAATAATTTTGGATTAATACAATATTAAATTTGTTATATTATAATATATCATCATATATATTAACTCTAGTTATCTATGGAAAGGAAGAGCAAAGGAAGAGTGATAGAGGTGGAGAGATACGGGGAGTCACAAGGGAGAGATGGAGATAAACTAAAGGAAATGGGAGAGGATGAATGAAGAGAGAGAAGAGGAGAGAGGGAGGGATAAAGAGATGGAGTTGGAGGGGAGAGAGGAAGGGAAGAAGAAAGACATAGAGAGTGAGAAGTGGAGAGAAAGAGGGAGTGACAAGGGAGAGATGGAAAGAGAGTGTGTATGTTTTCCGGTGAGCTAATGAGACAAACAAGGAGAGATGGAGAGAAGGAAAGAGAGAGGCATATAGTAATAGAGTTGGAGAGAGAGAGAGAGAGAGAGAGAGAGAGAGAGAGAGAGAGATGTAGATGGAGGGGGAGAGAGTGGAGAGAGGTAGGGAAAGAGAGATGGAGATGGAGGGGGAGAGAGATGGAGGTAAGAATAAAAAAATAGAGAGAGAAAGGTAGTGAGAGAGAGAGAGTGATAAGTAATATGGAGAGATAGTGAGAGAGTATGACATGAGGGGAGAAAAATATAAGCAAGGGGGAGAGAGAGAGAGAGAAGGGGGAGAGAGAGAGAGAGGGAGAGGAGGAGGGATTGGTAGATAGATATATTGGAGAAAGAGAATGTATGGTTTTGGCGTGATATAGAGGTACAATGTGAGATAGAGATATAGATGGAAGGTGAAGAGAGGAAAAAAGAGAGAGATGGAGATGAGGAAGGAGGGACAGAGAGTTTGATATATATCAAGTGAGAGAGCGTGTGGGTTTGTGAGGCTGAGATAAAGAGACAAAAGAGATATGAAGGGAGATATAGATATAGATGGAGGGGTGAGATACACAAGGAGTTTTCTTGCACTAGATGCATTGATTTCAATGTAGATGCTGATTTCTAATCCTATTGGATTACTTGCACTATATGAATTGATTTTAGTGTAGATGTTGATTTGTAATGATATTTGATTACTTTCACAAGATGCATTGATTTCAATGTAGATTATTTATAATCCTATTTGATTTCTTTCACTAAATGCATTGATTTCATTGCAGATGTTGATTTCTAATCCTATTTGATTACTTGCACTAGATGCAATAATTTCAATGTAGATGTTGATTTGTTATTATATTTAATTACTTGCACTAGATGCATTGATTTCAATGTACATGATTTCTAATGGTATTTGATTACTTGCACTAAATGCATTGATTTCAGTGTAGATGTTGATTTCTAATCTTATTTGATTGCTTGCACTAGATGCATTTAATTCAGTGTAGTGTTGATTTCTAATCCTATTTGTGTACTTGCACTAGATGCATTGATTTGAGTGTAGAAATAGATTTCTAATCCTATTTTCTTACCTGCATTGGATGCATTGATTTCAGTGTAGATGTTGTTTTCTAATCCTATTTGATTGCTTGCATTATATGCATTGATGTCAGTGTAGATGTTGATTTATGATTTTATCTAATTGGATGTATGATGGTACATTAAGTTTAAAGTGATTGGATTAACAATGTGCATTGATTTCGGTGTAAGCAAAATAAATTATTGACAATATACATTGAGGTGTTATAGTAATTTAACCTATTAATATTGGAGATCAAGAGAGACAAGGTATGATGTTTACTTCAACAACTTGAGCTAAAGATTTAAATGGTTTACGATTTCAATTATCATTTTCATATAATCGATATGAAAGGATGACAAAACTAAGAAGGGTGACAATAAGAATAGTACAAGAAATAGTTTGAGATTGATCACAATGCAGACTATTTGTAATTGACTACATTTCTTTTATTCAGATTTTATATCATTAAGCATTATTACGTTGTCATTTGGATTCAAAACCTTTATTTCATCATTTTTCATTATTAAATTTATTAACAATATTTATCATCTCAACAAAGTGAGGTAACTAAGAAAATTTAAAATTAAAATGACCAGATAAACCTGAGACATATTTAGCATATTTAAAATCATTATATTAATATTAGATGTATTTACATATTATTGATAAAATTAATCATATGTTGGATCGATTTTCCTTGCCCGCACCAGACTGAAACCAACCTAGATCCATCCTAACTCTGTATCTATCAAGCACCGAGAGGGATCAAATCTCTCGAGGTGCAAACCTTTCCTCAAGTTTTGCACTCAAAAAAGAGGTTTGCACCTCAATAGATTTGATCCCTCTTGGCACTTGATAGATCAAGAGTTAAGATGGATCTAGGATGGTATTTATTTTAACTTTTTATTTATCAAGTTTTGAGAGGGATTAAAATTTTCCAAGTGCAAATGTTTTCTCAAGTTTTACACTTAGCAAAGAGGTTTTAAAGGAAAGAAATTTGACCTCTTTGGATGCTTGATACATTCAGACTTAAGACCGATCTAGGCTCATAATAATATAAAACAGCACAACCACATTAAAAATATTAATGTGGTTGATATAGCAGAAGGCTTCATTGTATCTACCATTGATAAATATATAACCAAAAAAGTTATTGCAACAAAAATATTATTATTAACTATTGCAACAAAAATATTATTATTAACTTTGATTCTATTTAGCCCTTAAGAATCTCATGTCTTGATAAAAAACAAAAGTGTTGAAGAGTTTCTATCCTTTACAACCAAGATATATAAGGCAGGTTTTCTAAAAATAGGTATGCTTAGAAAATCTTTATGAAATTGGTGGATGTTGGGACATCAATTTTTTTAAATGTATTAAAATTCAATGCAACCTAACAGACTCTTTAGCACACTACAGCCATTGATAAGAATTCGTAAGACACATATGTTGAGCATATTCCCTTAAGAATCAATCTCATTCGTTAATTAAAAAAGTAAAGAAAAGTCAACATATCCTCATCCACCTTAAGTTGAAATAGGAAGTATTCCACTAATTAAGTTATAAATATCAATTTATTTTTATTTTTAAATGGAAATTGTATTTGCTACTTGACATGTTGATATAATATTATGAAGTTTTCTTATTTAAAATTATTTTTATTTAGTTGAGAGTTCATCTTTCCCCAATTTTATGAAATAGGTTAACACCTAATATATAGAAGCATATGGTAGGAGTAAAAGCCTCCCTCTTTATGAACTATAAGTTAATAATTCCAAGTTGCATGATTTCTCTTGAATAATGGTGATGAGTCAATGTGCATTCATTGATAGGAGTCAATGATGGTTATCTTCACTACTAGTTTGAAAAGTAAGTTATAATATGTTTTCTCCCTATTTAAAATAAAAAATTAGGATTCTTATCTAAAATTGCTTCTACTTAGCTACGAGCTCATATTTCTCAAAATTAACAAAACAAGTTACTATCCAAGACCCAGAGGCATATAATGGGAGTGAAAGCCCCTTTACAAACCACCAATGTTTCCAAGTGGCATGGTTTCCCTTAAATAATGATGATGAGTTGAATTGCATTTGTGGATAGAAATACCTAATGGTTGACCCCTCTATGGGTTAACAACTAAGTTATGATAGAGTCTCACACTGTTTAAAAACAAAACAAAAAGCAAAAGTATTATAGAATCTTTAATGAAAAATATGAATTTGAGTGGAGTAGATATATAACATGATAATGATATTTAAGTAGTTTAAGAATATTAAAAAATGAGTGTTTTATGTCATGATAAGTGAGCTTTGAGAAGAAATGTTGGCATTGATGTGTGTTGCAGTGTTGCAATGTTGCAGGTGTGTTTTTGGTTGGCATTGATGCCAACCTAGTTGTTTGGGTTGCAGGTGAATTGGTTATGTATGCATATGTGTGGTTGCAGGTGGCTTGTGTATGGATGATGAGTATATGGACCTTTGCATGTATACCAGCTTGTACTAGCTTGGAAGATGAGATGATAATTTTGATCATGTTGTTGTAACAGATGTTGGTGGCTGCCAGAGGAGTTAGAGTTGACGAGCCTTGTTAATTGGGTCTCCATGTCCCGAATTAGGTCTCTCATGTTGATGATATTATAAATTGGGCTTGGAGAGGATCTAGAAGTGTCAGTGAATGCTTAAGATGGTTATACACGTGTTGGAGGATGTCTGGCATGTTTTGGAGTTTCATATTGATGGTAGAGTTGTTGTGGAGAATTTTGATGGCCCGGGTGCTAGTATATAGTTTTTGGTTTGCATCCAAGTCAACCTAGCTTAACTCATGATGATGATATTGATGTGGTAGTGTCTTGGTATTGCTTTGTAGAGGTGTCAGTGACTTCCAAAGATCCTACAGAGGTTTTTCAAGCTTTCAGAGAAGTTTGGGTAGGTTCTGAGCTGAAGAAAGATGTTTTTGACCATCCTGTGCCCCAGTCGCATGGATGATGGGTCAAGGGAGTGACTGAAAAAGCTCCAGTTGTTGGAAGACAGGCATGTGGGAGAGAGTGAGGAGCTTCAGTCAAATCTATCTCGTGTTGTGCATGCGACCGAGATTTCTCATGAGAATTTCTATACATGTGCAACTCAACTAATTTCAATATTATGGTGAAGTTTATGATCATAATTTTCTAGAAAATAGTCAAATCAAGTCATGGGGTCTCTAAAAGTTGATCAAGGTTGAAGATATCAAAAGGCTAGTGGAGTTAGTGGTTGATTTGGTCAAGAAGGATTTATTGCTTCACCAACACCATATATTAATAGTAAAAAAGGACCAATTTCCTAGGTTCAAGTTTTTATGCCACATTCATACACATTTTCTCATTCTATGTATATTTATATATTGAATTGTTAAAACTAAATTAGAGTGAAAATGTGGTGGTCATGATAGTCATTGAGAAAATCCATATATATAGATATATATAGATATATATAGATATATCTATATATATATATATATATATATATATATTATTTTTTCTATTTATGACTAGGATATTAAGTATGTTAATGTGTCGTGGTTAATCATTTTAATAGAAACTTCTATGTTGGTTTAGTAGTGATTGTGCAAAAGTGTTATAATTTTAGCATTATAGATGGATTCATGGACCCTTTAAGGGGATCATTGAATCAATCTACTCAAATTTTAACATTGCAGATGAGGGTCTCTAAATTTTGACATTGCAGGTGGACTGAAAGACCCTTTGTCTCTAAATTTATAAACACTATAGATGGATTCAAAGAAGGGGGTCTTTGAATCGATCTACAGTGTTAAAATTTAGAGACAAAAGGGTATTCATAATTTTAACACTATATATGGATTCAGAGACCCCTTTGTCTCTAAATTTTAACACTACATATGGATTTAGAGACCCCTATAGTGAAATGTAACACTTCGATATCAAAATTGCAATTTTCCATTTCTAGACTGACATAATTAAAAATTACTAACATAAACGACTAATTCATATCCTTGTTGTACTTGTTATTTGGTCATATTTTTATTCTTGGACTATAATAGCCATTTACATTAATCATTATTAATTTTGTTACCATTTATCTAGTCATATATTTTAATCCTCCACTAAATTAGTCATTTAAGTTAGTCACGTTTAGTTTAGTCACTTATTATCTAGTCGTATTTTTTATCCCTAGACTAAATTAGTCGTTTGATTTAGTCATTATTCGTTCATTCACTTAAATTTTCTCAAATGTAGTAGTAATTCACTCGAAATAATTGTGGTGACTAACATTTTTAGTCACCTAGCCACTAATTTCATCATTTTCTACTAGTGATTTAACTATGGTTCCCTGAGCTCTAATTTCATTCCAAAGTATGGGTTTGGTTTTAGATTGTAATTTTATTTCAAAAGAAGAAATGTAACATTTGTATTTATTTACATAATTTTATGTTCATTAAATGGAATAAGTTACGATTCCCAAGATGTTCACTCAAACTCTATTGCCAACATCATCCACCTACAAAGGAAAAAGTTAGAAGTCAAAGAGCAATAGTGTGAAAATTTGAAAAGTGACATGAAAAATTAGAAAATGGGTTTTCAAACAATAAATCAAACCCATTCAAGTATAAAAGTGCTCATAGACATCAATTCAACATTCATTTACACTCCTACACTCTCAAAGCATCCTCAGCAAAAGGGAGTTTTTGAGTTTTAAAGGAAATTGTGCAAACGGGGGCAAAAGGCGCGTTTTGAACTGGACGGCGTGTTTTCAACTGGTGTTGCACGTTTGCAAGAAAATGCTACATCTTTCCTAAAGGAACTGTGTGCCTATTAAGAGAGGGTGTGTTTGACCAGATTATTACAATTTGGCAGAAAACATCCAGAGATTGCCCAAATATCACTACATCATCTCCAAGCTTCAAAATGTGTCACAAACCTGCTCCAGCAAGCAAGTAGGTTGAAATGATATCACTCCTTTCCTCAACAACTAAATTATATGGTGTTTAATTGTGTTTTGTTGTCCTACTAAATTCAAAACCCTAGTAATGTAATCCCATTCCTAAATTTCGTTTTCTAGCATCCCACTACCATTCCTACATTTCAAAACTACCCCCTGTTACCTCCCTCATATCACACATCCCCATTTTCATCTCCTCAATTTCCTCACACCATTCCATACTTTCTACACATGCATTTCATTTCATCATCTCCCTAGGGTTTGAATTCAATAACTCATGGAAGAAGAAGAGAACAAAAGTCACAATGAGGAAGAAAGACAGGAGAGGAGGCTATATAGGAGAGGAGGAAGAATCATTAGACATGAGCCAACCAATACCAGAGAACTCATGGCATCTCCCATCACCGTGACAAGCTTTAAGCATGTGGGTTATTTTGAGTTTTGCGAGAAAGTACAAAGGATCAAATATTATCCTGTGTTGACCAGATTATTCATCACCAACCTCCATGACAACCAGGTAACCCTTGTGTTGGCATTATGATACAGATGTTGTCCTTGATGGCAACTCACTCAGATGACAATTCACAGTGCAAAAGACTAATAAGCAAAGGATTACAGATCAAACTCCAAAGAATAAAGAAAGAGAGGTATACGCAAGTTCACTTTGTATAAGTAGCGTATACAAGCGGGTTAACAGAACCAAAGGAGCGTATATTGTATACATGAACTTTCACAAGAGGAAAAGCGTGTCCATGTTGGAAAAGTAAGTTTTTGGTCTGAGGTATTTGGTCCAACGTATTTTGATCCATGGTATTGGTCCAAGGTATTTGGTCTGAGGTATTGACCCTAGGTATTTGGTCCAAGGTATTGGTCCTAAGTGGTTTTGATCCATGGTATTGAGAAAGCCTTAAAGTTATATAACAAGGAGAAGATCATTAGGCCAAGGCGTGCAAGTATCGAATATCTGATGAAGTGTGAGATCTAGTATGCAGGTTATTAGCTTATGGTGCTTTTCTTGATCTGAACAACTTTAGTGATTGATCAAGGATAAGATTTAATGATGATCGGGATATTAAGGCTTGAAATAAACTATCATTATGTGGTTTGATCATGTATAATCTAGATCTAAATAATGATGCATGTATTATTCTTTCAATGTTATGATTTGGGTATAATTGAAGTCTAGAATAGCTGCAAAATTATGAATTAATATTTGTAAATGTGTACATTGGTTGGCTTTGATAAAAGCTTGTATACACATTGGTTCGTCACATGGAAGTAGCATATACCTCATGAATTATGTTTCAGTTGTTTTTGTTTTTTGTTGCATGGTTCTGGGTTCTTCTTTGGGTTCTCATGACTGTATTCTTATGACTGTGTTTTGATGATAGTACTCTGAATGTTCAAATTGATTGATTGTGATTTTCTTCAGTGATGATGGGCCTTTAGTGATTCAGTTGTGGGTGATTTAGAGATTGATGATTTAGTTTCAGTGATTCGTTGATGCAGATGTATTTGATGATTGTATTTTAGTTATCATGTTGTTGATGTGTCCAGTACGAAAATTAGATGAAACGTGGCCTTCAGATTGTGGTGTTGTATTCCAGGAGTATCCAGTCTGAAAATTTATAAAACGTGGTCCCTGGAGGATGAAAGAAGGTCGTAGCCTTCTGTAGGTCGGAGCCTACGTACTAGTAAACATATCAGCTAGTAAAAGAGCTAGGGGATTGTAGCTCCCTTCTAGTAGAAGCTGGAGAACAAGAGAAGGTTGTAGCCTTTTGTAGGTGGGTGCCTACGTACTGGTATGAGTCTGCACTAGTACAAGATTGTAAACATGTTTTACTTATATTGAAAAGAAGACAACAACAAGTGCTTTTTGTCTTGCATTGGGTTTCCACCTTAAATATTAGTGTTCATGCATGTTTCTTATGTGTGATGGTTCGTTCTGTTATTACTGCACATGGTTACTATTTATATGGTTAATGAAGTACTGATGCACTGATTAAAGATCAACATATGATGAATTAACTGAATCATAGGTTTGCTGGATATACATTGGTTGCCTTAAATACAGATGCGTGTACACGCAAGTTACCTTCATTGGAGTAGCTTACATAAATTAGAGTATGAAATTGAAAGGTTATTGATTTAACTAATGCTAATTCACCCCCCCCCCCCCCCCCCTCTTAGTATTATTTCCAACAATTAGAATCAGAGCAGCTCCTTCAGAAGATGCTTGATTTCTTGAAGGGAGATCCATCATCATGAGTAATCAAGAAAGTGTGGGATCCGTCAGACCGCCAATATTTGATGGGGGCAACGTTGTTTATTGGAAAATAAGAACCACAACCTATCTACAATCACTTGGAAATGATGTCTGGGAAATTGTGGAAAGAGGATATAAATTTCCAATAGCAATTCCTATAGATACGACTGGTAAAAAGAAATATGAAACCAATGCCAGAGTTGTCAATACTTTATTCGGAAGTTTGTCAAAGTCATGAGCTCAAATCAGCCAAAGAAATATGGGACAAAATCGTTCTAAGTTATGGAGCAGACTCTCAGGTAAAATGTTCTAAGCTTCAAACTCTCAGAATTCAATATGAAACTCTTAAGATACATAGTGATGAAATCATAGCTAGTTACTTCCTACATATGGATGAGTTTGTCAATTGTATGAAGAATCTGGGTGAAGAAATTAAGGAAGCTACCTTAGTTTAGAAAGTTTTGAGATCCTTATCTGCTAAATTTGAATGCAAAGTGTCTGCCATAGAAGAAAAATAGGATCTGTAGAATATCACTATGACGCAAGTTCATGGAATCTTAACTACCTTTGAGATGAGAAGAGGAGGACCATCAGATATGAGAGAAGCCACATCTAAAGCATCAGCAAAGGGAAAAGAAAAAGAAAAACACAATGAATCAGGATACATTTTAGAAGAAGAAGATGAGGTAAATTTTGTCAAGAAGCTTCAATGAGGTTTTGGAAGGTTCAAAGGTAAGCTACCTTTCAAATGCTTTTCTTGTGGTAGAGTTGGTCATTACACTACTAGATGCCCTCATGTCAAAGGAAAGATGTTTGAAGAAGGTAATAGAAGTTATTATACTCATGATGGTAGTGATGGCTTATTCAATAGTGATGAAGATGATCAAGAAATTAAACTTCCCATGGCATATGAAAATAATGCCTTAGAAAAGGAAGATTTCCTTAAAGAAATCAGTCAACTTAAAATTAGTTTGGCAGAAAAGGATACAGTCATAAACACAGTGACACATCAACTCACTGAAAAGGAAAAACACAATGAAGTATTAGAATGTGAAGTAGTAAGTCTAAGAAAAGAACCTGAAAAGACAAAGACTTTGAATCTTAGATTTGCTAAAGGATCAGAAAAGTTAGATGAAATCATCAAAGTTCAGCGTTCGCCCATTATAAAGACTGGTCTTAGTTTACATGAATCTATTGAAGGTGAATCTAGCTCACAAGGTGAGGCAAGGAACTCTAATGCAAAACTTCAAATGCTCAACAAGTAGATGAGAGGTGAATCCCATCAACAACCAAGGAAAGAAATTATTCAAAGAAAATCATTTACTCCTAACTGTGGAAGTAATAGTTGATTATTTCCTTCAATGAATGATGTTAAATGTCTTATATGTCATAATTTTGGACATGTTGCAGCCAGATGCAGAAGTAGAATGGTTCAAGACCTTCATACAGAAAGATCATCATGTTCCAGATACTTTAAGGGATATTTTTTTGCGTGCAATATGTTTGGTCACAAGGCTATTGATTGCAATAAAAAGGATTATGAAACATGTAAGATGCTATGTGTGTAACAAGTTTGGACATAAAGGAAGGGACTGCAGAAGCAAATTTCGGACACCAAACCAAAAGGAACATACATCATCACAATCCAAGGTATTGAATAAGATGAAATTATCATCAGAAAGATGTGGCATAGATTAGTTTACAGACATAAAAAACCCAGGGGAAGCTGAAAGTGTAAAAATTCAATATTCCAATTTTCATATGCAGCTATTATGAAAAGAAGTTGTGTATATATGCAAGTTATAAGCTGCACAGTCCTGTATATGGTGTTTTGAGGAAAAAGTAGTAGGACAGACTCAGGAAAAGGAGTCTGATATGGTTTAGTCACTCTTCTGCAATATTTGACGATGGTTACAATGTGCTGATGATTTGTAGAAATGTGTTGGTGCTAAAATGTTGATGTATATCTTATTAATGATGATAACCTTCAACTCTCATGGATATTTGCAATGATTAGATCTGACAATGAATAGTTGGCATAGGTTCACGAGGTGCATACGATTCTAATAATGCATTGTTGGCATTATCTTAGAAGATCTTGGTACAGATCCACATAGTTGGTTTGATTCTAGTGACTCTTTTGTTGATAGAAATATATAGGGTGTTGATCCTAATGCTGCTGATGGCACAGATCATATATGGTGTATGATAGTTGTTGATGACTATCATGGTATTGTTTAGATTGCTGGTCCTTGTTATAAATGTCATGTATATCATTTGATGTAAAGGTCTTGAAAAAACCTAATTTCTAACCCCACTTTGTATGGGAAGGATGATGTAAATTTTCAGTCATGTATAAACAAATTGGTGTATCCCCACTTGGTTGGGATATTGATGTATGTATGAGTCATTGGTGATAGGAAGATCATACTCAGTTAGTTGAGTTATAGATTCATGTTATTCTTTTGAAAATTATTTTTCCAGACTCTGCATGTGCTAAAGGGGATCATGGATAGTTTTAGTGCATCTCAACATGTACAAAGGGGGAGCTCAATCAAATAATTCAGCATGTACTCAGGGGGAGCATGGACAAGATAATGTATATCAAAGGGGGACAACATCTTGGTTCACCCTTTTCCCTTGATGTCAAAGGGGGAGAGTAACTTGGTGTGTTTGTTGTTGCCATCAAATCCAAAGGGGGATATTGTTGGCATTATGATACAGATGTTGTCCTTGATGGAAACTCACTTAGATGACAATTCATAGTGTAGAAGACTAACAACCAAAGGATTACATATCAGACTCCAAAGAATAAAGAAAGAGATGTATACGCAAGTTCACTTTTTCCAAGTAGTGTATGCATGCGGGTTAACAGAACAGAAGGAGTGTATATTGTATACACACACTTTCACAAGAGGAAAAGTGCGTACATGTTGGAAAACTAAGTTTTTGGTCTGAGGTGTTTGGTCCAAGGTATTTGGTCCAAGTTATTGGTCCTAAGTGGTTTTGATCCATGGTATTAAGAAAGCCCTAAAAGTATATAAGGAGGAGAAGATCATTAGGCCAAGGCGTGCAAGTATTGAATATCTGATGAAGTGTGAGATCTAGTATGCAGGTTATTGCCTAATGGTGCTTTGCTTGATCTGAACGAAGGATGAACTTTAGCAGTTAATGAGGGATAAGATCTAATTATGGATCGGGATCTTAAGTCTTGGAATGAATTATCATTATGTGGTTTGATCATGTATAATCTAGATTTGAATACTGACACATGTATTATTCTGTAAATGTTATGTTCTGGGTATAACTGAAGTTTGGAATAGCTACAAAATTATGAATTAATATTTGCAGATGTGTACGCTGGTTGACTTTGATAAAGCGCGCATACATGTTGGTTCATCATATGGAAGTAGTGTATAACTCATGAAGTATGTTTCAGTTGTTTCTGTTTGCTATTGCAGATTTCTAGGTTCTGTTTTGGGTTCTGGTGACTATATTCTGGTGACTATGTTTTGATGACAGTACTCTGAATGTTTAGATCGATTGATGGTGATTTGTTTTAGTGATGAGGGGCCTTCAGTGATTTAGTTGTGGATGATTTAGAGATTGATGATTGAGTTTCAGTGATTGGTTAATGCAGATGTATTTGATGATTGTATTACAGTTATGATGTTGTTGATGGGTCCAGTATGAAAATTAGATGAAACTTGGCCTTCAGATTGTGGTGTTGTGTTCCAGGAGTATCCTATTTGAAAATTTATGAAACGTGGTCCCTAAAGAAATAAACAAGGTTGTAGCCTTCAGTAGGTCGGCACCTACATACTACTAAACATATCGGCTAGTACAAGAGCTAGGGGGTTGTAGCTCCCTTCCAGTAGAAGTTGGAGAACGAGTGAAGGTTGTAGCCTTCTGCAGGTGGGTGCCTGCGTACTGGTATGAGTCTGCACCAGTACAAGATTGTAAATATGTTTTTATTATATTAAAAAGAAGACAACAACAAGTGGTTTTTGTCCCGCATTTGGTTTCCACCTTAAATCTTGGTGTTCATGTGTGTTTCTTATGTGTGATGGTTTGTTTTATTATTACTGCACATGGTTACTATTTATATGGTTAATGAAGTATTGATGCATTGATTAAATGTCAACATATGATGAATTAACTGAATCGTAGGTTTGTTGGATATATGTTGGTTTCCTTAAGTACAGATGTGTGTACACACAAGTTGTCTTCATTGAAGTAGCGTACATAAATCAGAGTATAAAACTAAAATGTTATTGCTTTGACTAATACTGATTAATCCCCCCCCCTCTCAATATTATTTCCAGCACCTTGCTAGTGTAACCTTCACTGTATCTCCTACTATCACATCAGTTGTCTATGGGATCCCAAATGTTGGGGAAAATGGTTTAAACAAGGAGAATTGAATCATTTCTATTATGAGCCATATCTTAAACCAAGGTACAAGAATGAGAGAAAGATGATTTTTCCTTTCTCTTACCTCCTAGACAGATATGTTCCCATGATGAAAATCATCATGAGGTATTTCACTTGTGAGGGTAGGTTTTCTAGGCTTTATTCCTGTTGGCTTGTTGGGGCCTGACCCAAGTTCAGAGTTGATCTAGCCAAACAAATCCTGGTAATATTGGCCTTGCAACAGTTCACGGAGCGTGGACTGAGGTCTCACCTAAAGTAGTATGGTAGGGTGCTAGAACTAGGTTTCCGCACCCTAGAGATGTTTGATGAGTTCAAGTGGTTCACGGTTCGAACCTGCGCGCAAGTTGCTACGCACACTTACCCGTACCTCACAGCCTCAGATTTTGCCTTCACACAACCCTACTCAGTGTTGGCATTATGATTCAGGTGTTGTCCTTGATGGCAAACTCATTCAGGTGGTAAATCAAGAAGGACGCAGGAAATATGTTCAGCAAGTGCGTCCCCGCAGGTATACCATACAGAACCCGCGTCCGGGGACGCAGGCCAGCCGTTCAGGAGGTGCGTCCGCCCAGTGCACACACTTCAAGGCAGAGAAAAGCACGTGGGGGTTTCTTGTGTGGTATCTAGCCGACGGTTTTGTGTTTCTATGGTGTCGGCTCGTGGTATTGTTCCACGCTTTGGGGAGAAGCTTGCCTATATAAAGCAAAGGAGTTCATTTGGATTAGGATCATCTTGGTTGAACATCTCTTAGTGAGATCTAGTCCAAATCTCTAAGGGAAAATCTTCTAATGGACTACGATCTATATGGCGCATGATCAAATCTGTGGATCTGAGTGTTTGGGTTGGTTCTGAAGTCCTCTTATCTTCTATATCTGAAGGGACGCAGATTCAGTAAAGGGAAAGTGCACCGGGACGCAGTACAGTAAAGACTCAGGTGCGTCTCTGAGGCAAAGGACGCGGCGCGACTGTGGTATTGGGTGCGTCTTTGAAGCGAAAGACGCGGCGCGATAGTGTTTCTGGGGGCGTCGGTCGCAGAAAAGCAAAGAGGAACAGTGCGTCTGCACGCAGAACAGCATAAGGTATACTGCGTCCAGTCGCAGGCCACAGAAAGAAAATATGCGTCCCTGTCTTAAGATGATCTGTTGACTGTATATTTCTGTTCATAAGGTGTTCTGGGTTGTTTATGTAATTACTGATCTGATATCTGTAGTAGACTGTATCTGTTGTATACTTGTTGATCATTTGATTCTTCATGAAAAGAAGTAGGGGGTTGTAGCTCCCTTCCAGGAGAAACTGGAAAACGAGAAAGAGTTGTAGCTCTTTGCAGGTTGCAGCCTGCGTGCTGGTAAAGGACTGCACCAGTACAAAATCATTGTAAAAAGAATTTCTTGAAAGAAGATAGAGACATATTGCAGCAGGTGGTTTTTCTCCCGCATTGGGTTTCCACCTTACATCTTGTGTTCTTTGGTGTGACTGTCTATTTTCTTTATTCATGCTCATTGTTTATGGTACTGATATGCAAGAATATTTCAAAAGATCAAATAAGGAAGATTTGGTAAATTGCTAGATAATACTGATTCACCCCCCCTCTCAGTATTATTTCCAACAATTGGTATCAGAGCAGGTCCTTCTGAAAAGCTTGATCGCTTGAAGGTAGATCGTTCATCATGAGCAACTACGAGAGAGAAGCATCAATCAGGCCACCCGTCTTCGATGGGACAAACTTCAATTATTGGAAGGTAAGAGTTACTGCATATCTTCAATCTCTTGGTACAGAAGTTTGGAACATTGTAGAATCAGGCTATGCCTTTCCTTCAGTTACTCCTACAGATCCAGCTGAGAAAAAGCAGTATGAAACAAATGCAAAAGCAGTCAGTACTCTATTAGGAAGTATATCTCAAACAGAGTTCATGAAGGTCATGCACTTCAAATCATCAAAAGAGATATGGGACAAAATGATCACTAGCTATGAAGGAGATGAACAGGTAAAAGAAGCTAAACTTCAAACTCTCAGGATTCAATATGAGACTCTCAAGATGTATAATGATGAAAGTGTGGCTAATTATTTTCTTCGGGTAGATGAGATTGTTAATTGTATGAAAAATTTGGGTGAAGAAATAAAAGAGACTATAGTAGTTCAAAAGATTCTAAGATCTTTATCCCCCAAGTTTGAATCTAAAGTATCTGCAGTAGAAGAAAAGGAAAATCTCCGTGTTCTCACTATGTCTCAGCTGCATGGAATTCTAACTGCTTATGAAATGAGAAAGGGAGGTCCATCAGACAGAAGGGAAGCTGCTTTTAAAGCATCAGGCAAAGAAGATCACTATGAAGCAAGTCATGTTCCAGAAGAAGAGGAAGAAGAATCAAATTTTGTCAGAAATCTTCAAAGGGGTTCTGGAAGGTTCAGAGGTAAGCTACCTTTCAAATGTTTTGCTTGTGGAAGAGTAGGTCATTATGCTGCAAAATGCTCTTATAAGGATAAAGGAAAGGAACCAGTTAGATGGAACAAGAAACAGGGTACAAATAAGAAAAGCTACTACACCCATGAAGATAGTGATGGCTTATCAAACAGTGATGAAGATGAACAAGGTAACAAATATAGATTGTTAATGGCATTTGAAGATGATGATTATGAGGATGCTGTAGATGTGGATAACCTTTATGATGAAATTACTAGACTCAAGAGATGTATAGAAGAAAAGAACATGATTATTGATACTCTACAATTTCAGATTGATGAAAAGGAAAAACATCTTGAAAAATTAGAAGGTGAAATTGTTGGTCTTAGAAAAGAAATTGAGAAAACAAAAACTATTAATCTCAAGTTTGTCAAAGGATCTGAAACGTTGAATGAGATTATCAGTGTGCAGCGATCTCCACTAAATAAGACAGGTCTGGGCTATAATGGAGAAACTTCTCAAGCATCCACTTCAAAAAGTTATCTTGATGCAGCAAGAAGAAATGAGCAAGAGAACAAGGAAGATCATCAGGTAAAGCAGGGACAAACGTCAAACAGAAACTATCAGGGGCAATCCAGCTTAAGGGTGAACAAAAGCCACAACCAGCCACAGGTAAAATCTTCCCAATTTGGTTCAAGAATAGATGAAAATAGAAATTACAATCAGTTGGCTAGTAGATTCAATAATCGCAGAAACTTCTTCAATGGACAATGCTTTTCTTGCCATAACTTTGGTCACAAAGCAGCTCAATGTGTTGCGTATAAAACAATCATGACTAGGGAAGCTCAAAAACAAAGAAGTATGACAGGGATTACAAAAAGGACCTATAACAATTTTTCAGCTCTTGAAAATGAAGTTGAATGCTCTATTTGCAATAATTTTGGACATGAAGATTTTGAATGCAGAAGCAAGTTTCCGGAAAGAAAGGTACAAGAACAAAAAAGGGAACAAACCTCAGGCACCAAAACATGGAAAATAAAGGAACCTCAAACAGAAAGATGTGGGATAGCATTCTATGCAGAAGGACAAGAAAATCTATGGTACATTGACAGTGGATGTTCAAAGCATATGACAGGTGATAAAGAAAAACTTGAATCTTATTCTAATTTAGAAAAGGGAAAGAAAGTCTCTTTTGGAAATGATACTCCTGCAACTATAAAAGGAAAAGGTATTGCTCCTTTAAAAGAAGATGTTAAGGCTGGAAATGTTTTGTTTGTTGATGGACTAAAGCATAATCTTCTAAGTGTAAGCCAGATGTGTGATCAAAGAACCGAGGTTATATTCAGATCAAATGGATGTCTTGTTCGTGATCTTGATACAGGTAAAACAGTTCTCAAAGGAAAAAGAACTCCAAATAATCTATACATTTTTGATGAAGAACAACAACAATGCTATCTAAGCAAGGATGAAGAGCACTGGTTATGGCATCGAAGGTTGGGACATCTAAGCTTCTCACAAATAAGGAAAGCTTGCAAATATCAGGCAGTTCGCGATCTTCCAGATATCAAAATTCCTGACAACACCATATGCAGATCATGTCAGTTTGGAAAACAGACCAGAACTAACTTTCCAGAGAAAGAAGGATCAGCCAGCATGCCTCTTGAGCTAGTACATACAGATGTATGTGGACCATTCAGAAAAAGAACACCTAGAGGAGAGGAATACTTGATATTATTTATTGACGATTTCTCCAGGTTTGTTTGGTTAGGACTTATGAAGCACAAAGATGAAGCTTTCGAAAAATTCAAATCCTTCAAAGCTTTGGTTGAAAATGAATCAGGTCACAAGATTAAGTGCCTCAGATCCGACAGAGGTGGAGAATTTACTTCAAATGAATTTTTCGATTTCTGTGAAGAACATGGGATAAGGAGAGAATTTTCTACAGCTAGAACTCCTCAGCAAAATGGAGTAGTGGAAAGAATGAACAGAACAATCCAGCAAATGGCTCGTGCTATGCTTGATGAATCAGGAACTCCTGCAACCTTCTGGGGTGAAGCTGCACATGCGGCAGTTATTATTCTCAACAAGACAAATGTCCGAGTGAACAGCACTCAAACTCCTCATGAGCTCTGGAGTGGTAAAACTCCTTCGGTAAAGCACTTCAAAATCTTTGGGAGCAAATGCTATATCAAGAATACTGAGGAGCAGCTTGGCAAACTTGATCCTAGAGCAGATGAAGGAATTCTTCTTGGCTACTCTCCACATAGCAAAGCATACAAATGCTACAATAAAAGACTTGGCAGAATTGTTGACAGCATTGATGTAGTGGTTGATGAGAAGGGATACATTCCTAGGCAAATACATCGTGAAGACATTGAAGAAGATGAAAGCTACCCTCAAAGACAGAATGATGAAGAAGAAGAACCGCAAGAACAATCTCAAGAAGGACCTCACGAAGAAGCAGAAGAAAGAACAAGAATAGAAGAAAAGACTCCATCCAGATATGTTCAAAAGAACCATCCAGAATCTCAGATCATGGGACAAAAAGAAGCAGGTATACAAACTAGAAGAACAGTTGCAGAAGCTTCAAGTTATTTGGCATTACTCTCCTCTACTGAACCACAAAATGTGAAAGAGGCATGCAAAGATGAATGTTGG
Organism: Pinus tabuliformis; assembly: GCA_031772625.1. Taxonomy (NCBI): domain Eukaryota; kingdom Viridiplantae; phylum Streptophyta; class Pinopsida; order Pinales; family Pinaceae; genus Pinus; species Pinus tabuliformis. Next base: position 122,287,646 of record CM062807.1, on the reverse strand, counting down.
GTGAAAGCAATGGATGAAGAACTTGAGCAAATTGAAAAGAACAACACTTGGGAGCTGGTTCCTAGACCAAAGGATAAGAATGTTATCGGAACAAAATGGGTTTTCAAAAATAAATTGAATGAAAATGGAGAAGTAATTAGAAACAAAGCCAGACTTGTTTGTAAAGGGTATGCACAGCAAGAAGGAATAGACTTTGAAGAAACTTTTGCTCCTGTTGCAAGACTTGAGGCCATCCGAATGTTTCTTGCTCTCTCAAGTTGTCAGAACTTCAAAGTATTTCAAATGGATGTGAAATCAGCCTTTCTGAATGGAGACTTGGATGAAGAAGTGTACATTGAACAGCCAGATGGTTTCATTCTTGGAAACGATCCAAATCTTGTATGCCGATTAAAAAAGAACCTCTATGGTCTCAAACAAGCTCCAAGGGCTTGGTACTACCGGTTGGACAAATATCTTCATCAACAAGGTTTTTCAAAAGGTTCAGCAGATAGCAATCTTTATATAAAAGTTGAAAATGACAAATTACTAATACTTGTTGTGTATGTAGATGACATTATTTTTGGCAGTAATGAAGAAGCTATGAGTCAAAGCTTTGCCTCGGTCATGCAGAAAGAATTTGAGATGTCCTTGCTAGGAGAACTGACATACTTCCTTGGTTTGCAAATCCAACAAAAGAAAGGAGGAATCCTTTTATCTCAAACCAAGTATCTCAAGCAGATTTTGAAGAAATATGGCATGGAAGATGCAAAACCAGTATGTACACCCATGGTCACAGGATGTAGTCTCAGTGCAAATGACGAATCTGCAGCAGTACATCAACCAACCTACAGATCTATGATTGGAAGTCTACTATATTTGACAGGTACCCGACCAGACATCATGCATGCAGTTGGAATAGTTGGAAGGTTTCAGGCAAATCCAAAGGAGACTCATCTTCAAGCAGTGAAGAGAATCTTCAAATATCTTCAAGGGACTCAAAATTATGGCCTATGGTATCCTAGAAATATAGATCTCACTCTTCATGCTTATACAGATGCAGATTGGGCCGGAAGCGTGGATGACAGGAAAAGCACAAGTGGTGGTGCATTCTTTATGGGTCCCAGACTGGTATCTTGGTTCAGCAAGAAACAAAGTTCAATTGCCTTGTCTACAGCTGAAGCGGAATATGTTGCTGCTGCATCTTGTTGCACCCAACTTCTTTGGATGATGCAGACTTTGCAGGATTATCAAATCACTTGTACACCTCCTATTCCTATCTTATGTGACAACACAAGTGCAATCAGCATCTCAAAGAATCCGGTTATGCATTCAAAAACCAAGCATATACCAATCAAGTACCATTTTCTCCGGGAACAAGTACTTGAACAGAAGGTCAAGTTGGAGTATGTTCCTTCTAAGGAACAAGTTGCTGATATTTTCACCAAACCATTGCCCAGGGACACTTTTGAATACCTCAGGCAAAAGCTGGGGGTTGTTGATGCATCATCTCACTGTTGATCATCTTCCTATTGATGGTATAGGCTCAGGGGGAGCACATAATGCATTGTTGGCATTATGGAAAAGGAGATCTTGGAAATAGCTGCAATATGTCTCTGTCTCCTTCATGATGGATTTCTGGTTACAGTTCTGGAGAAGCATGAGCATAGGGGGAGCATACCCTTTGCCCTTGATGTCAAAGGGGGAGAATGATGAAGCTGAAGATTATGTGGTTGCCATCAAGTCCAAAGGGGGAGTTTGTTGGCATTATGATTCAGGTGTTGTCCTTGATGGCAAACTCATTCAGGTGGTAAATCAAGAAGGACGCAGGAAATATGTTCAGCAAGTGCGTCCCTGCAGGTATACCATACAGAACCCGCGTCCGGGGACGTAGGCCAGCCGTTCAGGAGGTGCGTCCGCCCAGTGCACACACTTCAAGGCAGAGAAAAGCACGTGGGGGTTTCTTGTGTGGTATCTAGCCGACGGTTTTGTGTTTCTATGGTGTCGGCTCGTGGTATTGTTCCACGCTTTGGGGAGAAGCTTGCCTATATAAAGCAAAGGAGTTCATTTGGATTAGGATCATCTTGGTTGAACATCTCTTGGTGAGATCTAGTCCAAATCTCTAAGGGCAAATCTTCTAATGGACTACGATCTATATGGCGCATGATCAGATCTGTGGATCTGAGTGTTTGGGTTGGTTCTGAAGTCCTCTTATCTTCTATATCTGAAGGGACGCAGATTCAGTAAAGGGAAAGTGCGCCGGGACGCAGTACAGTAAAGACTCAGGTGCGTCTCTGAGGCAAAGGACGCGGCGCGACTGTGGTATTGGGTGCGTCTTTGAAGCGAAAGACGAGGCGCGATAGTGTTTTTGGGGGCGTCGGTCGCAGAAAAGCAAAGAGGAACAGTGCGTCTGCACGCAGAACAGCATAAGGTATACTGCGTCCAGTCGCAGGCCACAGGAAGAAAATATGCGTCCCTGTCTTAAGATGATCTGTTGACTGTATATTTCTGTTCATAAGGTGTTCTGGGTTGTTTATGTAATTACTGATCTGATATCTGTAGTAGACTGTATCTGTTGTATACTTGTTGATCACTTGATTCTTCATGAAAAGAAGTAGGGGGTTGTAGCTCCCTTCCAGGAGAAACTGGAAAACGAGAAAGAGTTGTAGCTCTTTGCAGGTTGCAGCCTGCGTGCTGGTAAAGGACTGCACCAGTACAAAATCATTGTAAAAAGAATTTCTTGAAAGAAGATAGAGACATATTGCAGCAGGTGGTTTTTCTCCCGCATTGGGTTTCCACCTTACATCTTGTGTTCTTTGGTGTGACTGTCTATTTTCTTTATTCATGCTCATTGTTTTATGGTACTGATATGCAAGAATATTTCAAAAGATCAAATAAGGAAGATTTGGTAAATTGCTAGATAATACTGATTCACCCCCCCTCTCAGTATTATTTCCAACACTCAGGGGCCAAATGCTATCATTACCCAAGCCCTTACTAGTATTGCACTGTTAGTTGATTAATGTATGCCTACTTGTATGCGTTAAAGTATACTCAGCAATATAAATCATTCATACAAGTGCACGCAGTAAATAAATAATATATTTTCAATTTATATCAAACAGGTAATAACCCAAGTACAGGTACACAAAATTAAGATAAAACCTCTCTTTATTATTTTATTCCTCAGTTACAAACTCCACTCCACCCTGCGCACTCAGCTGCAGGAGTCTACACACTCAGCAGTGGACTACAAGGCCTCTGCGCATTCAGCTATAGAGCCTTCTCCTACTATATGACCCAAGACACCCTTAGACACTTAGACTCTTGCTCTTCGCTTCTACTTCGCAATCTATTAATTCGTTAGTTATACACTTAGAGCCTCACTCTATTTATAGAATCCCATGGTCCACGACCATGGGTAGGCCAATGTTACATGAAAATACTAGAGCGGACAACCCTATGACTCTATCATACATTTCGCGCTCCATGGCCATGGAGTCTTTACAACAAGATTAAGTGAAAACTTGGGCTTTGAGCCCCAAAACATGCCTTGGGGGGATGCCATGCCCAGCAAGCCCCCAACACAAACATCATGACTCACCCTTGAGTCACTCAGTCGGCGCGGTGATCTTGGCGTGGAGTCCCTCGAACTATTCTCAAACTGTACTGAGGTCAATAGTGCATTGAGCTGCTGCTTGCTGCATCTGCTGTTCTGAGACTTCTGTGTCTGGGGTGCTTCTCTACATCAATGTGTGCATCCCTTCTCTGTGTGGGAGCTTTCCTTCTATGCTTGCGGTGATAGTGAAAACCTCGTCGATCCAAAGTTGAACGGACGCTTTGAGAACTGCCTCCTTGTGTCACGTTGTGTCCACCTACTCCTTCAGTGCTTTGGCTTGCTACATCCTCGCAAGCCTTTGGGTGAGGACTACTATCTATGCACTTCCTCGGACACTATCGTATTGTTGTTGAAGTTCTCGTGCTTCTATCTCCAAGCGTTGGATGTTGCAGTCCTCTTGTAGAATTGTGAGGACCTCAAGTGCTTGTTCCAACATGCTTGTACAGTCCCACACTGCACCTCCAATTTCCTCCAATCCCACTATGATAACACTAGTGCACTATTCTCTGACTTCCAAGGGAGTGGATGGCTACACCTTTAACTGCAACTCGGTGATCTGAAGATTCAACTCCAGTTGAACCTTTGTCGTCTATTCCCTAACCTTCGTGACTGCTACTGCTATTCTATGGATCCACACCTCCGTTGGTAGATCTGCTAGGACAACTAGCTCCGGGACACTGCGGCAAGCGTCACCTACCACCTACACCAACTGTTGATTTAGTGACACAAATTCATCGCGCTGCAAGCTGAGTTGTTCCATGTTTATTTTTTGCTCATTGAGGACTTGGATCGTGCGGTACTCCCTAGCGTGAAACTCTGCCATTATCCTGTCTTGTAACAGATATAGTGTCTCACGCGGAAGGGAAGCTAGATTAAGGCCAAGGCCTTTTATCATGCCAACCAAAAATCTATCGGCCTCACTTGTTGTTACAAGGGCCCCTTCTAGCAACACTATTGTTTTTTCCATCTATGCATGTAGCATCTGCTCTGCTGCCGAGGATCTTGCTGTGAGGAGGGTTGAAAGGGTAGCCACCTGAGGGGGATGCACCGTAACTCCTCCAACTATACCCTTAGGGCCCCCAACACAGTCTGGTGCTCTTGCATAAAATCTTGAAGAGCCTCATTGGTGACATCATGCACTGTCTTGCCGATGACATGGAGATCACCCTCAGTTAGGGTGATCAGGTCAATGGCCAACTTCAAGGCCTTGACCTTCTTCCTCGACCTTCATCTCTCTAGCGTGTGTGGGCACTTCAACTGTGTGGATGCGGTCACTGGGTCTGCGCTCCCTTTTGTGGTTTCTGCTTCCTCTGCCTCTTGCCCCTGCAAGGTTGTTGCTTGGTGCTCGCCCGCCTTCATGGTTTCTTCCTGTGTTGCGGCTGCTTATGTGGACTTTTTCTGCTCAACGACTTTTTGCGCTGCTTCCCGCATTGCTCGTACATCAGCTACTACTGTTTCCTTCCACCTTTTCTCGGCCAACTGTGTGACGTGCAGCTTGGCAGCGTCCTTCTTCTTCTGTGTTGTCACCCTCTCGAGTTATGCAAGATCTAGGGCATGCCATTCCAGAGGCCATGCCTCAAAGACAGTGAAAATGGCATCGTTAGAGGCTACAAAAGGTAGCTTTTTCCACTACTTTGTTGTGTCCTTGCACGCCCTGATGTATATATTATGCAAGTCGGATTTGGATTCTGCAAAACTCTACATACTATTGTACACCATGGGCAACAAGTGGGGCTTCTGATTGATCCACATCCAGATGTTCATCTCCATGAGCACCCAAAAGATCTTACTATCGCATATCCTTTTCGCATCCTTCGTGGCCCAGAGAAAAGCGTACTTCGCGCCATCTGGTAAATCTCTGTCAATTGTGGGGAATTGACTGTGCTCTACCAATTCCCCTGCTACGATCACTATGGAGAGCAAAAACCATGCATAGTGGAAGGTTTTACCCTACACCTGGGCTTCGTGACAATTCTTCAAGAATTCCATGCAGAGGAATTCAGCCCAGTTAAACTGGACCCCCTCAGTGCACTGCTCAGCTAGGGCGATCACCGGTGCAGGTACCTCGTCTACGTGATACTTTCGCATAACTTTGTCGGCCACGATATGTGTTGTTATGCATACCACTTTGTCCTCGATGCTAGATATGGCGTATCCCCTCTTCCTCTTCTCTAGCTTGTAGTTTGTCTTCATGGCATCCGTGAGAGCCAAATCACTACCCTTCCCTTCCGATATGGTCGCGAGGTCCTTTCCTTTATATGCTAGCTAGGAAATGCGATTGATTAGGTCTATCATGATGGGGACAGGCTCCTCCATCCATAGATACCCATCATGCACCAGGAAGAGTATCTGCCAGATGACGAAAATGGCTATTGGGGCATGGTGGAAATGCGGCACCCATAGCAAGTTCAGTAGCCTGGCCTTTTCCACTCTGCATAACCACTTCCACGGCTCTAAATTTTTCACCATCCCCGTGATGTTTTGCTTCATGATATTCCCGGTATCCAGGTGAGGGAACTTGTCGTAGTCAGCGAGGTCCCAATCTTCAAACTTCATGGTTGGCATGTGGCCGAGGTGCATGCCGTCAAACACAATGCCATCTGGGACGAGCGAGGTCTCAAGTGAACTCTTGATTTCGTCAAGGTCCTTGGGCACTTTGGCCTTTCCTTTTCACAAGGGGACATATGCGGGTAGTTTTTTCGCAAATCGTGTAGGTTGAATGTCCTCCTCCATGCCTTCATCTTCTTCCTCTGCGATGATAAGGGCCTGCAATTCTTCTTCCTCCTCATCTCTTTCTATTGTGACAGATTTCCCATTCTCTTACATTGATAGTTTGCTGCGGAGTGGCTTCCTTGGGGACACATGTACTGTAGCCATTGCCTGTTTATCCTTCTTGGGTCTTGGCGTACGCGGTGATTTTGGAATCTCTGCCACAACCCCGGCACCTTCTAGAACATCCTCCACAATTTGGGTCTGCGTAGCCTCAGCGGTTACCTCATCTAATCCCAAACCATCCTTAGTTGTTGTCATCATATCTATGTGGTAGTCTGTCACTCGCGAATTCATGGGCTCAATCAATGCTTGACTCACAATGCTCAGGGCTCTGCTCAATCGCTCAATTCTGAAATGACCAAGTGTTGTTTGCTGGAAGCCCCTTGCAATTTATAGTGCCTTTTGAATTTGAATTCGACCATTCCCCCGAATTTCGGGTCATTAATGCTTTCTTGGTGACAGATTTTCCCAAATATTGCCCATAAATCATGTCTTAAATGTCCGTCGCTCTCTCCATTTGGCCTCAAGTTGATCATCCCATCATGAACAGTGACTTCAACAGTCACTTTCTAGCCAATCCCCGTGGTAGTGCAGTCCCCCACGCGCAGTCGTGGACCTTGTGACTCTTTGCAATGTGCACATCTCCAACATGACGCAGCTCCTCGGAAGCATAGTTTATAGTCTTTCTCTCCCTTCCAATTACCTAGAGTGCTAAGACTATCCTTCCCTTGGCTAGTCAGGTGATCGCATCACCCGTGTGGAGTGCCATCCTGTCCTCTATCACAGTTCTTGGAGAATCCCCACCTTCTATGGTTGTGCACTTCCTCATTTACAACGCGCTACCGTGGCCACAACGCTTGACAATATGCGGTGCAAGCCAAGGCATTAGACTAACCAATTCACAACAATAGTTTTCAAACTTGTCAGTATGATCATACGCACCTTGCCTTATCATCCTAGTTTTCTTGGTGAGAAACTCTCCCTTTATCTTGCCTTCCAGCTTCTTGACCTCCGCGTCCATCAAAGCACTTTTCTCTCTTAACCGTACCCTTTCTTTTTCAAGTTTGCGAAGTCTAAGGTTTCCCTGTTGGATTTCTTCCACAATTTTCATGTGTTCTCTCTGGGCTTAGCGAACCGTTGTATCTATGGGTGCTGTCATGCGCGGACTAGGGTTTGCCTACTCCATAGGGATTATAGCATTTGCTTCATACTTCAACATCAGAAGTTCCTGTGTAGTCAGATTTTTGCACATGGTCCTATAAGCCCATAGAACCACTGGTACGCACAAATCCTAATCAGTGCATCTCACATGGTGGACCGTGCTCAGTATTTCGCATACTTTGTCAAAGTCTTCCATGTGGATAATCTTCGGTGTGCCTAGTTTTATCATAGTTCCTCGTTCATTCCATCACCTTGCCCGCTCCTGCTTGTTGGTCCCATTTCCTATCATGACGACGGTGTGCATTCATGCAGATTGCATACCATATGCCTGTACCCATCAGGAGAGGTAGGCGTGTGGGCTGTTTCATCCATCATACCTAGCTTTCATCCACATCTGAGGCTTTCCAAACCGCATGAGTATCATCCTTCTACATTTGCACCAGTCCTCAAAATTCCGATCGTGCGTACACCACCACCTTGTAGGTGTATCATGCAGTGCCCATTTCTGAGCGTCAAAATGTTGTTGTTCCAGTGATTGTCTTTCAAACTATTTTAGGAAATCATCCACCTTGCTCAACCCATCATACATAGGCAGATCTCTTACCTCTGTTGTCACACATTGCAGTGATCTTATCATCACATTGCAATTGAGCATGGTTACCTCGTGTAATCGATTCTGCTATCATTCTATTTCCTCATTCGAATTTGATGTGCAGGAGTTTTTGCGCTCCCACAAAATCCTGCCATCCACTATTGGATTCACCTAGTCCTGCTCCCATCTGGTTATCTTGTAGATAAGATCTAGATCATCGTCGCGCACTGGCTCTGTGTAGCGTGATCCTTCCGCAGGGTCTAAAGGTACCACTACGCGTAGTGACCTTTTCTCAAAAATCATCTTGCGCTTCTTTAGATTTATTACTCCATTCATGTCAATGGCCCAGTCTATCCCCAGTAGCGTGGGATAGGGATTTTTATCATCAACAATATCTATCACTTGGAAATATACAAGTGTGCCGGCACCTTCTATATCTACCATTATTCCCTGCAATCTTCCCATCGGTAGGATATTTTGTTGGTTTTCCTTCACAGTTGAATAGGAGACCATTACAACGCGAGCCTGCCCATGCGCTCCCATGTCTACTTTGGCAGGACTTTCACATCTGATCCTAGATCTAGATCACTTGATCCATTTCATATTCCCCAATTTGCGCAGTCAATCTCATGTCCCTTCCTATTCGCGTTTTGTTCTTTTCGAGCTTCTGGACTATGCACGGTTCTCCTGATCCAGCACACCTAGTGATGAGTTCTTGCAGTCCCTTTACAGCCTTGCTATCGCGTAGCAGCTTATTGCATGTCTCCAGAAAGGTAGTGAGCATTAATGGGTCCATCTTTGATTCTAGTTTGTCTTTACTACCTGAAGTGGATGCCTCCGTGAAGCTCTTCTTAGTTTCCATGAATGTCTCCTTCACATGCTCCAAATCATAATCTGGTTCCTTTGTTGGAGACTTATGAACCCAAGCACTCTCTTCGGGCTACTTGCCCTTGTTGTCTCCTATCGTGATATTGCTTCGAAGCATGATGTTTACATTAGGGTCCTCTTCGTGCGGCTCAGACCTCATCATTTGTAGGTTCTGAGTCGGGGGTGGCTGGAGTGTTCCTTTATCGCACAACCTCGCTATCAGTGTGGGACAACCCTTTGTCTCATGATCAAACTGTGTGCAATATAAACATGATACTCTCGTTGAATTTGTACAATCGTGGGCATAATAACCTAGCCCTCTGCAATTGTAACAAATGAGTTGTCTGTTTCCCCTTCCAGTTGCCATTCCACCTTGACCTTGTCCGCACCCCTAAAATCTAGTGCACGTCATTCCTTCATTTTTATCGACGGCTCGCATTTCGGTTTGAACTCTGTAGCTAGGAGTCCAATGCATCATCAGCTCATAACTTATACAAGTGCACTCATTGTGGACTACTGCTCTGTAGAAATTATAGAACAATTGCTGGGACATCTGCGTATACTTCTGTAATAGATGGCAATTATCTGTAGCATGCTTCCCTGCTATCTGAAAAATCGTACATCATAACGGAGGTGTCGCACTCGGTCCTACTTGTGCCTCTGGTCTCAGTGGCATTGGTCCTCCTCCTGCTAGGTAGTTCACGAAGACTGGAAAATGGTCCTTGTCATGTCCTTGGCCTTTGCACTTTACGCACCATACCTCCTTGCACACCTTTGGGCGAGTTGTCCTGTCCTGTTTCAAAATCTACATCTCTAGACACAAATTTTTCAACTACGCATGGATCTGTTGGACTCCCAGACTAGGATCTTGTATTGGGGTCTCGTGCAGTGTCATTGCAATCTCCAAGGCTTTGGCCTGGGTGGATAGCTTCTACTATGACAACACGGTCCTTAGATGTGGCGTTAGTGATGCTACAAACCATGCCGGTGCTGCCCATCCATCAAAGTCATGTTGGATTCGCAAATCATACCCTTTAGTCTCTAATCTAGCTCCCATGGGGTCTCACCTGGAAGCATCACGATTTGCTGAAACTTGATAATTGACTGTGTCTCTGATTTTTGTGTGATAAATTCCCTGTTTAGCGTAGCTTGGATATCCATGATCCTTGTGTTTGGATTGTCATTTGAATTCTTAATGTACCATGTCAGTGCGTGATCCTACAACGTGCTTACCAGCATTTCCTTCTTTATATTGTCATCCATGACTCCTTGTGCTTCCCATACAACCTTTACCATGAACCAAAATTGGTTAGGATCTTCGTTCCCTACTCCCTTGAACACCGCAACTTTATTGTGCTCACCATATTGAACTATTGTGGTGGTGGAGGTGGTGTGGGCAGAGATGGGGTTGAATATGGTGAAACTGGTGGTGGTGTAGGTGCGGGTGGTATGCACAGGATTCACTGCCTTATCAGACTGATCGCACTTCTTGGTGAAACTTTCGTGAGCTCTTCCTCACTTTCTCGCTGAGGAAAAATCAAGGGGCTAGTTTCTATTTATGAGCTACCTTCATTTCTATAGATCCTCCCACTTTGCATAGCACCAAACAACAATTTATTCGCATAACTAGCTTTTCACATAATAGCATTTTAGTTCAAGAGTTCAAATATTTAATGTACTTACCTCGCGGTCCTTTGAGGAAGCATCGTTCTGCCTCGCTGTCGCTGACTGAGTTGTCTACCGCGAACTCGATGATAAACCCTCCTATAATTCAATCGAGCCAATGGTCCACGGAACGTGCAATCTTATCTTCCGATGCTCTAGTTTACGCACCAACAATGGAGTCCACACAATGGGTTTGTCGAGCCTACACCTTCCTTGACTATCTGCTAGCTTTGCGATCCACTCGTACAACTTAGAGAGGAAGGATGCAAAGAAAATTTCATGGATTTCAGTATATAAGTAACACTCTAACCACTCTTCCTTTGATAATCACGGATTCCTGTTTTCCTATGTCGCGAACTCGTGAATCTTTCTGTCGAGCCACTCTTCAATTTCTTTCTCTGTCAGATTCCAATGACATGACATCAGACATCCCTTATGCAGATCTTGTTCCTAGCAATGGAACCATTTGTTGGCTTATTGGGGCATAACCGAGGTTCAAAGTTGATTTAGCCAAATAAATTCCGGTACTACTGGCCCTTTCGACAACAGTCCACGGAGCGCGGATTGAGGTCTCACCTGAAATAGTATGGGAGGGTGCTAGAACTAGGTTTCCACACCCTGGACATGTCTGAGGAGTTCAAGTGGTTTGCGGTTTCACCTTGCGAGCACGTCACTACGCGCACTTACCCATACCTCGCAGCCTGAGATGTTTCCTTCACGCAGCCCTACTCGGGGGCTGAATGTTGTCATTACCCAAGACCTTACTAGTATTCCACTGTTATTTGATTAAATTATGCCTACTTTTATGCATTAAAGTATACTTAGCAATATAAATCAATCATAAAGGTGCGCAAAGTAAACAAACAATATATTTGCAGTTTATATCAAACACGTCATAACCCAGGAATAGATACACAGAATTAAGATAAAAACTCTCTTTATTATTTTCTTCCTCAGTTACAGACTCGACTCCACCCTACACACTCAGCTGCAGGGGTCCGCGCACTTAGCTGCAGACTATTAGGCCTCTGTGCACTCAGCTATAGAGCCTTCTCCTACACTACAACCCAAGACACCTTTAGACACATAGACTCTTTCTCGTTGCTTCTTCTTTGCTCTGTATTACTTCATTAGTTATACATTTAGAGCCTCACTCTATTTATACAATCCCATGGTCTGCAGACCATGGGTAGTCCGACACTACATGACAAGACTAGGGCGAATAACCTTGTGACTCTATCGTACATTTTGCGCTCCACGCCCGTAATTCATGGAGTCTCTACAACAAGATTAAGTCAAAAGTGGGGGGATTCCATGCCCAAAAATTCCTATCATATCCGGCTACTCATGCATTTCACAACAATCAAAATGCTCAATATACCATACTATCTTTACCCGAGCATTGACAATATGTCATTCATTACCCAAAATAATATTATGATCATCAAATTCAAAGTATCTTTCACCACTCCCTCATCAACATGATAGTCCTCCATTACCTTGATCAGCTTAACATTGCATGGGACACCTTTATATGCAATGAGATTTTTACTATCCCACCTATTCATCATGGTCAAGAAGCACCTTCATCGTCTCATCCTTCCACATCCATTCCTCCACCATAGCCTATAGTTCATACATCATCACCAAATCAGTCTCTTTCACCCACCTCACCAACATCATCTCCATTTCATACTAAGACTGGGTCACCTAGCAGGGGTGAGATTAGCAAGTCTAAGAGAGCTGACTTGGGCATAATGGCACATACTTATCAGAGAGGCCATAGGCAAGTGTTTACCCCACAGATTGTGGGAGGGACCTTTCTTTCTTCATCAACAAAGCAGGTACACAAAGGCAAAGAAAAATTGACAGGGGCAGAAATCAAGCATGAGGAGGAGGACCTCCACGAGACAGAATAGGATTTTGACCTTGCTGACATAGATGAACATAATGGCAATGAGGACATTAGCATAGTCATCAAGGAAAACGATGCATACATTAGGGAGCTCTAGACCAAATTACAGAGGTCTAGATTTATTATTTCATATTATGAGCAAGAAAACCAGCAAATTCAAGCCAAGCATGATGTCATGGAGATTCGGCTCATCAAGGAAAAAAGAGAAGAAATGAAAGCCAAGGAATTGCTTTATGAGACCTATGATAGGTATGGTGAACCTGAACCTGAACAAGAACCAAAACACAGACCTAAGACTAGAGGGTTGAAAAGAGCTCTAGAATGAGAGGAACAAAAGGAGGTTGAACTTGCTAATCTGCTCACCCTAAATGAACAGTTTTCCAAAATGATGAATGAGAACCATGAGTATTGGCTCGAGAGGTTAAATGGTCATCTTGAGAAACTCCTAGTCAAGGCCAGAAAGGATAATGATATTCAAAGAAGGATGACAAAGTATTATGCCATGAGAAAAAAAATTGCAAGAGCCAAGCTCAAAAGAGCCCATGAAAAGATTGAAGCCTTGACCGAGCAAGGTGAGAAAAGGATGTTAGAAATTCTTCCCGAGGCATCATGCCATGCCTCAAACACATGATTAGCCATCATCCCACCAATTTTGACAAGTTTTGAGCAATTTTTTTCAAGTTGTGAATTTCTGTGTTTTTTGAGGCATTTTTAGCACAGTAAAAAGGTCAAACGCGTAGCACCTAGGGTGTTGTGCTCTTTTTTGGGGCATCTAATGAGAAAAAGGTCAACATCATTAGATTTTAGAGTGATGAGGACATGCACCCTGTGCATTTTCTAGGCATTTGGAGACAAATAGGTTAGCCAAAATGGTCAAAAACGACCAAAAAAACACCTTTCTGCCTCATTTTTGGCTTGGGTGCTGCACGTTTACCAATCTTGGGAGATTGTGTTTTTAACAGAAAAATGAGCTCCAATTTTAAAACTGAAGACACGTCTAGAAAGTATACTTAAATGACTTTCAAACAAGCCATCTTGGAGCAAATTTGGACATTGGGAAGGCACCTAAAGGCAGTCCTGAACTTGGAGGGTCCGTTTGACATAGAAAGGGCGCATTTGATAAAGAGAGGGTGTGTTTGATAGTCTTCTCAATTTTTTTGAGTTTCTCTCCTGTTTTGATTTTCACCTTGGCAAATGATGATTTTACCTATGTAAATGATCAAATTGGATGTAATTATCATGTTCACTATTGCCTAGGGTAAATGCATTAGGTGAATCAAGCAGATGAGGTGTAATGAATCAGCTCACTTAAGATAGGAATGAGTCACTTGGACCATCCTACAATTTAGCTATCAGTTTAGATTTTTGTGTAATATCTTCCCCCCCTCATGGAGTCGAGCCCTAAGGATGAGGGGAAGTGGTTTTCATGTCTATTTAGCCCCTTTCTTCACCATAGATAAGGGGTTGGACTCAGTTGGATGTTTGGCTATTGATCACAAACACTAGTGTAATCAATATTTGGCAGAATTTAATGAATGAGTTGCAACTATTTTGATGGAATACCTATGGTATGGAATTTTGACATAGTTTCTTCTTATGTTGCATATGTTTGAAGTTTTTGTACTCCCATATTTCATTTCACTTCTATGATATGTTGATTTTCAAGTTGATGAGAAGAATATATTGTATATGCTCTATTTTGGGGAAATCTTCATTGTTTGTCCATTTTCTTCAGTTTAGAAAGAATACATGTTTGTCTTACTCCTTCTAGTACCTCACCAGTATTATCCATCTCACTTGATAACATTAAAGTGTTTTGAGTGCCTACCTACCTTGCTCCATTAGATTTCTACAATCATACCCTTATTTGCCTTGACCTAATCTCTTTGACCTGATCCTCTTCCAACAACCCCACCAAATAAAATCAAATAGTGTATGCACATCATACCTAGCCTAAAACCCTAATCCATCCATCCCTCTTAGTTGTGATCCTTTGGAGAGAGCCCTCCCTGGCTTGGTAGGGATAGCTACCAAGTCAAAAGATTGGTCTATGGTTAACTCAGCTGGACTCTTCCCTAGCCTTGGAGATTCGAAGGAGTGATAACAGGAGTGCTAGTCCAAATTGTTGTAGTTTTTTGGAATATCTGAGTGGTTTGAATCTATATATTCATTTTATTTCAATCATTTTCCTTTTGTTTGTCTAAATATTTTCCTCTATATATTACGGACTCTTACAAATACTCTTCATAGATTCTTGACAACCCATCTCCTGATGAATCATTTCTTTCTTCTCTAACTTTTACAAGTTTTTCTTTCAATTCTTTGATATTATTTTTTTTTCTTTAGTGGATTCTATTTTTATTTTGTTTGTAATTTTATGAATATTTCTTTGTATTTATTGAAACCAACCTAGATCTATCTTAAATCCATATCTACCAAGCATCAAGAGGGATCAAATATTTTTGCACTCTAAAGAAGGTGCACATGTCAAGAGATTTGATCGCTCTCAACGCTCGGTAGATCCAAGTTAAGATGAATCTAGGCTATTTTATATAAATAAATAAGATTGCTAGCTTTTATTTTTACAATAAATAAATAAACACTTTAGAAAAAGATAACCAAGTTAAATGTTTTTTATTTCATCTTTATAATTTATTACTAGACCATTGATCATATACACTATTTTTCACTTGCCACATGACTATCTACATCATAAACCTATTTTTCCACATCTATATGCTCTATACGTATATAAACATTACAATGTGGCCATGTATTTTATGTCCAACTCTTGCTAGTGGTAATCACGTCACTTCACTCTAGGCTTGGATTGCTTAAGGCTCAATAAATTATATACTTTAAATCTAAAAGTAATCTCTCTCTCTCTCTCTCTCTCTTCCCTCCTCTATCTCTCTTTCTATCCAACCACCCTCTATCTTGTTGCCCATCTCTCTCTCTCTCCTCCTCCCTTGTCACTCCCTCTCTATTCCCACCTTTATCTCTCTATGTATTTGTTCTTCCCTCCCTCTCTCTCACCCTTCAACTCAATCTCTCTCTCTCCCTCCCTCTCTCCTCTCTCTAGAATATATAGGAAATATTTTTAGTAGCCATGAGAATAGAGGGTTTAAGTATATCTAGAAAGTAACTATATCATTTTTTCTTGTATATTTAATTAAAAAATATTATAAAATTAAATTAATACGTTTGTGAAATGAGTTATGGTTTTTATGCATATGGTATTGATGAGCCATCATATTGGCACATGGTATTGTAACAAAACCTACTTACACATTAATAATATCAATAGTAAAGTGGGAGTGAATGTCCATGGTTAAACATCTTCTTACATTTTAAGTATTAAATTTTTATGTGTTTATTAATTAAATTTAAATAAGGTTACAAAATCATTATTTTGATTTATATGGATTTTACATTTTATTTTTTACATGATGTTTTATATTATACATTATACATTTTAACTTTTACATTACATTTTACATGTATATATATTTTAATTTGAATATGAAGCCAACACTTATTTATTTATTTTTATTTTTTTTCCACTATATATTTTTCCTCATATTTAATACATGGTTAGAAACTTACTTACATTATATTACTTACTTGCATTACCAGCATCTCCCCTAAACTGGGTTGTAGAGAGCCTCTCAATGCAATCGTATATATCTTGATGGCTTCCTTCATGTTCTAGATATAAATGAACAAGAACATAGCTACTAGTTGAAGCATTATAAGGTGGTTCCTCAATGAATTGCACTATTCTTACAAAATTCATTAGTCCTAGTTATTCATCTCTTTCTTAAGTTCATAAGTTTTCTCTTATTACATACTTCCATGTAGGAATTTCTTCCAATAGTTCTTCAATTTCTCTGATTTTTTTTCAAGTCATGTTGTTGTATTCTAGATAAAAGAGGTCATATAGAGGTTGGGATGAGTAGCCATTCTCACCATCCCAATTTAGTCCCTTGGGGTTACTAAATTCGCTAGTTTGAGAATCAATATTATATGGATCATCATCAAATAATTCAACAAGATCAAGGAAAATGATATTTCCTTGAAGCCTTTCTATGGGGGGAAAAAAATTTAAATCCCACCACTCGACCTCTAAGTCTTCTATAAATAAATCAGACAACTATGGCTTGGATTTTTTCTTTGGACATTGGTGTGCCCAATGTCCATGCTTATGGTAGTTATAACAAACTATTTTCTTTTAAGCCTTTTGGTTCCTCTTTAGGAAATAAACTTTTTTGAGATGTTTCATGTGCTTTTTTTCTTTTCAGTCGGGTCTAATCATGATTAAACCTGGAACAAAAAGTATTTTTTTTCTTTCCTTTACTCTTGCAATGACAAACATTTTTAGTAGTTTGGCGGACATGATTATGTGCACCACAACCACATTCTCACAGATTTCCCACATTCTCGCTAAGCTGCAAATCCTTTGTGCAATGAAGAAATATGTCAGATGTTCATAATCTATCACATGACCCATTCCATGAAATTGAGTATATAAAGCTTGGATCATTGCTTCATTAGCTTTTTGATAATTTAATATTTAATATTTTTTTGTCTTTGGAATCCATATTCACCATTCCACTGCTAACCCAATAAATCCATTGATTAGTTGTGTTTCCATATAGCTTCGTGTAAGTGAAACATCTTCAACTTTCTTCACAATTACCCAATTTATTATGATTTTAAGTGCAAATATGAATTCATCAATTGATTGGAAACCTACATTAATTATTGGATGGCTAGAAATAACATTAGCTACTTTGTTCCATTTATGCCTAAATATGTAAAGATTCAATTGCGGGAAGAAGAGGCATTTGGAGTGTTGCAAGACATTGGGATATCTCTAGCTCACGTTTTTTAGCCATCATTTGGAGACACTTTTATTTTTCAATAGGGTACAAAATATGTAACGACCTTTTCATATTGTAAACTTTCGCTTATATATTATGTGAAATTTGCTCACTTTCTCCAAAATCCCACTCATGTGCATCATCTTCGACCTAAAACAGTAATGGAATTTTATTCTTATGCTTAGATTGGTTACCACTATCTTACAGAATATATTTGTCAGAGACTAGGGGGTTTCTCTTAGGATTTTTGAGATTTTTTTTACTTATTCCAATCTACTAAGTAATGCATCTAATAAATTTAGCTATGTATTAAATTTATCCATGGATGTCCTTAAATTCGTGGTGTGAGTTAAGATATGTGATAGAATATGATTTTTATCAATCAATTATTTTATTTCTTTGTTTTGTGATATTTTTGTTTCCTTGATCTTCAACAAATATCTATGCAAGTAAGAAATGTCTTGATTACTAATTACATATTTCTTATTTGAGTAATTCATGACCTTGAACTCATCCAAAACTATATGTGATATTATAAAAGATCTTACTGGTTCATATTCTCCTTTAATCTTCAAGTCATCTGAAAAACTATATAAAAGGAAATGTAGGTAGATTCTTTCTAGGGAGGTATGATTCTTCTCCTCCTAGAAACCCTTTTATGATTCCTAATCCTTATTTGGGGAGAGAGAGCATGCATAACTGGATAGGAGAAAGGGATGTTTCCATATTTTTTCCACCTTGAATATTGTTGATTTTTTCTTGACAAGGCATCCTAAGTGCCTGCGTATATACTTTTTTGTCGTTGCAGGATGTGCACGTATGGGTCATCTCTTGTGCAAAGGGACATAGTTATGAAAGCCTTAGATAATGAGATCTATTTAGTGTAGAAAAATGGATTGAATCTTCAGTTTATTCGCATGGGTAAGAATTTGGGTTTTTACGTCAGAGTATTTATCTTCCCATGCTAGAGGATATGAACTGTCTAGCCAGTTAAATGTGAGAGTTTGAGCTTGTTTACACCTTTTTTCTCCCACCATGTTGTGTAGGTGCGAGGGGTTCTAGTGAATACAATTCCTCAATGGTGGGGATGTATTATTTTCCAAATATAATAGCCACCACTAATTTGAACTCGATAATATAGGATTTTATAGACATCTCAAAGCCAATAGGAAATATATTTTCTTTAGTAAATCATAACCTCTCTCTCTCTCTCTCTCTCACACACACACACACACACACACACACACACACACATACACACACATATGGACCATCATGAAGGGGAGTGGAGAAACCTCCTATTAACACATCAGAAAATTATTATGATAGGTACCAATAACACAACATAAAGAAGAGATTGGGATGTATGGATGAACTAAGGAACCTAAACCAAACTTTATAGCTCTTATATGTGCATAGAGGAATCCTTATTCTATAAACTAGTTAATGATGTATTAGTCAAGGAGACGAATATTTACAAGGTCATCTAATGAAGAGAAAGGAATATCTAGACAACATTTCCTATGAAAGAATGAGATAGGTAATTCCACCATTTCAACTTGTAAATGTATTTTGAAGAAATAGGGGGAAGTTCCCAGTTCTTAATTGAATTTGCTTCAGTGACAGTTCTTAATATTATGTCAAAAATAGTTGTAGATAATGAGGGCACTCATCATCTTCTTATAGATTTCTTTAGAATACCATCCTAGTTAATTTCGAAAAGATTTACTTGATCCTTAATAGATCCATGCTGATAAAAGGTACTAGATTTAAGAAGACTAATGGGATCAAATATCATATTAGAGGATATCTAAAATTCATAACTAACGCAAGAGGTCAATTGAACAACAATTGAACAGTAACTGAACAAAAACCGGTCCCACATTAACTTTCCCTTTTTGCACATGCACTTCACTCTATGCCATTGATCAAAGCATGCTAGATCCAATGGTTCACAATGATATCGGTCACGGAACTAGCACAACACTTAACTGCCATTATGGAGCCGATATGGTTTATAAACCCTTGGTCTATAAGACTTTGGGTCTTAGATTATCGTCCGATCACCTTAAAACCAGATTTCCATTAGATAATGGAGTCCATCGAATCCTATGGCTAGCAGTTCTTCAACTAACATACGGGTTAAAAACAGGCCTAACCCTGTCGTTGACTATGACCCAAAAGTTTGAATTTGCGATCGGCAGCTAAGATCAATTGCGGGTATTCAACCACGATCAAGCCTTTTTATGCTCTTCTATCCCTGCCATCAATACTAATCACTGTGATTAACACATAAACACTGAGATTTATAATTAAAGTGTGAAAACAGGGAAAATACCCGATTTAGTTTCAGAATGCAAATACACAGAGGTAAACGAGATTTTTTAGTGGGATTAACACCGAGATGCTCACTAAATCAAATTCCTTCAATAAATAATAGTTACAGAGTCTTGGCCCTCTGGGCTCAATTACAACAATTTAACGGACCCCTGTTTCAATCTCAAAACCCTCTCTATCACTCAACTCTCGCTTCTCACTCAAATCTCAATCATCTCAGCTAATTCCTTTTCATTACAATTTCTTTTTTTTTTTATGATCCAACTCCTATTCTAACTGTATTAACAACTCAATTTCTATTTTAATCAATCTAACAATCAAATCTCTATTTTTTTTATGTATTACACACCTATATTAACAACTTATCCCTTAGTATAAAATAAGACAATTTCCTAACTATTACAATAATCAAGTACAAATCATTTTCAAGAGATCCAACCCTCTCTACCAAAACTGACTTTTGACCACTCAGGTCAGTGAAATTCAACTCATTTAGCCACAACATGTAAACAAACCATCACATTGTTGGCTAAGTCCAGATGCTCCTGCATCAGACTCCTAGGGGAGAAGAGAATCATCCCTTAGTCTTTCAAGGTTTACTCCATACTTCTGCAACTCTTCTATTGTCAACCAACTAGAATCATCCACTGGTTGTCCTTTCCATTTGGCTATATATTGAAAATAAACCTGTCCTCTAGCTCATTTGGATACTCTTTTCTCCAAAATAGCTTCCACCTCTCTCTTAACTGCCTTTGGAATTTTTTCTTCCAAGCTCAAAATTTGAACTTCATCTTCTGTATTTTCTTCCTGTAGCTTTGTATATGTCTCTTTGTATGGATACAAATCCTCGACATTGAAGATAGGTGATATTCCAATCCATTCTAGCAATTCAATTTCATAAGCATTAGTTTCTACATGGTCCTATCTTTTTCATTTTTAATTTATTGTAAGTCTTAGCAGGAAATCTTTATTTTCTCAAATACACCATCACTAAATCTCCCACTTGGAATTCTTTCTCTCTTCTTTTCATATCTACTCTTTGTTTGTATTTTCCACTTCTTTCCTGCAATTTCCCTTTGACATCTTCTTGTAGGCTCTGCATCTGCTCTGCAAGCTCTTCAGCTTTTGCACTTCTTGTCTCTTGTTTTCCCAAATTTCTGAGCTCATACACACATCTTGGATTCATCGCAAAAATAATTTGAAATGGACTCATTCCAGTACTTCAGTTTGGAGTGTCATTATAAGCAAACTCATCCTGAGCTAGTGCTAAATCCCACTACTTAGGATTTTGATACACTAAACTTCTCAATATGTTTCCCAACCTTTTATTTACTAGTTCGGTCTGTCCATCTGCTTGAGGATGGTATGCTAAACTGAAACTGAGCTTAGCTCCTAGTTTCTTCCAAAGAGTTCTCCAGAAATTCCCTACAAACTTTGTATCTCTATCAGACAAAATACATACAGGCAATCCATGTAATCTTACAATTTCTGGAAAAAATAGATTAGCAATATGTGTAGCATCACTAGTCTTTTTACATGCAATGAAATGTGCCATCTTGGAAAATCTATCTACCACAACATAAATGAAATCATTCCCCCTTTGAGTTTTAGGTAACCCCAAAAAAAATCCATGCTAACTTCATCCCATGGTTGGTCTGGTATTAGAAATGGCTGGTACAATCCTGTATTCTGGCTTCTCCCTTTAGCATTTTGACATATCTTGTACTTCTCAACAAATCTCTTAACATCAGTTTGCATCTTTGGCCAATAATAAAAAGCATTTACCTAAGCAAAGGTTTTGTCTTGTCTAAAGTCACTAGATAATCCTCTACTATGTTTCTCATTTATTATGTTTTCCCTCATAGAACATTTGGGAATGCACAAATTGTTGCCTTTAAACAATAAAACTCCTTAGATAATATAATCTAACCACTGAATTCAGTTATGAACTATTGGATTTTGTACTGGTGTATAAATATCTTTGAAATATGCATCGTCTTTATACATTTCAACCATTTCTTTAAATCCTACAACACCAACTTTTAATTCTTGCACAATGAAATCTACCATGTTTAAAGCATCAAAAACTTTGTTCAACTTACCACTTGTGTGTTTTATCACAGAAGTAAAGCTCTGCAAAAACTCTACCCACTTGGCATGTTTCTTGTTCAACTTTTGTTCATTGTTTATGAACTGTAATGCATGATTTTCAAAATACAATATAAACTCCTTTGGTAGCAAGTAATATATACATTTTTTTAAGGCTTGTACAATATCATAAAATTCTTTATCATAAAAAGAATACTTCTTCTTCGCTTCATTTAATTTCTCAATGAAGTATGCTATTGGTCTTTGTTCCTGACTCAAAATTTCTCCAATTGCAACTCCACTAGCACTCGTTTCAACTTGGAATACTTTTTCAAAATCGGGTAAATCTAAAACTAGCTTCTTTGTGATTTTCCTCTTCAACAACTTAAAATTCATGTCTATTGCTTCTATCCATTTGAACGGCTGATTAGTCTCCTTGATTGTTTCAAGAATTGGTGCACAAGTCTAACTAAACCCTCTAATAAATTTCTTATAAAATCTTGCAAGACCATGAAAACTTCTTACCTCAAATATATTCCTTGGAGTAGGCTAGTTCCAAATTGCTTGGACTTTCTCTGGATCCATTTTCAACCCTTCTTTAGAAACTGCAAATTCCAAGTAAATTAATTATTCTTTCATGAAACTACATTTCTTCATATTTATCAGTAGTTTCTCTTCCTGGAGAGTTCTTAAAACCAATGTAAGATGCTCTAGATGTTCTTCTTTACTTCTACTAAAAACTAGAATATCATCAAGATAAACAATAACAAACTTGCCTACATATTCCTTGAAGACTTCATTCATCAATCTCATGAATGTGCTAGGTACATTAGCAAGTCCAAAAGGCATCACTAACGACTCATACAACCCACTGGTTGTTTTAATTGTAGTCTTCCATTCATCTCATTCTCTAATTCTTATTTGATGAAATCCACTCTTCAGATCTATTTTAGTAAAATACTTTCACCCACTCAAACAATCCATAAAATCATCCATGCGTGGTAAAGGAAATCTATACCTGATAGTGATCTTGTTTATGGCTCTGGAATCTGTGCACATACGCCATTCACCTCCTTTCTTTGGACTCAATACTGTTGGTACAACACATGGACTAAGACTCTCTTTGATTAATCCCTTATCCATCAGTTCTTGCACTTGTTTTCCAACTTCTACATTATCTTGAGGAGTTAATCTGTATGTTTCTTTGTTTCGCAAACTTGCTCCTGGTATTATATCAATATGATGACTAATACTTTTGATTGGTGGCAATGCATTTGGCAACTCATCCACAATAATATTAGCAGAATCACTCAACAAAGTTTTGATTTCTTCAGGTAAATCACTAAGTTTGTGGAAGTCAAAATTACCTTAGGTCTCCCTATGACAGCAAAATACATTTCTCAACCTTTTCCTACATCTAAAAATAGCTCCTTTCCACTCATTAGCATAACACTATTTCCAGGTGCTCCTTTGTCAGCTTCATCCTTCAATGGCAGCAGTGTATGTTTATTTCCATCCTTCTCCAGAGTATAAGTATTTTTCCTCCCATCACGAATAGCTTTCAAATCAAACTGCCACGGTCTTCCTAGCAATACATGGCATACATCCATGCGCATTACATCACACAATATCACATCCTTATACGTACCAATTTGTATCTCTACCTTGCATTGTTCTATCACAATAATATTATGTCCTTTCTGCAACCATGACACTTTGTAGGGAGTAGGGTACACCATCTTCACTAATCCTAGCTTGTCCACCATCTCTGTAGAAACAAGGTTAGTAGTGCTTCCACTGTCAATTATCACTTTACAACATTTACCTTTGGATTTGCATGTAGTTCTGAATAAACTCTTCCTCTGAGTTGGTTATTCAGTCTCTTTCTCTACCTTAAGCAATGCCCTTTTCAATAACAGGGATTCTCCTACTTCAGGGGATTCTTCCTTTTCTATAATTTGAGGTGTTTCTTTCTTTTCCTTAGCCACATTAACATTCCTCCAACTTGGTGTTCTACTATGAGGAAAGTCCCATGATCCATGTCCCCATTCTCCACATGTGTAACATCGAATATCTCTTCCTTGGCCTCTTCCTCTGGGTGCAAATCTTCCTCTATTGAAATCTCCCCTCTGTGGTGGTCTACTACTTGAACTTCTTGCTTCGTTCTAATGTTGTTGAAACCTTGGTCTGGTAGTTCCTCTACCTCTTGCTAAACTTTTCCCTCTATTCCTCTGATTTTTTTTTCTCAACATCTTCTCTTTTGCCTTCAAACCTGCTTGATAGGCATCTTCAATGGTCTTCATACTCAACAAGATGATCCCATCCTGTATGTCATATCTTAAGCCATTGATATATCTAGCTACCTTCTCCATGTCATCCTTTTCATATCCTTCTTTAATACTCAACCTCTAAAACTGTTATGTGTATTCTTTAACAAACATTCCTTTTTGCCTTAAATTTTGTAACTGTTTGAAAAGATTTAACTGATAATATTTTGGCATAAATTTAGATTTCGTTTTATTCACCATTTTTTCCCATTGCTTGATCTTAGACTTTCCTTTTCTTGTTTTGGATGTTTGTAGTTCATCCCTCCAAATAGCTACATGACCCTTCAATCTGGTAACTGCAAATTTTAACTTATTTTTTTCATTAACCTCTTCATAATCAAAATATTATTACAGTGAATTGATCCAATCCAGTAACTCTTCTGCATTGGGACCCCCTTCATACACAAGAATTTCCACCTTTGGTTTTCCACCTACTTTAGCCAACATCTTGATAACTTTGGTAGTTTCATTTTCCTCCTCTTCTTCTTCCTCAGAAGATTCTTCTATAGCAATGGAAACTCATTCATTAGGTGTTCTTCTCTGAGCAGTCTCCATTGTGTCCGTCCTTCTACATATACTCCAGATCTCCTGCAGTAGAACTGCGTTTGCTTCAGGTCTTCCTCGACCTATGCCAGCTCCTATCCTTGGCGGCATGTTTACTGCAGTCAAACTCAATCTTTGTGCTCTGATACTAAAAATGATGCAGGAGGTCAATTGAACAACAATTGAACAACAACAGGTCCCACTTTAACTTTCCATTTTTGCACAGACGCTTCACTCTACACCGTTGATCAAAGCGTTCTCGATCAATGGTTCACAACGATATCAGCCAGGGAACTAGTGTGACCCTTAACCACCCTTACGAAGCTGATATGTTTTATAAAACTTGGGCTATAAAAGTTCTGGCCCATATTTGAGATTATCGTCTGATCATATTAAAACCCGATATCCATTGGATAATGGAGTCCATCAAATCCTACGGCTGGTGGTTCTTCAACTAACACTCGGGTTAAAAACAGGCCTAACCCGGCTGTTGACTGTGACCCAAAAGTTTGAATTTGCGATCGATGGCTAAGATTGATTGCAGGTCTTCAACCATGATCAAGCCTTTCTATGCTCTTCTATCCCCACCATTAATACTAATTATCGCGATTAACATATAAACACTGAGGTTTACAATTAAAGTTTGAAAACAAGAAAAATACCCGATTTAGTTTCAGAATTCAAATGCACAGAGGTAAATGAGAGTTTTCACCAGGATTAACACCAAGATGCTCACTAAATCAAATTCCTTCAATATAATAATAGTTATAGAGTCTTGGCCCTCTCGGCTCAATTACAGCAATTTAACAGACCCCTGTTTCAATCTCAAAACCCTCTCTATCACTCAACTCTCGCCTCTCACTCAAATCTCAATCATCTCAGCTAATCCCTTTTCATTAAAATTTCTTCTCTTTTATGAGCCAAATCCTATTCTAACTATATTAATGACTCGATCTCTATTTTAATCAATCTAATAATCAAATCTCTATTTTTTTTCTCTATTACACACATATGCTAACAGCATATCCCTTAGTCTAAAATAAGACAATTTCCTAACTATTAGAATAATGAAGTACATATAATTTTCGAGAGATCCAACCCTCTATCAAAACTGAATTTTGACCACTCAGGTCAGTGAAATCCAACTCATTTAGCCACAACATGTGAACAAACCATCACATTGCTGGCTAAGTCCAGATGCTCCCGCATTAGTAACATGCCTATCCTTCACCTTTAAGAAGACTAATAGGATAAAAGATCATATTAGATAATATCTAAAGTTCGTAACATGGCTATCCTTCCCTTCAAAAAACAATCGACACAACTCATGTCCCACTATCATATGTTTCTTTAATTTTACCACCAAATGAAATTACAGGAATGGATAGCCAAGTATATATTAAACACTTTTGAACAATGCATATCATATTGAGTGGATTAATTTCTTAAGAAGTCTTCTTATAAAGCTAGAGAAGCTTGTTGAATACAATAGATTATGGCTTTGATACAATTTCTATGCAAATTTACCAATCTTCATTCTTCATCTAGACTTACACAGACTCACTAATATAGAATAAGTCTCCAACTAACTCTATTTTGAATCACCTAGATCATTGAATGCACAAGGTGAGAGCATAAAAGAGACTTTGCTATATCTAACGCTTGATTATACATATAAAAATATGTTATTTTTTTTTTTATCTTCCTTATTGTGATATTCACGAGAAGAGAACATGCTCAGAGCTTCACAATTCTAACTATCCAAATGTGTAAGAATGAGAACCATGTTGTTTGTTTATAGCATTTCCTCCAATGTATCCAGTTACCATGATTGGAATTTGTAAGTGAGAGTTATGACACATTGGTAATAAGATTCAAAGCATGAGGGGACTATCTCATATTATCTCATCTCTTAAGTAATCTTTCCACATATGGGGACCCAAACTAGACATTGACTTTACCTTACAAAGTGAGGTATATTGTCACCCACTGAGGAATGAAAACATGGCTACTATTCTCCACAAAGGAGTGTTCTACCACCCGTAAAACATTACTATAATATACGTTTAACATTACTAGAATATTTTTTAAGAGTCCAGACTAGATTCCCTTTTGAAAAGAAGTAAACAATGGGTCCATGACGCTTCATATTCAGGTTCCATAGCATTTTCGAATTTGTGAAGTTCTTCCTTAATCCATGACATCTCAAAATTATGAATCTTGAAATTTTAGAAAATCTAATAATGAAAAAAGTTAAGCATCCAAATGCCTATCAGTAATGAATCTGGTCATTAATGTGTGTGCAACACACATTGATAGGGGAAAACCATAGTAACACGGGTACCGCTTCCATGCATTGGAAAGCACGTAACACACACTCCCGTGTTCCTCGGAGCTTTGGAGTTGGTAGGAAACTTTCCAAAATCGTTGGGAGCTTCACTACAGTAGATTTTGATATTTCACGTACCTATTTTGAGAATATTTTCACCTTTTGAGTACCTCTTTTGAGCAAAGAAGGTACCATTTGTTTACATTCTAAGTGATACATGACATATGAGGGGACTGGACTGCATGGGATCTGTAAAGCAATAGAGACGTGGAGATGTAGTAAAGGTTTCAACAAAATATAAATAGTTGTTAGTCATTCCTTGATAGTGTCTGTTGCAAATCTTGAAGTTCAACAATTGCAAATAAGTCTCCTTTCTTGAAGTCTATCTTGAAGATTTAATGACAAGATTGAACAAATTACAATGATGATATGATGGTTAGAAAGAGAAAGAGTATCATGTTATTCAGTTTCATTTTATAAATTTCCAAATTTAAATTTCGAAATTCAATATAATATAGTGTTGCATGAAATCACATAATAATCAAGTAATAACAGCCTTTTTTTGGTTTCAGAGATCCGCATGTTCCATTGCTCCCAAGGGATTTCATTGGCAAATTGTTGATGGTTTAATATTTTGATTTTTTGTGGCAGGGTTTCAAAGTTCAATCTTCTACATATTTCATTGCAAGATGGAATCTTAAAGATGAAATTTAACTGGAAAATTTTAAATAGATATAAATGAATTATTTTATTTTTATTTTTAATATATTATATTATATTATTTTAGATATCATTTTGGGATTCAACTGCATTAAGTAATTTCTCAGGATTTTTGAATAGCTCACTTCTCATGATTTTTGAATAGTTCACTGAGCACTCATTGCATCGAGTGATGCTCATAGGGGTGAAGAAGTGGGATTGAAACTAGTGAAATGAATCACATAGAGTCAATCATCAGGGGTGAAGAAGTGGGATTGAAACTAGTGAAATGAATCACATAGAGTCAATCATCACTTCCGGGGCTTGCACCCGGTAACCAAGACTTCCCAGGAGGTCACCCATCCTAGATCACCTCTCGCTCAAGCGCAATTAATTGTGAAGTTTCCCCACAACCAAGCCCACTTAGCTTACTACCCCATTTGCAAAACCTTACCAAGTATTGTGCCTCATGAACCATTCAAGTATAGATCCTTCACTCTTTTTTAATTTAAGTATGGGGGTTTACGCAGTGCATTATATTAGATATCATTTTGGGATTCAACTGCGTTAAGTAAGTCATTCACGTATGACCATTTCCATGAGAGGTAGTCGTAACTGACTAATTTCTGATGATTTTGGAATAGTTCATTGAGCACTCATTGCATCGAGAAGTGGGATTGAAACTAGTGAAATGAATCACATAGCGTTAATAATCACTTCCAAGGCTTGCACCCAGTAACCTGGACTTCCCGGGAGGTCACCCATCCTAGATCGCCTCTGGCTCAAGCGCGCTTAACTGTGGAGTTTTCCCCACAATCAAGAGTGAAGGGATCTCTACTTGAATGGTTCATGAGGCACAATACTTGTTAAGGTTTTGCAAATGGGGTAGCAAGCTAAGTGGGCTTGATTGCGGGGAAAACTCCACATATAAGCGCGCTTGAGCTAGAGGCGATCTAGGATGGGTGACCTCTCAGCAAGTCCTGGTTACCGGGTGCAAGCCCCAGAAGTGATGATTGATGCTATGTTATTCATTTCACTAGTTTCAATCCCACTTCTTCATCACTATGATGCAATGAGTGCTAAGTGAACTATTCAAAAATCATGAGAAATGAGTGTTGTGATGCAATGAGTGCTTAGTGAACTATTCAAAAATCATATGTGATTCATTTCACTAGTTTCAATCCCACTTCTTCACCCCTGTGATGCAATGAGTGCTGAGTGAACCATTCAAAAATCATGAGAAATGAGTGTTGTGATGCAATGAGTGCTCAGTCAACTATTCAAAAATCATGAGAAATTAGTGAGTTACGACTACCCCTCATGGAAATAGTCATACGTAAATGACTTACTTAACGCAGTTGAATCCCAAAATGATAGCTAATATAATGCACTGCGTAAACCCCATACTTATATTATATTATTGTCTCTCCCAACTTAAAATTTCCTATAAATTTGGGTAAAGCTAAACTACCTCTCATGGAAATGGTCATACATGAATGACTTACTTAACGCAGTTGAAACCCAAAATGATATCTAATATAATGCACTGCGTAAACCCCATACTTATATTATATTATTGTCTCTCCCAACTTAAAATTTCCTATAAATTTGGGCAAAGCTTTAGCTTTACCTCATAATTGTTCCTCGTAGCTTAAATACCCCCGTGCAACATAGAGGAAAACTCAATCAAGCCAATAACTTAATTAACGTTGTTGAATCCCAAAATGATATCTAATATAATGCACTACCTAAACCCCATACTTATATTATATTATTATCTCTCCCAACTTAAAATTTCGTATGGGCAAAACTTTAGCTTTACCAAATAATTGTTCCTCGTAGATTAAATACCCGTGCAACAAACATAGAGGAAAACTCAATCAAGCCTATTTGGAGTGACTAACCCCGTCATTTTGCAATTCGATTGGGATGTTGGAGCAACTATAATAAGAAAAACTGGGGCCCCGGATAGGATGAAAGAGTCAACCAACGTTGGAATCCACACGTAAAGGATACATGTAAACTATTATTATTTAATTCCATAAGTTATATGAATCTCCCATCAATGAGTAACAAAGTTCTACGCTCATGAACATTATAAGTCAGTCAAATCACCATGATGTAGCCTTAAATAGGGATTTTGTCCCATTTTTCTTTAAACGATGACGCTAAGAATTCTCCAGGGTCAGTGTAAGGTACAAGATTTGATACAGCTTATCATGAATACTATCGTGTATTCACTCATTTTTGTACTACCCAACTTGCGACCGTGCTGTACGTTGAAAGGAATACCATGTTGAAGCTTTCTATTATGGTCGTCGAATCCGGCCAATCAGAAAGCTTGCACGAGGATCTTACGGTATGGTTTATGCGTTCACACACATTTTATCCTCTTTGGCATTTGGCGAATTAAAAAGAAAAGAAGATGAGATTTGTAAACAATATGTAGCTGACATTGCAGGCCTAACATTTTCCACTAATTAAAAGATTGCAATAACTCTAAAATGAAACTTAAGAATGGATGAGATTTAGGTTTTGGTAAGATCGGATTGGAGATTTTAGATTTCAGCCAAAATAATTACCGCAAAACATATTTCATCACAGAAGAGGCGGAGAACAACACTTCGCGCATGTCCTATTGGCTTGCTTTATTTAAATTACAAAATACATAAGGCAGGCTACTCTTAAATTGCAGTGGTCACACAATATTTACTGCGAAAGGAGTGCGAACATTATGTTTTCCATCGCTCCAAGTGAGGGTACCGAAAGCATATCCTTTAGTGGAAACATTAGATGGTGCAAAAACTACATTGAAAGATAGTTTAGTGGACGCCCGGGAGAATCGAAGAGTTTGTGGAGAGACCTTCACATTCAACGCGGGAGGCGCATCGATGGCAACCTTGTAAGTGGGTGCCTGATCAGGGCTGATGTTTGTGACAGTTCTGCTTATGGTTGTGCCCCCATTTGCAGCATCTAACTTGGAGATGGCTATGCTGGGATAGTTCATGTTACTGATCAAATCCACCTTTGCCCCAGTTGGGCATTTATAGCTTTCGTTCCCTGCGATGAGCTTTATCTTCGACGAATCAAGACCGTAATTACACAAGAAGCGGAAGTAATCTTCGGTTGATGTTTCGTATACAAGTCCTGGTTGCAGAGCTCCCATTGGATTCACTACTCCGCTTCCAAAATCAAAAGGTGTCCCAGGCATATCTGTATCAGTAGTCAACGAATTGCCCATATTGTTCATTGAAACAGCTGCCACAAAGATTGGAGTATGGATGTTAGAAACTCTAGCAGCTTTCAAACTGTAAAAAAAAACTTGTTTCAACACATATTTCCATAATTGTGACCTAGAGTTAGCCCTGAAAATAAGCTACTTGTTAATGGGTCTTAAATGAGCTGAGTTAGCCCTAACTTGTTAATCGGTCTTAAATGAGCTGGATTATATATGCTTATTTTGGATTTTCGCATACTGGTTATCTAACCATAGAAATATATAGCTCCGCTCAGTTAACACCCATTCGCAATTTGGAGGAGTTAGCATCTCTAAAATCATAAGTGCGTGATATTTTCAGAATGAAAACAAAGTCCCCAGATGTTGGTGGCTCTGGTATTTACATTTTCAAGAACAAAATTTGATAAAGTACCTGTAGTCATCAGGGCTGATCTGACAGCAGAGGCGCTCCAAGCAATATATCTAGATTTCACAAATGCAGCGGTTCCACTTACATGAGGAGTCGCCATGGATGTTCCAGATATAATGTTAAACTGGGAAGGCTTCATCCCAGGAGGAACTGTGTCGGAAGATTCCTCGGTGGGAATCCATGCAGCAAGTATGTTCACACCTGGGGCGCTTATGTCCGGCTGCACGTTAAAAAGCTCACGTGGTGATCATCTTCACATAAAAAAATATATCGGAACGGGATAGTCAACTTTTTATGCCATTTATATTTTAGGAGTTTTAATGGTCTATTCTTTAATAATAAAGCAAATATATATTTTAAAAATATTGATTACTTAAGTTTCCAGTAAATTAAGTTTTAAAGAATTATATTTCCGCGTACCCTTTGCATATAAAGGAATAAAATAAAATAAAAGTTTAGTTCTATTTTTTTTCCTTATGGGATTAAAAATTATTTCAACGCAGCCTTTGCAGATAAAAAAATAAATTAAGATCCGTTATGGGATTAAAAAAAGATAAAATAGAATTAAAAAATTAGGGTTAAAATGGGAAAGAAATTATTATTATAAAAGTGTAAAATTAAAGAAAGTTTACTGAACGGAAGATGATTAGATTTCATATTAATGAGAGTGGATCTATTAGAATTAATTAATTATTTATTTAATTTATATGAATGTGGTTATAAAATAAATAATGGATATATGATGAGAAATATTTAAAGATTTATAATAGAATATATTTTATGTTATTAAAATTTAAAATGTCATTAAAATTGATTAAATTATAATATTAGTTTAAATTATTATTATTATAAAAAAAAATTAATAAGTGATAAATAATGATAAACATTTGAATACCTATTTCATCTCTTAGTACAGAGAAAAACCAATCTAATGAGATTTGATCTTTGACCTCCTTATTAATGAGGCATATCCTCAACTTGTTGTGTCAGTGGGACTTAACTTTTCTTATGATATATTTACCAAAATTAAAAGTGTCTTAAAAATTTACTAAATGATAATTTTATTTTAAATTATTATTATTATTATTAAAACAATTAATATATAAGTTCAATATAAATGTAACAACATTTTTAACTATAAAGATTCATTCCAATTTACTATGGAGATTTTTCATTTTTAAATTAGTTTTGTTGCAATGCCATAGACCATTACGATGACTTACTAATACTACTTAATATTATATGTAAAAACTTTTAAATTCATTGTGTTGCAATGTCATAAACAAATACTATGACTTACTAATACTACCTAATATTATATCTCAAAATATTTAAATTGACTTCGTTCAAATATTATAAAAC
This sequence comes from Pinus tabuliformis, assembly GCA_031772625.1. NCBI lineage: Eukaryota > Viridiplantae > Streptophyta > Pinopsida > Pinales > Pinaceae > Pinus > Pinus tabuliformis. The sequence continues at coordinate 122,254,864 of CM062807.1, read as the reverse complement.
AATTCTATAACTTTATAATACAAACTAATATTATATGTCAAAAGACATAATTCATATTTATATGATTTATAATTTTCTTTTTATTAATCAGTTGAATTATAAAAATAACCTTTTTCAAATAAATATGTTTTTCATTAATCAATTTAATTGAAAAACATACCAATTTTAATATAAAATTAAACCCTATAATAATTTATTATAGTAATTAAAAGTCAATTTAATTATTAATAATTATATACTAGTTAATTAAAATTATGAACACCATGTTACAGACTAAACACCAAAAAGTATTAACTATAACTTATTCAATGAGGTTAAAAAGCTAAATAGACTGGAAGTCGATCAGTGCGTACCTTGAGAACGTTCTGGGTGAGTTGTCCAGGGCCCCTTGAAGAAAAATATGCAACAACGGGAGCTGGCTTGTATTTTGTGACCGCCTGAGTTGGAGTAATTGTAGCGACAGGCATTCTATCATGACAGAACTTGGACGATTATAAAGAGTCACAGGGTAATTGGATTTGCCCAAATGTTTAATTCATCTATATGATGATTCGACACATCTCGAATATATTAGGCTATATAGCAAGGCTAGGCGATGTGGGTGGACGCACCTGGCAGTTTTTATGTAAGAAGATATGTCCATTGCAGCCGTTTCACTTACTGTGGTCGCTGGAAATGTACCGTAGCTAGTTGCCTCTGATGTTTGTGAATCATCCACAATAATCATCCCTATCCCTCCCGCGTCCCGGACTGCTTCTTTCATCGATGGCCTCAATATCCCTGTGTCGTTGGCAAAACAAAGTACGACCTTTCCTTTCGCTTTTGTTGCGTCCAAAGAGTCTAGATCACAATTTCTGCAACAATGATCCCCTCTCCATGACAAATTAAATTACAAAAAATTCCTACCTTTTGTCTTGTACCGTTTAAGGAGGAGGATAATGTATTCAACTTATGGAAATTTAACCTAAAAAATTGTGAACCGTGTGTTATTTTAAAGGATTTGATGATGAATTTCAGCAACGATTAGATTTCCCAATCTCTTTAGGAGCAAATCCTAAAAATAGAAAAGCAAATTGTTGTGACTTTTTTTTGCATAATTTACCTCGCAGATGATGCAGAACTGGACTTGGCAGGAATGCTTCCTGCGTACACAAGAGGGTGCACGGCCGAGTGGCTAAGATTCGAGAAGTTGATGCCCTTCCCCTGAGCGCGCACACAATATAAGCATAATAAATTACAGAATGATACATCGCGTAAAAGTCCTTCACAATTTGAAAAATTAATAGTTTTATACATCATGTTTGTTTAAATTAAGTTATATGAAGCTCTGCTAGTTTTTTCAGCCACATTGAATACTAAATAGTCTTCCATACTTTCAAGATTAAGCTTTCGAATTTATCAATAAGCAGTTGAATTTAAAAGAAAAGTGATAAATAATTTTTTTGGATTAATTATATTATAAATTACTGATTAACATTAAAATTATTTAACTTTAATAAATTTTTGTCTTCAAAATAAACTAAATAAACTCTATTAAATAATTCAAAACCTGGACCAGTAACTTATAATGTGATCAATCTAAAAAACGTTATAAAAATATGATAATATCAAACTAGTAAAGTGAAATTTAAACTTATAATACTAATACTATTGGGTTCATTTGACCTTGTTAAGTATTTCGGTAGTTCTCACCTTAACAATCTTACCATTCCCCAACACAACGTTTGATAGGTAATCCCTGTCGATTGTGGATGCCGCGATTGTAAACATCCATGGGGCAGTATTGCCGACCGTATTAGAGTCAGGTCCCTGGTTTCCGGCAGAGGATACAACCAGAATTCCTCTCTGAGTAGCATGAAATGCTCCTATGGCTATCGGATCTTCCACAAATTCATGCTGGTAGGAAGATCCAAGTGAAACGGATAAAATATCCACTCCATCTTTAACTGCGTCGTCAAAGCCAGCTAAAATTTGTACACCTGGACACCCATAATCCGGTGCACATACCCTATACATGGCAATTCTTGTAGAACTACTGGCTGGTCCGCCTCTTGCTGTCCCGCTTGCCAGACCATAATAGTTTGCATTGTCCACAATGTTCCCTGCTGCAGTGGACGCTGTATGCGTGCCATGCCCCTGTTCATCTCTTGCACTCCTCGTTTGTGTCCGTATCGATTTCTGTTTAATATTTTTCTTCATATCATCGTCCTCCCCGCGTGAGTAATATCTGGCCCCAATTATTTTCCTGTTCACATTATGTGAATTATAAATTTGAACTATAAATCATATGATATGAGAACAGACAGGAAGGGAACGAAGGAGATTTTACATTTATTTTTTTATTTTCCTGTTCACATTATGTGAATTATAAATTTGAACTATAAATCATATGATATTATAAATTTGAACTATAAATCATATGATATGAGAACAGACAGGAAGGGAACGAAGGAGATTTTACATTTATTTTTTTAATGTGGTTTAACGTTTAGATATGGGTGATTATTATGTTTATAGAATATTCGTATTTAGTAAGTTTATTTGAAAGCATAGTTACCAAATAAGAATTCTAATTCTTAAACAAATCAACTATCTAGAATTCAATATTAAAAAAATTGGAAAGTACATATCTCATAAAATAAGATTTTCTCAAAATTTTAAAAACTTTTCTATATTTTTATTTTCCATCTTTATGAATTAATTATTTACGTATTTTCGAATTTTTATGGCCAATACTGCCAATTTGGCAACTAAGCTTGAAAAGGATGATTGGCTCAACCGATTTTTATGGCCAACTAAGCTTGAAAAGGATGATTGGCTCAACCGATTTTTATGGCCAATAGGGCCGAACTTGATAACTAAGCTTGAAAGGATGATTGGCTCGACGGGGAGCCTCACCCTGAGAGTATAAAGAGAATTGAATCTATCTTTAATAATAATAGATGTGCTTTAACCATAAAAATTCCACCAACTAAACTAACCATCTATCTTCTTATGGTTTTCATGAGTGTTATTCTTTTTCACGTTATGCGATGAGAATCCAAATAATTAAGAATAACAATCTCAAACAATCAACAGTCACTAACTATACAAATCTAAGAAAAATGCAAAATACAATCTCAAACAATCAACCAGTCACTGAACTATAAAAAAAATCTAAGAAGAATGCAAAATACAAACAAATGTATGAACCACCTGTTGCAATTGGAAGCATTGAAATCATCTCCCTTCACGCACGCTCCCTTCCACCGTTGAGGAATAGGGCCCATACCCTTATCACTGAAGCTGGCTGCTTCCGGCCAAATGCCTGAGGATGGTTCATACATAACATGTATATTACTGTAATTGGATGATCAAGAATCTCCCGACCCCAGTTCACTGAACCAATTGAAATTTTCTCTATAAAACTAAAAGCCAAATATGACATCATACCTGAATCTAGAAGTCCTATGATGATATCAGCACCAGAGTTGTCTGGTTTTCTGGAATAAGGCATCGGCATGACCAGTTCCTTTTCTAGGTATTCCCATGAGTGTGTCGTATGAAGGTTTAACACTGGATCAGGGAACACTGACAATACTCCTGGTTTCCCTGCTAAATCATTTGAGTTGTCAGAATAGGAGACTGGGTTCTTACTAGTTATGAATAATTCATGGGACGTAATGTAGTCGCCTGTTCTGTTGGAAATAATACTGAGAGGAGGTGAATCAGTATTATCAAATTCTTATCAATCTATCTTCCTTATTTATACTTTGAATAATTCTTCAAATATTCATGCTTACTTTAAATAATTCTTCAAAAATATTGATATTACTTTGAAGAATTACTTCAAATATTGATCATTTGAGTTGTCAGAATAGGAGACTGGGTTCTCACTAGTTATGAATAAGTCATGGGGACGTACCCATTAATGTAGTCGCCTGTTCTTTGGATAGTACTGCTGCAAATCCAGTAAAGGCATATGTATAGCTATAAACGAGTGATTGCTTTGCTTGGTCGGGACTGTAAACGTTCAGAAAAGTTAAATCAATTAACAACAAATATCTGTACAGCTAAATTCTGAAATTTGAATATTTCATTTAATACCTTTTTAGAACAGACGAAAGAACCTCCAGATGACTCGTTACAAGCTCTTCCCTATTCTTGTTGAGTGAACTCCCCATGTACACAATATATACCTGCATACAGAGTGGAATACTTATGGTGAAATTAGCATAACTCTGACATAATTACAGAGAATTTACACTTCCGGGCGCGACATGATTCAAATTGGAATGATGCTGGAGAAAAACAGAAGTAATCCGAGGAAATTAGGAATTTAAGAATCAACTATATCTAAACAACAACGCTAGAGAATAAGAACAAACTTTTTTACATAGAAAAAATTAGAATTAAAACAAGTAAAATTTATATTTTCAAATATTCGTACCTTTTTATCTTCAGCATTGACAGAACAGAACAGGAGGCTGCATTGAAAAGCAAATGCAAAATAGAACTTAAACCCCATTGATACAATCAATCTGGATAAGAATTGTTTGTCTAGGAGTACTTGTGTGAGAGGATGGAGGGGTAGAGTTTATTAAAACAACAAATCGATCACAGTTTGAGTGGTGTGCAGTGCAACTGATGATGGCTATTAGCAATTGAGATGACGCAAGAAATCAGAGTTGGGATCCGACGCAACACCAAGGAAGGCTGGAGACCCTTATCGCAAAAACAAAGTCGCCACTGCGTCAACTAGTGCGGGTATATTTTTGAGAATGCACGAACTACAAGTCATGTCTCGTGAAAAATCATGGACGGTGGGCCTTTCAATTCAAGTGCTGTCCAACTATTTGGTGTCTTTGGGCATTTTCTTCTGGCTAGAGTCATTACTCTCGTGGGCTGGCCTAGTGGTCGACATGATACGCTTACTTTTTGACTATTGATGAAGCGATAGTGGGCGGGATACTGCATGAGAATCGAATCAGAGCTAACTCGGAAGTGGAAGGGAGATTATATTGATGAAGCGATAGTGGGTGGGATGCTGCATGAGAATCGAATCAGAGCTAACCCGGAAGTGGAAGGGAGATTATGTTTCCAGAAACACTGTATATAAACAAGAAAATAAGATGCAATGATACAATCCTTATTTACTGGAAAATGAACCTGGTTTTTTTCATTTAAAAAAATATGAATGGCAGACAGAATGCTCGAGATTCGGATCATGAATTGAAGAGGAAGTGGAAATGAGATTCAGCTTCTAGAGATGCTTATGATAGCCATAAAATGAGATTCAGAATATTTTAGTATGTGATTCACTCCTATTTTAATATACTTCGTCCCTTTTAATTAAAAATCAGGAGCAGGCCTGGAATTTCAAAAGAAAATTGCCTGTCAATTGAAAATTTGGAAACGGGTGTTGGTTTTCCATGCCTGTCAATTTACTTTTTTAGTAAATTTATGACTCATTTTTTCTTTTGTGTTACATATTAAAAAAATTAGCAAGAGTTCGTGTAGTTTGACATTCTCCTGTGAAAAAATCTTCCAGTCTTCCATCATGGCCACCAAAACAACAAATTTCTTGCTGGTTTGTAGTTTGTGACTCATGCTCATCGCTACTGTCTTGAGCCCAGTGTCAAGTTGCAACACTTGCGTCCATCAATATAATATCGCCTATTACGCTTACTCAAGAGCCCACAATGGTATCCCAGAATCATTCGGACTAAATGTAATAAAATTATCCTTTCCATGGCGTAATTACTTTGTTTGCTATTATTATTGCAGTTGGGGCATGTGCATGCGGATCATTTGCAGTGAAACTCTATGGTGGGAATGTGGGAGCTGCTAGTTCCGATCTCTACAGGAATGGCGTTGGGCGTAGCATATTGGGTGCTTTGGCATATTTGCAGTTGGGACAGTTTGAGATGTACACAAAAACCACTATAATAACATTCCCGTGTATTAAAATGGTTAAAATAGTGAGTTGCTATGAAATTGTTACAGAGTTTGTGGCAATAATATTTTATAACCAATTAATTTTCAATTCAATAAAAACCCCATAATTGCATTCAACTGATCTTTGTGGTGATTGCTAATATTGAATATCATGTCTTCTTTTAAAATCTGCTATTTACACAAATATGAAAGTCTAAAAAAGAAATCATAGACTTCTCTAGATTGAGTCGTTTAATAGGATAGTCGATCAGAATCGAGGAGTCTGATTTCTTCCCTCACATTATCTTCTTATACAAAGTGGCAGGCTGAGAGTCAGGACGGCAGCTGGGAAGAGTTAAATAAGAGTCCGTGTGGAATAAACGTTAATGGAAGACTATTGTTTTGTTTTGTAACACTGTTATTTAATATTAGAATAGCTAGCTTGGACCACATCAACATTTCCATGCATTCATTCAAAGTCTTTATATATTTGAATTCCGATAATACTATGGAAAAAATACCAAGAAAAATCCACTACCATTGAAGTTGACCACTACCCTTTCACAAATTTCTGGGCAAATTAGAATTTTAATTCCCCTTCATTGGATTCCCTCCCTTCCATTTAAAGTTCTTCCCCCTCATTATTTAATGTTACCCCTTTGTTTTTTGCAGCTTTGTTTTTCAAATTATTTATCCCAATCGCATTTAAACTTTGCCCTCCCAAAAATTATAAATATCACTAAAGACATAGGTGCCTCACATGCAAGATGCCAATACATGGTTAAAAGATTCCCAAGCCATCAAGCGTGGGGCAGACTAAAATGTATTTCATATTCCAAGTCAGATGACCATCTAGAAACACTGACACTAACAACCAAAAAAATTCAGCCCTTGCTAGGTCCACACCACTGCAAACTCTCTTTTTTTATTCTTAATTTTCTTGGCAAACTCTCACCAAACATGACGAAATCAATGCCGCACTCATCTTCATATTTCAATTACATTACAAGCCCTTCCATGTTCACCTCACATGCTCATGAAATTTCAATTAGAATTTTTATTCACAATCTCAAAATTTTCAATTCACATCTCATCTCAAGGCTGAGTTTACGAGGTTATATTATTTAATTATCACTAAATTAATTAATTAATTAAGCAAGATTAAGATATTCTTAAAAAATATAATGTGTTTCTTCTTCTCAAACAATAAGTTACTCATGACTATTAAGTCTGGTCAAAATATGCGAGCCAGGAAAGATTTATTCTGCGAATTTTACAGGAAAAAGCTAGCGTGCAAAGATAAAAATTCAAACTAGAAGCATGAAAGCGCATGTTGTCAAAGATAGAGCAAATCAAGTTTACATCAAAGATGAAGGGCATGGCTGAAAGTATCTGTGTTAAGAAGAAATCAAACAGGTGTATGTGGGAAAGTAACCAGTGACTCGAATCCAGGACTGCAGGCAAGTTCCAATCAGATATCTTCAATCCGCCAAGGAGGACAGAGTCGCATGTCCAGAACTCAGACTACACTTGATTTGTTGGGAGGCTGCAACAGTTTGGTTTTACACTAGTTTTACAGTGAGGTTTATTGCGGAGTTGCAACAAATGGGTTTTACAGTGAGGTAATGAACATCAGATACAGCCAAATTCCAATAGAATCCCACCCATATCAATTTAGCATTCAACATACAATAGCTACGTTCAGCGAGATCATGGAATAGGTAAACCGTAACATTGCAATTTCCATGTCTCATCATATTAAATTTGCATATCATTAATATGGGCTAGCCATTAATGGTAGCTCGAGACTTTCTTCTATTAATAGTACGTACTAGGGTAGTAGGCAATGGGACCCTGGAACATTTAAAAAGCTCTTAATTTCAAACTATGTTATTTACCAGTGTTAAGCATTGACTCTTATGAAATAGGGCATTATAGATTTTTACGTTTTTCCTATGAAATTAGACGTCATTTTGACGTGTTGGAGAGGTATACCAGACGTCAAACTTGACGTGGAAAAGATTTTCCTGGCTGTCAAATACGTTTTGAAATAAAAAATACGTGCGGTGGGACGTCAAATTCCAGGCCTGATCAGGAGTATCATCCTTTTTAATTTAATATAAAATGTACTCAATTCCGTTTAAAAAATACATGAATATCTTCAATTTAAAAAAACAAAAACTAACTTAAAACTTTTAAATTCCTTAGAAAACTTTTCCAATTGTTTATTTTGACAACGGCCCAGAGCACTTCGTAGATGAACTCATTGCACTTCGGATATTTCCGAAAACTTTAATGATTGAAAATGACTGGGCTTACGGACTTCAAGGACCAAAAAAAATGCAATTTTAATCGGAAGGGTATATCTTATTTCTAAAAGCAATAAGAGTTTAATTATAGTGTAATTAGTTTATGTTTCTGAGGATTTTAGGTATATAGATTAAATTTGGGAGTATATTTTAAATTAGGTAAAATTTATTGGAATCATAAGTCTGAGTGTAATCGGAGCATTTTGTAATTTTTAAAAATATTAAATTCATTTATTTATTTAGAAATAGATTTTAAATAACAAAAATATAAAATTTTACTTCAAATTATTTCAGCAAAATCTTTAAAATATAGAATAATTTAAAAATGCATTTATTAAATTATAATATTTATTAAGTTATAACACAAACTATTAAGAGAAAGATAATAAGATTTATGATTTGATATATACATAATAAGATTTATGATTTGATATATACTACATGTATGTATAGGAGTTATTACCTAAATTATCATAAATTTCACAATTCATCATGGTTGGAGAAGATTAAAATTACAAGATTTATGTTCTTAGAGAAGTTATTTAAATACAAAATGTTGTTATATAATTACTAACATAATTACATTAATAAATGTGATTGATATAGGCATATTAGTATTAATTAATATTAATATTAATTAAAATAAATATTAATACTAATTCGACTCATGGAAAGGATACCCTTGAGAGAGGAAGATGGGGAGATCTCTGCGACAGCAATGGCTTCGCTTCGTTTTTTCTGCGTTTGCCAAACTCTAGATGGTTCCTTAAACCTAAAGCCTGAATCCGCACGACTATCGCTGGCTTTCGTTGCGCGGTTGAGAGTAGGGGTTTCTTATTCTTTGCTGAAGTTGGGGTTTCTAAGAAGCTCAGAGGTGGAAGCCCGGTCGGCTCTGCTGCATGTCGTGGTTCCTCAGTCAGAGCTTTTAGCTAGTAAATCACCGATCGTCTTAAATGGGTTAGCTTTGCCTCTGAGACGCTTGCGTATCGTTCCCTCGACAGTTTTCTATGCGGCAGCAACTAATGAAGACAAAATTGTCGTCCCTTCAAGGATAGTGAAGCCGCCGCAGAATTTTGCAGACAAATATCCTGCTGATTACTGGTTTTTTCCTTTTTATGTGGATTTCTGGAACAGAGATCGGCGCCGCTATAACACTGCAAACCAGAGAATGGGGCTATAATGGAATAGCACGAAGCCCCAATAGGAAATCAATAGCTGGGTTAGCGGAATCTGAGTTGATAATTTGGCTCCGACACAAACGAGAGAGTGAATACACAGCGGAAGATCGATCCCCATTCAGATCAAGGGTACACACTTTTCTCCTGAAACGGGGCGATTTTTACGGTGTGGTACACTGATCTACCGTAAGGCTAGATCCTGGTTCTTATCAACCCGCCGTCCACAAACGCAAAGACAAGAGAGCGGCTATCTCGCCGGAAGGGGACGCAGGTGATTAGTCATGGGACGCGCGGCTTGCACACCAACAGCCTCCTTTTGGCCATGGATGGCAGCATGCAACACAGATTTCGAGGCATGCAACTGCCAAGATACCCCTCTAGCCTGAACTAAAGGGAAAATGTGTTGAAGAAGAACATAACGGTAAGCAAAATGCAGGTAAAAACCTCAGATACACCATTGACCAAATGGATTTGATGCCCAATAAACAAATCAATCTACACCAAACCCAGATCTGGATGCCTGATAACAAAAAACCTCCTCTCAGCTCTGGATCACAGCCTCAGACCATAGAACGGAGCTCGCAACAAAGAGATGTGATGATCGTGTCAGATCAACAAAACATCCCAACATTGGAGCCCGAAGCACCTGCATCGGATCTGCTCGAAGTTAGAAAAAGTACTCTCTTTTTCAGATCCATGGGAGGGAACACAATATGCATCAAGATAGGGGAATGGGAGGCGACAAAAAAACTCAAACAGAGGATACAAACAACTCCTACTCTACAGAGGGAAAGTACTGCAGGAGGAGCGCAAGCTAAAAGAATACAGTATAGGCAATGACTCAACAATCTGTCTTAGCACAAGACTCCACGGAGGCTGTTCCGGCACAAGCTCAAAAGGACCTGCTTCCTTCAAAGATGCAGTAAAAGGGAAGATGGAACCTCAAGCGAAAACAGAATAGCAAGCTACAACCCCAGGGGCCTACATTGTTGAGTAGAAAACACAGAACCCTGCATCAACAATTGCCATACCTGAGGTAAATGAAATACATGCTGATTATTTAACTAAAGCAGTGATATGGAGGTTTAATGGTTTTTGGCCCAAACCGAAAGCCCTTTGTCAATGGATTTACTCCATATGGACAAAAAACTGTGATATCCATCTATGTTCAAAGGGATTCTTTATTTTCAAATTTGACATCATAAAGGACAAGGAATATGCACTAAACGAGGGACCATGGTTCTGGGGTAACGGTAGCCTTTTTATGACATCTTGGTTCCCGGATTTCGACCCAAACAACATGGTGGTTTCCAAAATTCCATTGTGGGTAAAATTATATAACTTACCTCTACACTTTTGGCACTACAAAGTATTGGAAGGCATCGACAACGCCTTGGGGACATTCCTAAAAGTAGACAACGAGCACCTGTCCAAGGATATCTATACTTTTGCCAGGATCTGTGTGGAGGTTGATCTAAGTCAAGGTTTACCAGATCACATTCTCTTACTCCATAATGAAAAGCAATGGTCACAGCCACTTGATTATGAAAACATTGCCTTCCGCTGCCACATATGCCGACAAACTAGTCATCTTCAGAGTGCATGCCCATAAAACAAAAAAGATAGGAAAAGAAGACAACCACCAAAGCTGAAAGGATGGCAGTTTTCAGCCACATGGGTAGAAGATATAGAAGAGGAAAAAAATATAGAAACCACCAGTATACTTTAAGAAGCAGAAGATGGAAGAAATAATCCAGAAATCAACAAAGAAATCATTCCACACAACTTACAGAATGATGAAAACCTAATTGAATATGCAATAGATCCAAAGACAAGCAACCCGCAGCAGCAATGTGAGAAACACACCCCATGGTAAGAAATTGGAGGCAGCAAGCGAGCATACTCTACAACAAGCTCAAATTATGAAAAAGAACTCTTGGCTGCCACAAACGAAGCACAAATGACTATTGTAACAGCCATGCCCAACAATGAAGGCTGGCAAAAAGTGGAAAAAAAGAAAGGTAGGAAAGCGTAGATAGACAGTTCATTATTATTAGATCCTATTTACAGCATGACAAGTTTTGATATAGCATATGCTATTACAGCATCTACAACATGTAATTTTACTCAATATGAATAAAATTATGATTTTTGCAATGAAAAAAAAATATTAGTGCTAATTGCTATATTTTGATACAGCATATGCTATTACAGCATCTACAACATGTAATTTTACTCAATATGAATAAAATCATGATTTTTCCAATGGAAAAAAAATATTAATACTAATTGCTATATAATATATACAACCAAATATTATAAACTTTAATATTAAACTTTAGTTATAAACCTAGTACTAGAAACCCTAATATTAAACCCAATAGTATAAACCTTAATATTAAACACAATGTTATAAACTTAATATGATAAACCCTAATATTAAACCCGATATTGTAAACACATTATTAAATACTAATAGTATGAACCTTAATTTTAAACCCTAATAATAGTATGAACATTGTGTTTAATAAACCCTAATAAACCCTATAATATTATAAACCCTAATGATAAACACAATATTATAAATGCTCATATTAAACATTACTATTAAACTAAATATTATAATTCCAATATTAAATCCTAATATTATGAACCCAATAATATAAACCACAATATTATAAACCCTAAAATATTAAACTCAATATTATATTATTAGAGAGGTTATTGGAATATAGAGAAATGTTATAATAATTATTAGCATAAAGTAGAAGTATTCTAAGATTATGGAGTTGAAGGTATTATTAATATAATAATAATAATAAGTAGCATAAAGTATAACTATTCAAAGATTATGCAATTTGGGGGTATTATTGGTGTTTGTTTTCAACACTCCACGGACTCTAGTCACTACTAGGTATTATTAGTCCCCGTTTTCAGCACTTCAGTGCCTCTAGTGATTGCTAGAGTGTTGAGTGGTAATTAAACCTTTCTTTGACCAAACATTTCACCTTCTTTCAAAATTTTAACCAAATTTTCTAGTGGCTGCACCAAAATTTTAACCAAAGTTTTCAAATCGCCCTCTTTTTCGAAACTTTTTGTGTCCCTAGGCAACGTTAGATATGCAAAGTCTTTTTATCCAAATTCTAATAGGAAGATACAAGAAGATCCTTAACTTTGTTTATGTCTTGTTTATTAATTCATAGAAACAAAAAATTTAACCAAAGTTCATGTCTTATCTATTAATTCAAATAATAATTCATATAAAAGCCACGAAACTTTAACCAAAGTTGCACGTTAGATCATGTCCAATGGGGAGAGAAAATTCTGCATGTTCTCCTTCTGCCATGTTCATGGTGGCTCTTTGAGTTGTCATCTTCCATGGACACTATCATTTGTCATTTTACTTCAAACCACCTCTCCACATTTCCACTACTTCACCCTTTCCTCACAACCTCATCCTTGGTTAATAGTTATCCACCATAACATAACACATTGTTGTATTTGGCTCTGAGAACCACCAACAAAGGAGAACCAAAGGAGAACCACTAGGAAAGGAGAGGTCTCTCACGACTCTTCATCTACATCACATGCATCATGTGGCTTTTCATTTCCATCACTGGACCACAGAAGGAAGATCACAAGTAAATCATTATAATATTCTTATTGGTAAAATTTTGGTTTCAATTATGAACTCATTATGTTCTATGAATTACAAATATCAGTTACCTGAATTTATGAGTATGTGTAAGGTCAAGATTCTACCCCTATCCTCTCATATAACATCTCAAAGAGTACCTACCTCTCCATCTCAGTTAGCTGCATGTTTGAAGCAGCTAGCTTAGGTATATGATTGCTTTAATGAATTTCTCATGCCCGTCTAATCATCTATGCATGAGCTAGTTCAACATTGGAATCATGGGTTCATGAACGAATGACTTCGCAGGTAATTTTTGTCTATTACAATTCAAAACCATGAGCTAGCATGAAGATAATGGATTTCATTTAAAACCACGAGTAAACTGGTAAATAAGGATTCCATTTAAAAATGACCATATTTTGTTAAAACCCAAGACATGAAACAAGGATGATATATATACAATTTATAGAAAGAGAAAAAACAAAACAAGAAAAAAAATCATCATATCTGAGGTTGTTGCTGCTTGAGAAATTTAACCTTCTTTAACATGCACAATGTTATCCTCTAATGGAAGCCAAATGCATGTCTTCCAGCCTTTTTGGTTTATTAGCGTGAGGACTTCTACTTTGTTGGTAAGTATCTCGTTGTCACTAATGCATTGAGGTATATTAAGGAAATCATGTTTACTAGAAAATATGGCCTAGAGGGTTCTTTTTTATTTTTCCCTATCATAAGGATATATATTGGTACCTCTTGTCCCTCAGGATTGAAGCAATATTTATAGTTTATAGTTGTCAAGGACCTTTAAGCATTTCCTCTGGATGAGGCATGAGGAATTATTGCAAGAAAATGCAGTCCAAATGGTGTTGGAATTAGTTGGGCTCTTCCACATGATCATAGGAAATAGAAATCACTCCTCATAATTTGAAGGCATTGCAGGATAATAACACAATTGAGGAAGAGGCTCCCTGCCTAAGTCAGGGCTTCATGCTCTAGGTAGTGATGGTCGAGCTTGTAATCCATGTATTTGTTCATATTTTCCGTGAAAACCACACAGGCATTAGCGATGGGAAGATAGATGATTTCTACATAACCATTACTTGCAATGGAAAGGTGGGAAAATGCAATGCCATTGGGGTTCACATTCTACTGTACCTCTAGCCTATTAATTTTGTAGACCAATACGTCAAAGAAGATACCACACTCAAAATCCTGCAAATTAACCTAGTTGTAAACTAAAAGAATGCCACTCCTGTTATGCTCTTGACCTGTGAAAAATTCCAGAATACCAAATATGCGAAGAAATACAACCCAGAGCACAGAACCAATGAGAAAAACAGAAAGTATTTTATTATTTAGAGATGAAAGCAATGTTCACTTGCATCTTCGAGGGGGAAACCTCCAGTAGAGCACAGCTCGATTACAAAATAAGACTCGATATATATCAATGGGGAGTCTCTATCTTTTATATAAGATTCATTCATACAATATTATGTGTCATTACCATGGTTCTCTCAATACCATCTATATAATACCATGGCCCATTTACAACTAACTGTGGTCCCTTTCTTAAATGCGGGTCAACCACTTGCAGTTATTAATACATGCTTTATTGACTCTTTAACTAACTATAACTATGAATCGACCATATTACATAAATAAAGGGGTTAGGGTTGGAACCTAACATGCCCTCCCCCATCAAAAGAAGCCTTGTCCTCAAGGATGAAGCTGCAGAAACTATTAAAGAATAGTACTTGGTTCCCAGGCTGCATCTTTTGGAGAGGTGTCTTTCCACTTGACGAGGACTTCCTTGATCGTACGACTGCACATATGTTTTTCTCGCATATCAAGGACCTATTCAGGTTGGAGCCAAAGTGAACCTTCTTCATCCAATTTAGGTAGACTGGTTTGAATTCTGCAATTGTTACCCACCACTTTCTTGAAGCATGATACATGGAAGACTGGATGTATTTTTGAAGTGGGTCACAAGGACAACTTGTAGGCTACTGCTCCAATGCACTGAAGTATTTCATAAGGTTTGTAGAATTTTGGAGCAAATTTTTGGTAGCCCTTTTCTTTGAGTGATGTTTTCTTATATGGTTTCAACTGCAGGAATACCTGATCCCCTTCTTGAAATGTGCACTTTGAACGATGTTGGTTTTCCTGTTGCTTCATTCGATTCTAATCTTGATGGAGATTATCTTTGAGATGGGATATCATGGCTGCACTGTTCTGTAGGAGTTGATCACTGCATGCACCTTAGAGCATCTAGGAACATAAGAAATAGGTGAAGGTGCGATTTGGCCATACACTACTTCATATGGAGTCATCTTGGTGGCTACATGATAGTCAATGTTATACCAGCATTCAACTAGAGGTATCCAATGTACCCATTGATGTTGCTTTTTTGAAGTGAAGCACCTTAGGTTTGTCTCGAAACATTTTTTGATAGCTTCAGTTTGACCATCAGTTTGGGGATGATAGGAAGTACTTAGTTGGATTTCGATGCCTTGTAGCTTGAAAGGTTCTTGCCAAAAGTTAATGGTGAAATTCGGATCAAGATTAGACACAATGGAAGTGGGCATGCCATGCAGTTTGAAGATTTGGTCCATGAAAGCTTGAGCCACCAAAGTGGGGGTAAATGGGTGGGGTAGAGTGAAAAAATGAGCATATTTAGAAAGTCTGTCCACAACCACCATGATGACTTACTTGTTTCTTGACTTCGGGAGACCAATAATGAAATCCATAGAAACATCCATCCATACTAAGGCAGGGATTGGCAATGGTTGTAAGGTTCTTGGTGACTTGATTTTTTCTCCTTTGTGGCTTTGACACACCTCACATTCATCTACAAAAGTAAGAATGCTAGTTTTCATGCATGTCCAAAAGAAACAACGACGAGTGCGAGCATAAGTCTTATGAAAGCCTACATGGCCTGCAATGGGAGATGAGTGCATCTCTGCTAAAATGCGCATTTTGAGGGTGGATTTCAGTGATATAACTACTCTATCCTTGTATCGAAGAATATCATCCTTTCACGAGTAGCCAAATGAGGAATTAGGATGCGCTCTCAAGTTATGAATGAGTTGGGAGAGAGAGGGGTGTGAAAACCATTCCTTGCGGGCTTCTTCAATCAATTCAGGTATGGAAAGAGAGATTGATAGTAGGGTGATTTCATCCTCAAATTGGCATGATAAAGCATCCACTACTACATTTTCACACCCTTTCTTGTAAATTATCTCATAATCATATCCCAACATTTTGGCCAGCCATTTATTTTGCTGCGGTGAGGATAGAAGTTGCTCAAAAAAATATTTGAGGCTTTGATGGTCTGTACAAATTTAGAAATGCCGCCCCAATAAGTATGGTCGCTAGGTATCTACTGCATGTAAGATGGCCATCATCTCTTTCTCATAGGTCGATTGTCCTGGATGTTTCCCACTCAGTTTTTGGCTGGTGAAAGCTAAGGGTTGACCTTGTTGCATTAAGACCGCACCAGTACCAGTACCTGAAGCATCAAATTCAATCCGTAAATGCCTGTTATGTTGCATAATTCCAGAGGAATGAATTTTTCTTGAGAAGGTTAGTGAGGGGTCTAGCAATGCGACCATAATTGCGAACAAATTTGCAATAGTAGCTGGTGAGACCTAAGAATCCCCTCAAACTCTTGAAGGTTTTTGGTTGGGGCCAATCTTGCATTTCCTATATCTTTTTGGGATCCAAATGGACATCTTCATGACCCACAATGTCGCCCAAATACTCGACTTCTTCCATGTCGAAAGAGCACTTGGACAATTTGACAAATAATTTGTGATTTCAGAGCAATTGAAAGAGCAGGTGTACATGTTGAAGATGCTTTTGCTAGTTTAGCTTGTAGATGAGGTCACCAAAGAAAACGAGGACAAATTTTCAGAGATATGGTTTGAGGAGGTGATTCATGAGGCTTTAAAAAGTGGATGGGGCATTATAGAGACCAAATGGCATATCCAAGAATTCATAATGGACTTCATGAGTTTGGAAAGCAGTCTTGGGAATGTCTACTTCTTTCATGCGTATTTGGTGATAGACGAAGCGAATATCTAGCTTAGTAAAGAATTGAGCACCATGCAGTTCATCAAGCATATCATCAAAAACTCAGACAGGGAATTTGTCTTTGACAGTGAGCTTGTTGAGGGCCCTAAAATATGGACACATGTGCCACTCCCCATATTTCTTGAGCACCATGACCACTGGTGATGAATAAGGACTGATGCTAGGATGAATGACACCAACTTCAAGGAGTTCCTTGATGATTTTTTCAATTTCATTCTTTTGGGTGAAGGGATATCGATATGGGCGCAAATTCCATGGTCGTGCCCCTAGGACCAAAGTGATGCTATGATCATGTTCCCCTCTAGACGATGGAAGCTCCTTAGGTTTGTCAAATACCTACTAGTGGCGATTTAAGACCTATTGCATGTCAGGATGAATATGAAGAGTAGTGGGCTCGATAGCCTGGATGGCATTAAACTGGGTGATAACTCCATGATGGCCCTTTTTCAACAAATTTTCCATGCGATGTGAGTTGATGATAGAAGGAGCACCTGCTTGGAGTCCACAGAGGGTATACATGTGGTCATTCTAGTTCAAGCTCATATATAACTCTTGGAAATCCATGGTGATTGGGCCTAGTGTGCGAAGCCATTCAGCACCCAAGAAAATGTCACAACTAGCGAGGTTAATCAAAAGCATGTCGGTCTTTAGGTGGTAGTCTCCCATCTGAAGTTTGATATTTTTGCAGCTACCTTCATGTTTGATTGTCCTTCCATCAGCAATCTGGACTTGGACATTAGAGACTTCCTTGACAAAACAATGAACAACTTCAATGACTCGTTGATGGATAAGGTTATGAGTGCTGCTACTATTAATCAATACCACTATAGGGAGATGTTTAATAAAGCCTCTGATTTTGAGAGTTTGGGGCACAGAAATGCCTGCCAAAGCATGTAGTGAGATAATTGGTTCCTCTGGCATAGCTGGGAGTTCATTGTCCTACTATGTTTCCTCAACTTCGTCCTCTAGTCCCTCAAGGGGTGGGGATTCCTTAGATGAGTTGTGATTAATAACATCAATTTGAAAGAATTTGGGTTCCTTGCATTTATGCCTGGGGGTGTATTTTTTATCACAGTGGTAGCACAATCCTTATTTTCTTCTTTTAGCCATTTCTGTAGGAGACACCTTTTGAACCTTAAGTGTTTGGGTAGGGGCCCTGAGCCTAGGTGGGGTGTCTCTTGGCTATGAAATTTAGATGATATGACTGGGTTGCTAAAGCACGTTCCACTTCGATAGCCTTTGTGCAAACGTCCATCCATGTAGGTGGGTGGTGCATCTAGACATGGGCTTGGATGGCTTCTTTGATGCCACTTAGAAAATATTCCAAGTAGAATTCATCTCCCAGAACCTCTATGTGGATGGCCAATGTCTCAAAGGATGCAATGTAGTCTTTTACTGTGCTTGTCTGTCGAAGCTTAGTAAGATGACCCAAAAAGTTAGATTCTCTGTCAAAGTGATCACAAAGAGATTTTGATAACACCTGCCAAGTTATGTTCCTCGAATATCATTTCTGATGCGACTGCCATCATTGCCATCTCTCTTGGTCCAAGTAAAGGGCTCCCACATGTAGTTTAGTTTGATCATCTTGGATATAATTCAGAATGAAATATTGATCCATTTGTGCTACCCATAATGCCGGATTAGAGCCATCAAATTTATACATGTCCAGCTTGGGTGGGTGAGGGTGGGAATGTTGGTGATTTCCAGGGAAGTGAATATGATGGCTAGATTCTCCTTCAAGGTATTCATTAATACCATGTGCTTCCAAATGTAACCCCAATGCGCCCAGCTTGAATTGTGCCATGAATTGCTGCATCTTGTCTGTTAGGCTCTGCAAATAATCCAACTTTTTTTCAAGGTCCTCGATCTTCTCGTTAGCGATGACTTGAGCTCTGGTTGATACCATACACAGATCTCAGTCACTTGTCGTCACTTTGAAAAAATTTGGGACCACCCGAAAATTGAAGCTGACAAGTGAATGGTACCACGATGATCATCTTGTCGTCCTGACTCTTATGGGCTAAGTGTCTTGTAAGCATCCCGGGAAGGCCTCAATTTTTTTTATTTTATTATATTTTTTATTTTTATTTTACTCCGAATGGATTTTTACTCCCCGCTGATCAATACTACAGTGGCCAAATTCTAGAAATCTTGATCGTGCCCAATGTCCTGCGAAAATATGGCCAGACTAGAGGAGCCACAAGCCTCACTGCACAAATGGTCAGATCTTCCTGTGAAACCCCCAAATACTAAATGTGAGTTGGATTGTGGCGGTGACAAAACCCCAACTACTTGATCTGATCTGGCATATAAGATAATGGGCAATCTTTAGAGAGTCGAGGGAAATATGGTCTCAAAGGAGTGTTAGGTGCTAATGATCACAATATACATAAGGGTCCAACAATAGTACTCGGCCCAATATTTCAGGGCACTAACTGAGGATCAATCGTACCCTTAGTTGTACTACCGGACTACCCTATCGTACGCGCAAGTAATCTCTCTGAGTGTTGTTCTCGGTGTACTGTAGCAGCAAGACGGTCGACGATTTATCTAAGGCAACACGAGGCTTGTTTGGCTTATGTAGGCTTCTAACATGAACAATCCTTAAGTTTTCTTCCTCATTAGAAGTATACATGGATACTTAATAGTGATATATTTGATATATTTAGGAGTGTTCCTCTGAGTGTGATTAGGAAATTTTACTTGATTGTTCTCCACAATAGTAGGAACCTGCAGTGGTACAACTACTCAAACTTAGTTTAATCCTTCATTTTGTCAGGTTTTTGTGAGGTTTGGGTTGTTTCTGTAATTCTTAATTTCCTCAATGTCGGTAACTATGCTATCTACCATCCATATATGTGGTTCAGTGCAGTAATTCCATATCATATTGATTTGCATTCCATTCACAGTTTTTTATACATTTCTATTCCCTAGGTTTGATCTAATGCCATCATGTTCACATTATGGAGTTGTCATATTTGTTTTATTTTATTGAATCATTACAATATTCATGCAATTTTTTTGAAGGTATTTGGTTTAAGACTCGGAAACGCTGAAGTTGAAGTTTATTAAGCACTTACTGGAGTTGGTTCTTATTTTGCCGATGGAAATGGCATTTTATAATTGTGTATTATCTAACAGGCTTGAATTTATTACCTTCTAATTTCCCTTTTAATTTATGGAATCTGTTGATTTATGGAATATGTCTCTCTTGAATATTTGATTTTACTCAGTAGGGATAACCACTGTCTACAACCCTTGTTAGTATAAGAAATTTATTAGCTAGAACATTTATTAGCCATTATAAAATTTATGGGTAAGAGGAGTGGTTAATATAAGGACCATAAGGTTATAGTATTTATTGTTATAGCATCATTTACCACCTTTGTATACTTGATGTTCTAAGTCATGGCCTTGGGCAACCCTTTCCCATCAAACTTGGTCCAAATATTAAAAAACATTATTTTAAATTCCATATGTGACTCTACCTTGTAAAAAGTGGGTGCACATGCGGGTTCAGCTATACCCAACCTGCGTATATGATTTAAAATATTAAAAAAATATAAAATCCCTATTATTTGTGTGGGGCTTAAAGGTTACACCAGAAGCCTACCTACAAGAGCCTATGGACTAATTGTTTCCCAACTGAAAAAATTGATTTGAGGTCGTATAAATACACCTCATGGGGAAGGCCTAAGGAGAGAGAGAGATAGGATATTGATATTATATCCAAGTTGTCCCTTATCAAGTCCGAGTTTATCCCTGTACCTCCTGCACTCCCAAGTATAGGAAAATCATGTTTCCTCATTCTTATGTCCGTCGCCTTTATATGGCATCCATGTGTATGCTTTTGAAAGAGGATTGTTGAGACTTGGGCTGGACGGATCTGGACAAAAGTTTTGCTTGGAGTCGAAGAAGGATCAGTTTGCATTATTCCATATTCTTTGGCTGTCATCAATAAAGAAGCCATGTCTTGTTCCTGATGATTAGATCTTAATGATTTATTTCATGTTTATATCTAATTGATGCATGATTTCATGTTTTATGCTTATATGTTTATATGATCTAACACTTATATCATGAACATGCTTTCTATTATTGTTGTTGTATATTCTTTTCTTGAATGAGTTGTAGGTTTTAAGGCATTGGAGGAAGAAAAGTGTTTGGAACCTAC
Source organism: Pinus tabuliformis (assembly GCA_031772625.1). Classification (NCBI taxonomy): domain Eukaryota; kingdom Viridiplantae; phylum Streptophyta; class Pinopsida; order Pinales; family Pinaceae; genus Pinus; species Pinus tabuliformis. Next base: position 122,233,558 of record CM062807.1, on the reverse strand, counting down.
GAGAATGACCTCAAACATAGGACCTCCAAGTAATACTTCTTCTTCATACTTCAATAGTTTAAGTATTAAGGTTGCCTGTTTGTTTTCTTCTTGTTGGTGTATGCCCTCCTCTCTATTGGGGTGCTCAACCCATACCCTAGGGTGTATTATTACCGTAATAGAATTGGCAACTCCACTGGGGAATACCTATAATATTTCCTAGTTTGGGTTGTTTTCTTGCTTGATCTGGGCTTTCTTGTTTTATTCCCTGTCTTTCTAGTATCTTTGACTTGTCTACAACCTGGCCAAACAATCTGATCTTTTGGATCAGACCTAAATTTTTATTTTTTCTTTACTAGCTTTTATATACGCGAGTTTTAGTCTATACAGTCGTTTATACATGCATTTTTGTGCAAAGAAACATGCGTATACACTTGTTTCCTTGAGAAAATTTGCGTATACACGTGGGTCCGTGACTTCACAGTCACATATGGCTAATTTTATTCAATTTTTTCAAATCCTAAGGCTAGTAAGGGGTTTTTCCTGATGTTTCTTCCTTATTTTTAGTCATTGAGTGCCTTGGAATGTCTTCCTTCTGACATATTATCAGTTTTTTTTCTCTGTTTATGAAAAGACCTAATCAACCTACAGTTCGCTTTTTGGTAAGGTGTTGGTTTATGTGTTTTTGTTCCAGGCTTCTCGGTGAAGTTATTGACTCTTTTGAGTTTTTGGAACAAATAATTGGTTTTAATTCATTTATAACCCAACCTTTTCATTACTTTGCCTTGCTTTTCTAAAAGTTTTTGTTCTTTCATTTTTCTTAATTTTTCAGAATTTTTTTCTTGCAACCTTGCAAAGTTTTCTTAGTTTTCTTGAATTCTTTTTTATTCGCTAGAGTTTGTATGCTACTCTTCAGATCATTTCATTTGACTTTGTAGCCTTTGGACATTCTAAGTCTTATGAATCTTGTGATATCTATGGCTTGTGAAGTTTGAGATTCTTTATGCTTGAATTTGATTTTGAAGCCTTTAGTAGTTTTTTGCTTTCTCGAAAACTCTTTTGTGTCCTTAAAAATAAAAAGATAAAAACATTGTTTTGTTTCCATAATTTTTCCTTTTTGGTTTTGTTTTTGGTATTTTTATTGTTTGGAGAAAATGTGAACTCTTTTCATTGGGTTGAATTCGCTTGATTTTGGGAAGAATTTGTGAGTGAAGTTGTTCTTCCTCTTGTCATGTTTGGCCTCTTGTTTGTTTTAAGAAATACATTTGTTTGTTTCTAAAGTATTCTTTTGAATCTTGCATTAGAAATTTAGTTTGCATTATCATAGTTGCACTATAAATAACTTTTAGTACTTTTTGTAGATTTTGAATGTGTGAGCATGTGTTTTGAGAAAATAAAAATAGATTTTTGCTTTCATAGTTTGTTCATAGAACCTTGTAGAAATATATTTTCATCGGAAGAAAAATGTTGCATGCGCATATAGCTAGGTTTTCTATTCATTTATTTTGTGTCCATAACGTCATAAAGTTGGACTTCCATCTTACCCCTAACCTAAAGAAAATCCATTAAAATTAATCACATAATTTAAAATGAACTAGAATATTTTTTGATTTGTCACTAGAAACATCAACTAGTCTAGGTCATATTAGGGCCTTGTAATAGGCAAGTCGAGAGGTAAATCTCCAAGGCCACTCTAAATTCAAAACGTAGAAGTTGATTAAAATAGTGAAATCCAATATCATGAAGTTTACTAGGAAATATCTTCTCTTCTCAGAGTTAAGCATGAGGGCGAGTGAAGGCAGGAAAAAGAGGTACCCCCTCTCTGACTTGTTGGATCTCGACCAAAGACTATTTTTCCTAGCTACCGATACAAACTAGTGTCCATACTTTCCTTTCATAGCACCCACATAGGTGACTATGGGGGGGAATATCTGTGGTACCTGTGGTAGATGTTGCATCACTCTCATTAGCACTTCTCAAGGGTACCCTTGCGAAGCTTGGGTACTTGCACTCAAGAAGGATTTTAAATGGAGGTCAGCGTAACTATTTCTGTTACCTTTGCTGGTAGGCTCGGGCTAGCATTACACCAAACTATCTTCAGAAGGTCCTTTATATCACTATTTTGTATTTTGGTCTCCAGTCCTAATCAACCGGAGCAAAAATACCTAAAAGTAGCTTGATTTTTTGAATATTTAGGGATATTTTAGTGATTTCTCTTTGCTCCTAGATAGCTATAGCTTTGTAATTTTTTGAGTCTTTACAAGTTCTCATAATATTTAAAAGTGGTTGATCGACCAGTTCGTTGGTCCAGGAGGCTTCGTGGGCTCTCACATATGAGTGTCGAGCCTTCTTCTAGAAGGTGTAGGAGAAATTTCGTTGGTGATTTCCAATCAGTAGCAGCGAATACATCAAAGATTGATCCTCTGCATCAGGCTATAGTCTCACAGGGTAGACCTAGTTCAAGTCATGATTTGGATAGGGATACCCCTGTCCTTTCTAGGGTCCTCTTCCAATCGGAAGATGAAGTTGAGGTTGAAGAGATTTTTGAGTCACCTGTGACTCCTTATTCACATCTTCCTCCTAATTATCTAGATGTTCTTTTATACATTGGGACCCCGACTCATAGGCCAGAAAGCCCTAGTTTTTATCGTCCTTTTCCTTCATTGAACATTATTGGGAGCCCAAATCTGGCTATGAGTGCTACTGGTGAGAATACTGCTCTTTTATTTCAAGGATAAGGTACTATTTCTATATCTACTATCACTCCTAGTAAAAAAATATTTGGCTCTTGCATTCCATCTTCGAGTTGGGACAACCAGGATTTCGCTTCCCACACTGAGTCTTTCCCCTTTGGAATGTTTTCTAGTGTAATTTTTTCGGTTCCTCTATCCATCCCATCCACTGTTTCTACAACCATTACTTCTATGGTTAGTGGTTCACCCTCTTTTTAGGTTTTTCCTTTTGGGAGTGGTCATAGTCCTCATTATAATCGTTTTTTAGGATATCTTCCTTCTTCCACTCATGGAAAAATTTATAATCCTTTTCAAGGGTGGACTAACGCTACTTTTAGTTGTGTAGGAACCAGGAATCAATTTTCATTTGGTCAACAAGGGAACATGATATACTCCTCCGTAAGTTCCTTTAAGACGTTTTCTACCTTCGCTACTGCATGGAACCCTTATCAAGGTCTCTCCTCTCCTTTTAACACTTCGCTTGGGGGAAATATTCCTGGTTATGGTAAATTTATGACAGGAGTTGGTAAAACTATGAATTTCTCTGGACCACAAGGTTTTCCTTACGGTTCAGTCCCTTCTACAAGGAATCCTTAGAAACCTGGTGCCTCAATAAATCCAGGATATTATTTTCAGACTGTTGGGAATTCGTCTCATAGTGAATGAAATTCTCAAGCTCCTTCGCGCTTACTATTCCTGGAAACCCTAAATTTTCTAGATCTATAAAAAATGAATGAATAATCCTATCCAATATAATCTGGCATGGCCTCCAGTTGCTACCAAACTTCCATCGAATATTCAAAAGTTATAATGAAATCCTAGGGAGGAACTAACTAACCATATAACAAAATTTCATTTATGGTCTTCCTCTAACTCCCTAATTGATGATTCAATCAGGTTGAGATTGTTTCAACGCACCTTAACTGGAATTGCTGCTAAATGGTATAAAGAGCTTAATGGGGGTACCTTTGCTTCATTTGGTGAATTGGCTACTATATTTTTGAACCATTTCGAGTTGCCTATTCAATATGATGTTGGAACTGAGCTATTGGCTACTTTCCACCAATATATAACAACTCACATTTCTGACCATATTCAGGAATGACGAGAAGGAAGAGGCTCATAAAAGCCTATATTCCTAATGAATTCCTTCTCGAATGGTTTCTAAAACTGTTGGGTGTGGAGCATGATTATGTTATTTATTCATAGGTATCACCACATTGGACCCCAATTCATAGTGTGGCGGTAACACCGCCCGTAACATTTACGCTGCAGGGGATCTACGGGGGGCACCTGCAACCTTTGGGAGCCCCCCCTGGCAGGGGATGTGGAGAAACGCCCTCGATGCTAAAAATAGATGTAAAATTGCCTTGTAAAATGTTGTAATTTCATAGTCAATCTGGGTCGTTCATTAGGCGAAGATCTGAGGGTAGAAGTTATGTTTAATTTAGGGCTTTTTTCCCTAGAAGGCAACCCCTCACTATATATGAGGGAATTGTATTTTGTCTATGTATATCTATATTCTGAGTGAAAAGAGAGAGGATATTGTGTGAGAGCGAAGAGGTAATTACAACGGATCTATTGTAGGTTGTATCTCTTCAGTTTGCCAGATAATATAAAAGGAAGGGCTGGCTGTTTCTCTGTGGATGTAGCACAAATTGGGTGAACCACGTATATCTATGTCTCTCTTGTTTTATGTGTTCTTTGTGTTTGTATTTCTCAAATATAATTTATATGTTTCGTTTCTCTGTAATATATAATTTTCTAACAACTGGTATCACAGCCGAAGGTCTATTTGGCTAATAAACTAGCATGAGAGAAGGGTTCCTAGTTCGAGTGGGAGCAATGGCGGAAGATGGTAGATTTAGGGTTGAAAAATTTAATGGCCAAAACTACCAGTTGTGGAAGATGCAGATGGAAGATTATCTATATCAGAGAGATCTGTACCAACCATTGAGTGGAAAGGAAAATAAGCTGACGAGTATGACAGACAGAGAGTGCGATATTATTACCAGAAAGGCACTTGGAACAATATGGTTGTGCCTAGCGGCATCGATAGCGTTCAATATTTCAAAGGAAATAACAATAGAGGGTTTAATATCGACTTTGGCCAAACTATATGAAAAACCCTCAGCCTCAAATAAGGTATTTCTTATGAAGTGTTTATTTAATAGGAAAATGTCAGAAGGTGGGTCTGTTGCTGATCATTTAAATGAATTTAATATAGTTACGAGTTAGTTAATGTCTATAGGGGTAACTTTTGATGATGAAGTTAGGGCTCTGTTATTTCTGTGCTCATTGCCAGAAAGCTGGAATGGTTTAGTTATGGCCATTAGTAACTCTGTCTCTGGATCTAGTACATTAAAGTTTGATGATTCTGTCAGTGCAATCACTCTTTGGAGTGTTTACTGAAGAACAGGTTATCTCTAGAGCCCAAAAATTAGAACTCATATATTCCTAGTCTATGATTCTTGAGAATATTTTCCTAATGCATATTGGTCCAAGATCGATTTAGCTAAACTGAAGCCAAGCCCCCATGCCGATGGAGTTGTTGGATCGATCGATAGTAGTATGACTAACCTGCTAAGTCAATTGTAGTAGTTGTCTTTACACACTACTTCTTAAATTCAGGAATCTCCATCAGTGTCTATGCCTTCCCAACGTTTAGCTATTAATGTTTTCTAATCTTCCAACCCCAAAGGAAATCAACAATCTGATGGGAATAGAAGGGATGAGGTAAGAATAAAGATAAGGATGGGAAGGGTAATGCCAATAAATGTGAAATAAACCCAGTAATAATACTGGGGAGGGTAAAAATGAGTCTAAAAATAAAGTTAAGTTCCCTTGCAAATTGTGCAATGGAGACCATTTAACTCATCTTTTGCCTAATATTTGGGATGCTCAATGCTTGTTAGTGCAGTAGGGTTCTTTTAGCTCCCAAGCAATTCTAACTAACCCTTTTCTCCAAGGGAAACAATGTTTGCTGGTGCGAATGCTAGTATTGCAAAGCCCACAGGGGCCAACTAGGAAGGGGAAAATACATCAAATATATATATGATGAGTACTCATGTCTACTTTGCTACAAGATCACATGATTATGGTGAACCAGAATCCTCTAAGGCTAAGGTTGCTCCCGATGTTTCATATCCACTCCATATTGAGAGGCCCAAAATTAAGTCTATACCTCGGATGCCAAAAGGCTTTGCAAAAAGTTCAACAATTAACCCTAATGTGAGGGATGCCCATAACTACTCCATTATCGAAGATCTAGCCCAAATCCCTTATGCGATGTCTGTGTTAGAGGTACTCCAGTCGTGTCCGACATAAAGGAGTGCATTACTCACTGCGATCGGGGCTATATATCCGAAAAACTCTCTTATTCTTACATTTGACATGTAAAATATTAAGAAGAAATTACCTCATCACATGGATTTTCAAATTAAATCTACATATCGAAAGATCAATATCTTTCGAACTGTAGTTTATGAGGGAGCTTCCACATGTGTCATATCTATCGTATGTTGGAAAGCTATCGGATCTCCTCAAGTTGTTACTTCACCTACTCTCTTGACTGCATTTGATGGTCATTCTCATAGGCCACATGGAGTAATTCCAGCCTTTCCTATCTATGTTGGGGGAAAGGTTGTCAATATAGAGGTGGAAATAGTTGATGCAAATTTGGATTATAATCATCTATTGGGGAAGAATGGGATTTATGAAATGGATGTCATTGTATCATCATTATTTCGAATCCTACGCTTTCGTCGTGAAGGGAGAATTATTACTGTTGATCAGATGGAGTATTGTTTGAAAGAATCCAATACATCCTCTGATTTCTCCATTCCCTTGGTGAATAACCGCAAGCAACCTGTTGAGAATTTAGGAGTTGGAATATATTCCTCATTGATGGGTACGTTTGATCTTCCTTCTCCTATGGCTCGAATAAATGCCATTTCATCGTCCAAGACTCCTTCTCGAAGAGATTTTTTTAGAACTCATTATTTTTCAGATTCTTGGCTATTACCCTCTTCTACCACCACATTAGAAGCAGGGAAAGTAGATGGAATGGCATATCCTATGTCTACAGCTAAAATTTCTTATCAATTTTTTGTTAACAAACAGATTATGATCTTACTCCATTTTCACCAGAGGAATTGGATGGATATGTGGCTCCGACTTGCACTCTTGACTCTACTTCTTCTATGGACTACCCTGATACTCTTTTACCATATGAGGAAGCAATCCTAGAAGAAATGATGGGTATAGACAAACCATGGGATGATTTGCATCATCGGTCATATTTTCTCCTAGACTTGCATGAAGTAGAATCAAGTTTGTCTAGTCCTTTCTCAACTGGTGATGTTCACACAGTTTTAAACCCCTGGGCTCTAGCACAGGTTTTTGTTGAAGGTAACATGCCTGTTACTTCAGAAACTACTTCGGGGAACATCTCCAGGAATCCTAATATAATCGAGAATGTTTTCATTGGAGCCAAATGCTCCCCTGAAGAAATTCAAATCTATACTGATATTTTTAAAGAATTTCATGATGTGTTTGCTTGGTCTTATGAGGAAATTCCTAGAATTGATACATCAATAGTCTAACATGAGATCAAGGCTGACATGAACGTGAAGCCTATATGGAAAAATATTTGACCGGTAAACCCTAGGAAAGTGGAAGCTATCAAAGCTGAAGTTGAGAAATTTCTTGAGGTAGGTTTTATATACCCCGCTCCGTTGACTGAGTGGGTCTCAAATATAGTCCCAGTTGATAAGAAACAAGGAACAATCTGCGTATGCATAGACTTTAGGGATTTAAATAATTCTTGTCTTAAAGATAATTTCCCCACACTGTTTATTGATCAGATTATCGATGGATGTATGGGAAATGAGATTTTCTCCTTCATGGATGGTTTCTCAAGTTATAATCAAATTACTATCCATCCTGAATATCAGTGTAAGACAACTTTTATCTGTCCCTAGGATACTTTTTCATACAAAAATATACCTTTTGGCCTTAAAAATGCTGGAACTACTTTTCAGTGGGCTATGTCCTACACTTTCCACGATATCAAACATATCATCGAAGCTTATTTGGATGACTTAGATGCTCATTCTCGAAAGATAATTGATCATCCTCATCATCTTTGATTGGTTTTTGAGAGATGTTGTTTTTACAAAATCTGGTTGAATCCAAATAAATGCATTTTCACTATCACATTCAATTGATTATTGGGATTCATCGTATCTACTAAAGGGATTCATGTAGATACTTTCAAGGTTGAGGTAATACTTCAGTTTCCTCCCCCATCCACCATTCGTCAAATTCAAAGTCTCCAAAGAAAATCCAATTTCTTGAGGAGATTTATTGTCAATTACGATGAGATTATAAAGGGATTTATGTGATTGTTGAAGAAAGGAGTTCCATTTCTATGGGATGATTTTTCTTAGTGCTCATTTGATTCTTTGAAAAATGCATTGACCTATGCTCCATTACTGATTCCACTATATTATAATGGATTTTCTCTTATATCTCACTGCGGTGAATCAACCATTGTTATGGTTATTGTTCAGGAAGATGATTCTCTCTGCGAGCACGTGATTTATTATCTATGTTGAGGCTTACTAGGTCTTGAACTATGATATTCTCCTATAGATAAATTAGCTTTGGCAGTTGTTCATGATGTCCAATGACTTAGATGCTATATTATTCTTAGGAAAAATTTTGTCTTAGCGAATATCAAACCATTTCTGTTTGTTCTCAATAGGCGAGTGATTGGGGGAAAATATAATAGATGGATTATTATTTTACAAGATTTCAATCTCGACTTCTTGTCAGCCAAATCTAAGAAATCATTACTATTTGCATAATTAATATCAGAGTTTCCTTGTGAAGAAGAAAAGGTTTATGAGGAGTCATTCTCTAATGAACATATTTTTCTTATTTCTTCACAAGATCCTTAGTATGGAGATATCATTACATATCTTCAGACTTAGAAGTTTCCCCTCTCTTTTTCAAAGGATGAGAGAAGAAAATTGCGTCACTTAGCAAAAATTTATATTATTATCGGTGACACTTTATATTGTCGCGGAGTTGATTCAATCATTAGGAACTTCTTAACCTTAGAATAAGTTGAGTCAGTGCTGAATGATTTCCACGGTGGAGCTTGTGGTGGTCATCTATTTGGGCTTGCTACAACCCAAAAAATCTTGCATGCAAGGTATTTTTGTCCTTCGATGTTCAAAGATTGTGTTGAAGCGGAAAGACAATTCCATCCTTGTCAGGTTTATACTTGGACAATGTGTGCTCATCCAACTCTACTTTTTATCGTTATCACCATTGGTCCATTCATGAAATGGGGCATTGATTTTAGAACTTGTAACCTACCTTCGGCAAAGGGTCATAAGTATATTATTGTAGCAGTGGACTACTTTACCAAGTGGGCCAAAGTTGTGCCTACTGTAGCGAATGATGGTGAAACAACAAACCTGTTTCTTTTCAACCAAGTCATTTCTCATTTTGGTATTCGAAAAGAGATTGTCATTGACCATGGTACTCATTTCCAGAATAAGGTGATGGTTGAATTGGCTTTCAAGCTGGGTTTCTAGCAACAACATTTGTCTCGTTACTATCCTTAGGCCAATGGTAATGTGGAAGATGTGAATACATCCTTGAAGGTTATCTTGCAAAAGAAAATTAATAAAGCTTGCTCCAATTGGCATAAAATGTTATATCCTATGCTTTGGGTATACCGGATGTTGGTTAAGACCGCTATGGGTTTCACTCCTTTTTGCAAATTGTTTATGGTTTGGAATCAAGATTCCCTATGGAATGTGACATTCCTTCTCTTAAATTAGTTGTATAACTTCTTCCAGACACTTCTAGTCTTGAAGAACGCCCCATTCATTTGGAACATCTTGATGAGCAACATCGAGATGCTGCCACAATAAAAGAAGCTCATAAAAAATGGGTGATAATTCAATATGATAAGGTTGCGTGTCCTAGGGTTTTCTCTTAAGGTGACTTTGTCCTCGTTTATGACCAACAAAAATAAGCCTTGGGGTCAGGTAAGTTTAAACCCATTTGGTACAGTCATTTCATTGTTAAAAAGGTCTTAAAAAAGGGAGCTTACAAATAGGTTGATTTTGACGGAAATGAGTTGTCGGAGCCCAGAAATGGGCTCTATCTTAAAAATTATTATGCTTAGGTTTCTACCTAGAATTTACTTGGTTGTAGATATTGTGCACATCTTCCTATAGGTTTCATAGTGATATTGATATTTTTTATTTTCTTTGGTAGGTATTGATGGACGATTTGGTATATCTAGGGTTCGCCGATTATGCTAGTCGACATACCCAGAATTGAGCTTCCATGGATTGGGTAATTTACTATCCATCCGATTAGTTGCTGGCTTCAATAGGCATATGTGTCAGCCCTGCTTCAAACAATATTACCGAATATATTATTGTGGTTAATCTACTATCTGAAGCAATGTCTCTTGGTATTGATTTGTTAGTAGTATACTTGGATTCACAATTGGCAGTTTCGCAGTTAAATAACATCTATCCTATAGGAGATCCTTATTTATATCGTCAATTTATGAGAGTGCGTTTATTACAAAGATCATTTAATTTTATCACATTTATTCATATTTCATGATTAGAAAATTCATTTTCTAATTCGATAGCTAATCAAGCATCAGATTGACATACTAATCATTCATCGCATTAAAAATAAAAAATAATCGAACATCATTTGTATATTTGATCATCACATTGTGAAACCATTAGTATATAGATAGAAGTTTTTGTTTAAAATGTTATACAAAATCGGGTCAAAAATGTCCTACAAAATTACGGCTTAAGCCCATTCACGCCTATAAAAATATGGACATCTCTAATCTATATCTATTGGTCGAGCCTCAGATGTGCATCTCAGAAGAAGACAATGGAATTAGTCACCCGTCAGAAGAGTCACACCCAATCTCATGGTACTCCTACAATGTGTCTCTGGATAGCCTCTGGTCGATCCTCTATCTCCACCATGGGTACTTGTGAGTTAACCTCTCCAAGTTCCTATCTACAGTATGGAGGAGTCTCTTAGTCTTTGTTGTGGAAGTCTTCGCGTCTCTTTCACAATGCCTATGTCTAGGTAGACCCTCGAGTCTTACTAGTCCCACTTCTGTATCATGATCAAATTTTTTTGTAAGAATATTTGTCTCATTAAAAATAATTTCAATTCATAATTTTTTGAAATCCCAAAAAAATCAAACAACTTTAAACACTTAAAAATATCTTTAACTATGGCACCCCATGCAGCATCTCGTGGAAGCACTAGATCTGGATCCCCTCTGAAGTCCATACCTGCATATGGGTAGTCCTCGATGGAAGTGACTTGTTGTTCCCACCAAAGGAAAAAGTCTTGATTAAATGTTATTCTATGGGCCTCGCCACACCCTAGTCTCTTCATCAAATCAACCCATCTACCTATACGTGGATCTCTCAGGATGTTGATGGTTGAGAGAACTTTGGGTCAAAGCCCTAATATGCTCTCAAAGAATAAATTGCAAAGGATGGTACCATACCCAAAATGTTTGGTATTACTCTTTTTTTTTATAGAAGTCAGTTTCTTCTTCAGATTGATCAGGAGGGTTGTACACCAATCAAAGATTGTGGTGAGGCAATCCATTGCTAAGCTAATTGTAACACACAATGCCTAGTGCAACAAAGTTGAACCTGCTACCCTAAAAATAGTAAAAGGGAGAATTTTGAGGGGTATACTCTCCAAATTATTTATTGTGGTCTGTGTCCCTAGCTTTTCATTATTTCTGAGAAAATATATGTGAATGTAATCATCTTTGCTAAGACTGCCTCGGGCCTTCCACTTGCAAGTTAACTGGCTCCCCTCTTTGGGAAAGTCCAGTGATGTAGTAGATATATTCTACTTCAATTCACAAGGGCATTTGACCAATCATAAAAGCATCCTCTCTGGATCCCATTAATCTACGAGCATCTCCAATAACCTTGTGTTGGTTTTCATATTTGGAATTTTGAAGAATTTTAGCAATCCACACCCTCTCAATACATCCAGTGACAGTGGGTCATTCATTACTTCATTCTCTACTGCACTATTCTCTCTTTCTTTCCATGTGATAGTCATCCTACAATTGAAACAACTTCATCCATTAAAAATATTAGTCTTAAATTTTCAATGCGCACATGTGGGTTCACTTCATACACAATTGCATATAGGGCTTACTAATACGCGACTTCGATATGCCCAACCCACGTAGGACCAAAGAAAAAAATCTAAAAATAAATTCTTTACAATAAAAATATTAAAAAATTGTTTGAAATGCACATAGATTCATTAAAGGATTGAATTTGAAGAATACATGGATGTTTGGTAATTGTTCGAGCCGAGAAAGTGGTTGGATTTTGGATGTTTGGTTTTTTTTTTCAAAACACAAATGAGGTTTGTTGGGTCAAAAGATCTATTTGTGACTTATGATATGGAAAGCTTAAAAAAAAACCCCACTTTTACAAATTATATCTTTTATTTTTAATAATTTTATGAACTTTGTGACCTTTTGACCTTGAGTGTTGGGATAGGTTGTCTTTCAGGTTAAATTGAAGACTTTGATATTTTTCTATCGCTTTGATTCCATGGCCGCTGACCCGTCATGGCTAGTATCATTTTTTTTCCCAGACATATAGATTAGGAAAGATCACTTTTCCGTTGCATTATGCATTCTAGCCTCCATACTAAGATATATTGCGTTAGGGTCGACGCCATTATGTTATGATTCTTAAAACCATTTTCACTCGCCAACTTATAAAATCGTGAAATGATGGTAGAGCCTTCCTTTACATGGGATTCCTAGTTAAATCCTCATTGACATATGGGGCCCATGCTACAATGATTGAGTAGGCTCAGGAGTCTTCTGTAATCCCACCATCACTTTTTACGATGAAGCTTCATACTCCTTCTTCTTTGCAGTATTTCCGGCTTTATACCTTAAAGGCTCCTGCATGTTGAATTATACTGCTGCATTACATGTTGACTATTTGTACCGTTTGGCCTTAAGCCAGCTTCAGATGGACTCATGCATAAGCCACTTTTTAACCATGTCTTTTTGCAAAGTCAACCATGCAATCACTTAGCCTCTGCAACTTGATACCTTTTTCCCGTAGAAAGAAAATTCCTTTGAGTGTCATTGACTAGTTTCGTCACCTTGCATTGAGCATAGTAATGTTCCCCTCCCAGGAACTACCACATCTATATTTGGACACTCATTCTTTCCACTGTACCATAGGCATTTTTTTATTTTTATTTTTAGATTTCCATATATGAAAAAGAAAAAAAAATAATATATTCCAAAAAGAGCAGGAATGAGACTTTACTTCCATCATTGTTGGTAGCAAGAGTCAGTTGTGTCACCCTTGAACAAAACACTTAAAATGAGTCTTTCTCCATCAGGATGGGATTTATTTTGACTTAGAAGAGCCATAACCTTGTTATTGAGTCATTACTCCTCCTATTGGTTATCTCTTCCAATCATATGGAGAGTTTGTTTTTGCGTCATGCATGAAAAACTTATACAAAGTTATCATATAATTGCCATATAGTCACAGTTGAGTTCTGCTTTTGTTCAACAGAAGTAAACATGAGTCAGTCTTTCTGCGGTGTCTCTTGACTCATATTCAATCGGCCATACATGGTCTGTTATAGTTATGTTGAGTATCACATCAGTTATTTGGTCCTTTGCTCAGGTTTGTTTGAGAAGGTCTCCATTGGCTTCTGGCTGGAGGGTCTACTCTTATCAACTTCGACATATTGCTCTGAGAGTAGGCCTAGAGACACACCCTGGCCCTATTTCCATCATTGATAGGTGACCTTGTGCTTAACATCAATCAATATTATGGGTCTTTGACTAAGTGGTTTCCCTTGTGTTTGACATCAGCTTACATTATCATACATTGGGATTTGTGTAGTACCTTAGTTTCCATTTGACCCTATTGGTGGATTCCTAACCTCTATGTTAGCTTTCATTATTGGTTGGTTTAGAGGGTTTCTGTCATGCGCTAGCTACATCTTGTGTATGCCGGAAACATGCTTTAGTTTGGTTACTTCATCTTTATTTATCTAATTTCTTCCACATTATTGGTCCATGGGTTAAACCCATATTAGATTGATGTAGGATGCCTTAATGCGTGCCTTCCAGCAGATCTTTTCCCATCGACTCTGACTCATTGCTTTGGGAATAATATCTAAACTCCTTTTATCAGTAACTTAGCATTTGCAGTCATTAGTGGTAGACTCCTTCGCTATCAACAGTGAGAATACATTAATGTCTCTTGATTGATATATTTTATCGAGTGTTCAACTTCAACTCATTTATTCTCACTTGTTAGATTGTACTAGGGTAACTTGAGTCTCATCATCATTATTGGTGAGTTGTCTCGCACTTTTTAACAGTATACATCAATGGCTGGTAATCAAATGATTTCTCACATGGTCGACTTCAGCTCATTTACTCCCATAGTGTAGAAATGTATCATGGCAGTCAGTGAAGACCTCAGGTTGCATCAACATTTCATGGTTTGCATCTCAATACCTCTAGTTTACTGCTAGTGACACCCTCCACCTTATATGTTGTAGTTCATCATCACAACATCCTATATGTTGGCACCTGAGTTGCATGCAGCACCATTATTCCACGTTTTGACTTGGTACATTCTCAGGGTCAGTTTTGTGACTTCAATGATCACATATCTACTTCAACATCATTGATCAATTCTTCTATATGTGATATTGTGACATAGCCTTGATATGTACTTTTGTGGCTATGATAAGATGATCCACTATGTATTTCTCAGTGTTCTTTGTACTTGTATACAATTTGGCTCCACTCTACACTTAATATGTTTACATGATTTACTATCTCTGAGCATGGGTATGCCTGCTTCAGACATGAGCTTTCTTTCTAATCTATTTCATAGGTTTGGTAGGCTGGAAATCGCGTGATCTCCTCCTAAGTCCTTGTTATGAAACCAGCTCAAGAAAAGATAGAAAAGATAGATCAACACCTTAGAATTCAGCCTCTTCGAGGGGGCAACCTCATTTACATTACATAAATGAACAATTCTTGGATGATTCAAATGACAAAACCTCCTTTCTATATATAGGAGTCTAAGGAGTCACAATATAATCCAGCCGACCTAACAATAATAATATAAAGCCACAAAAATAAAAACAGAGGAATTCTATGGGGCACAGTAATAACAATATGGGGGTAATAGGGGCACAACAATATTAATAAGGGGTATAACTACAATAGTAATGGGGTAATCACTAGTATTATAGGGACCCAACATACCCCTCTCCTTCAAAAAAGTGTTGTTCTCAACGCTTGAGTAGTTCTGGATACTTCTGCATAAAATTATCATCCTCCCATGTGGAATCTTCAGTGGATAAGTTCTTCCACTTGATAAGATACTCTGAAATTGAATGATTTCGTAGCTATCGAGCTCTTGTTTCTGTGACTTCTTCCGGTTCCAATATAATTTTTCCTTCCTCGTCAAGTTCTGGCAATATTGTTTGAACTGGGAGCTTGTTGCCTATAACCTTCTTTAAACATGAAACATGGAAAACTGGGTGCAATCGAGAAGCTACAGGAAGCTCCAATTTGTATGCCATAGTACCAATCTTTTGCAACACCTTGTATGAACCATAATACTTTGGTGATAATTTATTATCCTTCTTAGCTTTCTTGAGGGACATTTGCTTATATGGTTGTAGCCGTAGGAATACCCAATCACCTACATCAAAACTTCTTTCGCTGTGATGTTGATCTGCCTGTTGTTTCATTCTATTTTGTGCCAACATGAGGTTATCCTTTAAGAGTTGGAGGACTTGTTGTTGATGTTCGATGTGATGTTCCACTGCGTGAACCTTAGAATTTTCTCTTAAATATGATGTGATGGATGGTGGTTGATACCCATAAAGTGCCATAAATGGGGTCATTTTTGTTGTTGTATGGAAGGAAGTGTTATACCACCATTCAGCCAGAGGCAACCATTTGACCCATTGTGCCTGTTTATCAGATACAAAACAACGAAGATATCCTTCCAAACATTTGTTTACTATCTCAGTTTTCCCATCAGATTGAGGATGATAAGATGAGCTATGAGCTAACTGAGTACCAAGAGAAGAAAATAATTATGTCCAAAAATTTCCAGTGAAAATGGGATCTCTGTCACTTACAATAATGTTTGGGTTCCCATGTAGCTTTTGAATTGTTTAGATAAATGCAGTAGAAACTGTATTGGCTTTAACTGGATGTGATAATGCACAAAAGTGTGCATACTTGGTAAGTGTGTCAACTACCACCATGATGACACTCTTTCTCTCAGACTTGGGTAAACCTATGATAAAATCCATTGAAACCTCCTCCCAACATTGGCTTGGAATGGATAAAGGTTGTAATATACCTGGTGTCTTAATTGTTTCAACTTTATTTTGTTGGTAAACCAAACATTCCGCCACAAACTTTTGAATATATGATTTAAGGCCATCCCAAAAAAATTCCTTCTTAACCCTGTGGTAAGTTTTTAAAAATCCTAAGTGCCCTCCTAAGGGAGAAGTGTGCAATTCCATAAGAATCTTTTGTTTTATCTGGGAATTCTTACAGAGGTATAAGTGATCATTGTACCATAACGAATCATTTTTCCAGCTAAATGTATCAGATGTACTGGAATCTTGTTGTAACTTTCGAACAAGTTCCCACACTTCTTCATCATTCTTCCATTCCTCCCTTGCTTCGTTTATCCAATCTGGTTGGATAATAGAAATGGTGCACAACAATGCTTCCACATCCTCATCCTTTGTTGAGAGTGCATCTGCCACCACATTTTGCTTCCCTTTTTTGTAGATGATTTCAAAGTCATAACCCCACATCTTTGTGACCCACTTTTGTTGCTCTTCAGAGGATAATCTTTGTTCTAAAAAGTATTTAAGGCTATCATGATCCATTTTTACCTTGAAGTGTCTTCCCATTAGGTAGGGTCGCCATTTCTTAAGTGCATGGAGTATTGCCAACATTTCCTTCTCATAAATAGCTTTGCTTAAAAAATTTCCCTTTATTGGATGACTTTCAAAAGCAATGGGTCTTTCATCTTGCATTGGAACAACACCAATTCCATTTCCTGAAGCATCACATTGCACAATAAATGTTTTCGTGAAGTCCGGTGTAGCTAAGACCGGTGCTTGGCACATTGCCTCTTTAAGATGTTCAAAGGCCTTTGTTGCTTCCGAAGTCCATGAAAATGCATATTTCTTCAATAACGTTGTTAGAGGTGCTTCTATTCTCCCATAATTCTTAACAAACTTGCGATAATACCCTGTCAACTTGAAAAATCCTTGCAGATGCTTTATGTATGTGGGGATTTTCCATTCCTTAAGGGCTTTAATTTTGCTAAGGTCTACCTTAACTCCTTCATGAGATACAATTGTTTCTAGTATCTTTTTGCATATAATTGTTTCTCCTTCAATAGTTGTAGCACCCTGTCAACATGTTCAACATGATCCTTCCAAGACTTGTTGTAGATTAGTATATCGTCAAAAAATATTAACACGAATTTTCTAAGGAGTGGTTTGAAAATTGAATTCATCAAACCTTGAAATGTTGAAGGTGCATTGGTAAGGCCAAAAGGCATGACCAAAAATTCATAATGACCCTCATGAGTTCTAAATGTTGTTTTCGGAATGTCTTCAATCTTCATTCTGATTTGATGATATCCTGAACGAAGATCCAACTTGGCGAAGTAAATTGATCCATGCAATTCATCGAGTAATTCGTCAATGACAGGAATAGGGAACTTATCTTTAATAGTGAGCTTGTTGAGCTCCGTATAATCCGGACACATGCGCCATGATCTATCCTTCTTGTGCACCAATACTACTATAGCAGAGAAAGAACTTTGACTCGGTTGAATTATACCAGCCTCTAGCATTTCTACAACCATACGTTCAATTTCACTCTTTTGGACATAGGGATATCTGTACGGCCTGATGTTTGGAGGAACACTTCCTGGAATCTGATGAATAGCATGATCATGATCACGCATAGGTGGGGGACCTTTGGGAGTCTCAAATACCTTGGAATGATTGTCCAGGACTTTTTGGAGATCTGGAGAAATAGATTATTCCGATGTGGAAACATCTAGCGAGCATAATTGTGCAATTACACCTCTTTGCTCCTTTTTTAGAAGCTTTGTCATACCATTAGAGCTGATTATCTTTCCTGGTTTCCCTTCAATACCCCTTAATTCAACTTCATTTCCTTGTATAGAAAATTTCATGAAAATTTCTTGAAAATTAAAAGCTATTGTACCCAGGGATTGTAGCCATTGGACTCCTAGTACAACATCAGCACCTCCCATTAGAATAGAAAGCATTGGGCTAGTCAATACATATTCTCCCATGGATAGCCTGATATTATGGCACTTTCCAGAGCAATTTATTGTTCCTCCATTTGCAATCATCACTTGACACTCTGGTGCTAGATATAGGAAGCAATTCAATTCTTTTGCTACCTTACAATGAATAAAATTGTGGGTGCTTCCTGAATCAATCAAAACTATTACTTTTTTCTTCTTGATTTGTCCTTCTATCTTGATGGTTTGAGGAGTGGTAATTCCTGCCAATGCATTACAAGATATGGTCGGATTTATTTGTTCTTCATATAGGCTTTGTTCCTGGAGTATATCCTCTTCTTTTGAACTTTCTTGCTCATTTTCTTCTTCCTCTTCACAATCTATGTAGAATAATTTCTTCTCAGTACACTTATGACCTTTAGTGTATTTGCTATCACAACTGTAACAAAACCCTTTTGCTCTTTTTTCTTCCAATTATTGTGGTGTCAACCTTATAGGTTGTGGAAGACTAGGGGCAACAACACTTCTGTCTTTATAGTTGTGAGTGGTATGCTTCCTAGTTGCCATAATTTTTCTTTCCATTTTTCTTGCTAACGTGAATGCCTTCTCTAATGAATCAGGTTCCCTAAGGTGAACATCATGTTGGCTATTATCCTTTAAAGACCCTATGAACACATCAATCCTACACTCCTCTGGAATATCTTTTACCCTTATGTTCAATTTTTGGAACTCCTCAATGTGCTCCATTATTGAACCCTTTTGTTTGAGACTTATCAATTGGCTAAAAAAAGTGTTGCTTTTTGTATCCTCATAATGTGATATCAGTTCTTCCGTAAAAATTGCCCAAGTGATAAATTGTTTACGAGAGCAAAGCCATTGATACCATACAAACTGATTTGGTTCCAAATATAAAGTTTCCATATGTACCTTGTGTGTGTTTTGCACATTATTGAGATCGAAGAATTGCTCCATCTGTAATATCCATGTGGTAGGATCCTTGCCATCAAACTTCCTCATATCAATTTTTGGAATATGGTGAGTCTTCGATCCAACATTAGCATCTATGGAATCATTATTAACATTTCTTTTATTCTCATCATGAGTTTCCTTTAGTACCCTTTCACCTTTAGTGCCCATTTCTTGTAGCAACTTATTCATATTTATCTTCAATTCGTCCATGCATGTCTTCAAATCTATCTTCAAATCATCCATCGTAGCTTCCACGCCAATCATCTTAGCTTCTACGCCTTTCTTTAAATAGTCCATCTTAGCCTCTACACCTTTCTTTAAACCATCCATCTTAGCTTCTACATCTTTCTTTAAACCATCCATCTTAGCTTCTACATCTTTCTTTAACTACTGTTGTATATGCTTTTCTTGAATGAGTTGTAGGTTTTAAGGCATTGGAGGAAGTAGAGGGTTTGGACCCTACGAGAACAACCTCAAAAATAGAACCTCTTGTAATACTTCTTCTTCCTTCTTCAGTAGTTTAAGTATTAAGGCTGCTTGTTTGCATACTTCTTGTTGGTTTATGCCCTTTGCTCTATTGGGGTTGTCAACCCATACCCTAGAGTGTATTATTCCCGTAACAGTTATTAGGGTAAATATTATAGGGTTTATGGGGTTGGAGTGATTATTAGTATAAATATTATATGGAGCAAGATATACCACAAGATGCCCAATAAAATTTATGCATGTTATCCGCAGGAGAATCATAAGGACTATGAACATGGGACGGTGAGAAATATATGGTGCAATCATCCTTATTCATGTAATAAGATGCTTAAGGGTCCATTAGACTATATGATATGGTAGTTATGGTAGTTATGTATTGTAATGTATGATAGGCCTACCTTGTTTCTTGTTATAAAATAAGGTTTATTAGATAGTTATTACTTAGAGCGATATGATCAAATGATTAAGGTAGGGTCATTAATGGTTAAAGTTAGACTTTCCTATGTAAGTATATATCAAAATAGATCTATCTTCATTTTTGTTTTACCAAGATTATAAAGGGACCACATCTCACAAGATGCAAACCTACTTTTCAAAGTAGAGATTTGATTCCTCTCTACCATAATTTTCAGCAATAAACTAATGAAATGTTTTAGCTATAAGAATTACAGTAGTTGACATTGAAATATTTTATTTATTATTCACATTCTCTACATTAAAATTTTAATACATGCTCGTCATATTCGAAAATAAAAAACATATATTCATAGGATATTACCTGTCTTGTTGTAATTATTTTTGTTATCAATCTTTTTTAAAATGTTATATATCAACTCCATATTAAACATTAGAGAGATCACAAATCTCCCTCTTAACTTAAATTAGGAAAAACCTATTGATGGAATAAGGACTCTCTCTCTCTCTCTCTATATATATATATATGTGTGTGTGTGTGTGTGTGTGTGTGTGTGTGTGTGTGTGTGTGTATAAATTTTTTATTCAACAAGCGTACTGAAATACTTGATTTATGAATTATGCATTATGTAATATTTTTAATATTATCTTTACATTTCATTTGTGAACTCCATATTAAGTAGTGAATAAATTATATATCTTCCTCATACTAAGAATTAAGTTATTTTTATTATTTCAATTATTGTGTTCTCCTTACTGAAAGTGGAAGGTAACTTTCATCGTATTTGAACTTGAACAGACACATAAACATGTTTTTTCCTTCCAAGGAAGCATTAACAATGTTATATTATTTTAGAACTTTTGATTTTAATAAATTGTTAGAGATTCCTATTGTTTTTTATTCATACTTAATATTAAGGAAAACAAGAAGTGGTGTTAAAGCACTTCCTTGAACTAAGTAGAAGCATTCTTTTTCCCATATTTCAATTTTTTTTCTTATGTATTAAATCAAAATTAAGTTAACGTAATTAGAAGTAAAGTCACTATGTCATCCAAAATATTCACCAATTTAATAAGATCCCTCTAAAATTTTATTTTTTATCCTTATTCCAACAAATGTTGTTATTATTATATTTTTTTTTTCCTTAAAATAGATTTCAACAATTTGAATATTCTTAATTATAATGTATTTTTTCAGAGTTAAGAGTTCAAAAAGACTCTTCACTCATATTGCAGCCTGTCACCCCTCTCATGTCCATTGATATTCTAGCAAGTTGGCTGACCTCTTGGCCAATTATGGCCTCACTCTAAAGAACTCATTGTTAGATAATATCTGGGATCAAAACATATTTGTCTCTCTATTCTCTTAGTGCCAAAAACAAGAAATAATAGACCTCTCCCCCCATAGTGGCTTCCCAAAGGCATTACCTCCCCAGCCACATTAATTTGATAGCTCATCATCCTCCCAACATGCAAACATCTAGCAGAGAAATGAGGAACTAGTCACCTCACGGATGAGAGTTAATAGAAGTGATCATGATAGAAAGTAGGCAAGGTACATGTTAATTACTCAGAAAAAAACTCAAATATATGTTGGTTAGTCATAGATGATAGATCCTCCATAGGAATGATACCAAATATTTATGATTGGAGTAATGCAACTCACTTTCACTAGAACATTTCCATCATGAAAAAACTTGGATGAAGGATAAAAGTATCTCCACAACTCGACATTTCCACCTACATCACTGGGAAATAAATCTATTTATTTCAAAAAACTCAGGTTTGAGGCATAATGACTGTCATCAATTCCTGCAATATTACACCACCCAAGAGCCACCAACTCCTTTATCAGGAAAATTTCAAGGCTTATGATAGTAGTATCCTTTGTAATTGGAGAATTCCAGCAGAGACGACCCACTATATTTGTGCTCAACTTGGATATCAGTTCTACTGTGTGGTGGGTAAGACTCCCGACTATCCATTTTGGTGCTTTTAGTGTTACTTTGTGTTTCTCTAGTTCGATCTTTTGATTGTTAGTATATTGTTTCTATGTATCCTTCCTTCGAATCTCAATTCCTTCCGGAATCATTTCCATCCTAGAGTATTTCTAACATCCCCCCCTTACTTAACACTTTGAAATTGCATCCATTTCTCCTTCTTCACCACTCTCACGATGTCTCCACACCAAATATTATCCTAATATTTACTCTCTCGAAACCATCCCCTTGTCTCATATATGCATTACCCAACCTTTTCACCCCATGACCATTATCCTTGATATACAATTCGCCCTCAACCCACTCATCACCATGACTATATCTTGCTCTAATTCCCCTAGAAGATGAAGAGGAAAAGGTTTCCCCTCCACCTGTTCTCCATGTACTACTTAACAAGGATTGGTACCATATTCTTGGGTTTACACTTAGGCTAGAAACTCTATGGCCAGCTATGAGCAACTCATTCTTGAACGTTTAAGGAAGAGAATTAAATAGGTTGAAGCTACAATCAAATAGGAACAACGTCACTATCCCACTACTCAGGTTACATGTAAGCCATAATTATTTACTAGCTACCCAAACCATGCTGGGTCACTTCCTCATTAAGATCCATTAGACTTAGTAGCAGCCCAACAAGTCCCCAAGCGAGAAATTTTTAATCTCTAGCTTTCATGAAGTCTTATCCCTTTGTTTCATTTTTTTTATTAGTTAAGTAGTAGCCAAACTATGTACTACAATACTCAACCTCAATGTTGTAATTGTTTTCTTTCATATGCAAGCGTCAATTTTTTTTCCATAATATTATGATTTTGCAGCTCAATCTTTGGTTAGGTTTCCTCCTAGGGAGGCGAGAGACTAATAATTTTAGACTATGTAACCTCTTACTAATTTAATATTAAGATTTTACAGCTCAATATTTGGTTAGGTTTCCTGCTAGGGAGGCCAGAGACTAACAATTTTAGGCTATGTAACCTCTTACTAATTTAATAAGTGTCTTATTTATTAAAAAAAAAAACATTTTTGGGGGGTATTGCCTTTTCAAAATTTTCGTTTGTTAGATGTTTATTTTATATTTTATAGTAGTTTTTATTGTTTTAAATTTTTTCCTTCAATAATTTTCTTTAAGAAGACTTACATTTTAAGTTTTTAAATTTGTTTTTCACAAACATTGGTAAAAAATACATTATAAAAGGTTGGGGAAAATCTCCAACAAGTGTTACAAAATTTCTTGGTTTGAGGTTATAAGATAATTTCTCAATCTTTAGATACATAGCTATAAATATCCTTTTGTATTTTGATTCCAAACTTCAAACTTTCCTATCAAGGATAGATTGCATATCATAAACGAAATATATAACATATAACATAGAGAGAAGGAAGGTGGGGTTTGCATGGGTGGTAGTAACTCTTGCTAATGAGAAAAAAATTGAAATTCTTTCTACAAACTAAACTTTTGGAAATTGGTATGAACCAAAGACATAATGTCATACAGATAAAGTGTAACCTTTTTGGGGACAAGCAAGAAAGAAACCATGAAAATTTTAATGCACCACTAGGATGACCATAATTGATGGAGTGGAGTCATTGAAGAAGCCATATTTTTGAGTCATTGCTTCATGATGCTAAGGATAGAGGATTACAATATATTTTTCCACGCTACCATCCATTTTCTCATGAGATTCAATCCTCCATTTGAGATATAGTAAAATGTTTAGAGGCATGTCCATATCCTTGCTTGGAGAGCTCTCCATTTTTTCCAATATTCCTGATACCACTTCCAGTACGAATAACAAATTTGGAATGGTTGTTTTGTGTTTTTGAAGGGATCTATGAGTGGATTGTAACTTCCCAAAATCCATGATTATTACGGTAATAGGGGAGAAGACAAGAGAAACTAGAAGTAGGCTAGTAGTAGGTTCAATTATCCACACAGAGCACTCAACGAAACATATTATTTCAAAAGTAAACCAAATGTTTATATCAAATTTCATTTTCTCTCCATAAGACATCCCATAGTGGAATCATGGGAAAGGACAAAGGTAGTCATATCCAGGACTACATACACGTTTGTTATTCATGGTGGGGGAGGTGGACAAGTGTTTTGCATCATGCAAGGAGATAGATTATGGATCCAATTGGTACTACGATGAATTTACACTTGGTCAAACATTATGCTATAGGATTGGATGAATGGAATAGATTTCCTTAAATGGCCCCCTCCCCCCTTGTTTCATGGTTATATCTTGATTGGCCCAGAAATCTTCCATTTGATTATGTTCTAATTTTAATATGAAACCACTCAACCTTCAATGCTAAGTGAAAAAATTAGTGCCCAAGGGGAAACTCAATTAGCGATGTCCATGAAAATAATGTTATGTTTGAGGAGGTTCAAGGTTCAAATCCCTTGACTCACTTGTGCTTGTGGAAGGGGTATATGCAAGAACCTAGAGCTAATAGTGATAGTGGTAGGAATTGACCAAGTGTCACACAAGTATGAGACCAACCCAATTGTTTATTCCTCTAGATACAAAAAAAAATTATAAGAAAAAGACTTGGTCTAAAATTGGGTTTATGATGGATGCCAATATTACATCTTTTGCATTTTGTCCTTTTACTAAGAAATTACTATCTAGCCATTACCAAACATTATTAATCATTTTGGCTATAAAAATATGATTAGAGAAATTCCTTTTAAGAAGAACATATGCTTCCATTGAATTTTTAGTTTTGATTTCAAATTTCGAAGTGACTTTTCCTTTGTTCCTCCCGGAAAAAAGATACCCCATCCCCTCTTACACCTACATCCCATAAATTGCCTTTCAAGGATCTACTAAAGAATAAAGCATAGCATGCACACATTTACAACCATTTAGAGAAATCATTTTAGTGTAACTAAAGATGTCAATATGATTTTGTGGGAATTTTAGCAATTTTTTCTCTTTTGAATTGCCCAAATCAATGGAAGTCAACTAACATGATTTCTCGAATTCATCTAACTAGGAAACTATTTAGCACGAGGAAGTATGGAAGAGGAATTCGTGGAGAGTGCACTGGGATTTTTATAACATGTTTAGGAAAAAGGATGGTTTCCTTGAATATGGCTTTATTTAGAGCTAGCTATAGCTTCCATCACAAAATTTGATTGGTAGCCATCTAGAATGATTTGAAACTTTCCTTGGAGTCAAAGAATCCATCATATTGTTTATTGTAGTTTGAAAACAAATCCTACTATGTTATTAGAAATGTGTTGTGAGGATGAAGATTTTCTTTCAAGTTATTTAAATTTAAATTATTATGTTAAATAAAATATTTTTAGATTTAAAATTGTAAAATGAAATAACTATCTTTCATTTTTTAAAATGACAATATTCATGCTATATTTTGTGAATTAAAAATTCGCATAATAATGAAAAAAGGGTAGGCTTACCTTAGCCTACCTTAGCCTACCCTAGCCTAGTCTACCCTATACTACCCTACCCTAACTTGGCCTAGCCTATTCTAACCTAGCCTAACATATCCTAAACTAGATATGCTAACCTAGCCTAAGTAAGCCTAACCTAAGCTAACCTAACCTAACATAGGCTAGCCTAAACTAACCTAAATAATCTTATTCTAGCTTGTCCTATATTATCCTATTCTAGCCTAGCCTATCTTAGCATAGCTTAACCTATGTTACACTATGTTAGCCTGGCCTACCATAACCTAGCCTAGCCTACCATAGCATAGCCTACCATGTGTTATCCCACCATAGCCTAATCTTGCCTAGCCTAGCTAGGTTTGGCCTAGACTAGCATAGCCTAGCCTTGCCTAGCATAGCCTAGCCTAGCCTAGCCTTTCCTAGCATAGCGTAGCCTAGCATAACCTTGCCTAAACTTGTCGAGCCTACTCTATGCTAGCTTAGACTAGCCTACCATACCCTAACCTAGCCTAGCCTACCCTATCTAGCCTACCCTACCCTAGTCGTGCCTAACCTACCCTACCCTAGCTTACACTAGGATACCCTACCTTAGCCTAGCCTAGCCTATCCTAGCCTAGACTAACCTATCCTACCCTAACCTACTCTATCTTATCCTATTCTACCCTAGTATACCTTAGCATACCCTCGCCTAACTTACTCTACCCTACCATACCCTACCTGTGTATACCATAGCCTAGACTAGCCTACCGTAGCCAACCCTATCCTACCCTAGCCTAGCATAGCCTAGCCTAGCCTACCCACCTTAGCCTAGCATAACCTAGGTTGTCCTAACGTACCCTAGCCTAGACTAGCAAGGTCTAGCCTAGCGTAGCCTACCTAGCCCTAACCTATCCTACCCTAGACTAGCCTACGCAGCCCTACCTTACGCTAACCTACCTATCCTAGCATAGCCTACCCTAACCTACCTTATCCTAGCCTACCCTACACTACCTTGCCCTACCATAACATAGCTTAGCATACCCTATTTTACTTAGCCTACCAGGATTACCCTTAACCTAGCCTACCCTACCATGGCCTACCCTAGCCTAACCTAGCCTAGCCTACCCAACCTTACACTACCCTACTCAAAGCTAAGCTAGCCTAGCCTACCTTATCATATCCTACCCTAACCTAGCCTACCCTAGCCTAGTCTAGCCTAACCTAGCCTACCCTAACCTAGCCTACCCTAGACAAGCCTACCTTACCCTAACCTAACCTAACCTAACCAACCCTACCCTACCCTACCCTACCCTAACATAATCTACCATACACTAGCCTAATGTAGCCTACCCTATCATACACTAGCCTACCCTACCTTAGCCTACCCTAGCCTAGCCTAGCCTATCCTACCCTACCCTACCATACCCTAGACTTTCCTAGTGTATTCTGCCCTAGCCTATCCTAGAAAATTCTACCCTACCCTAGCCTAACCTAGCATACCCTACCCTAGCCTACCTTGGCCTAGCCTTGCTTACCCTATCCTGCCCTAGCCTAACCTAGCCTAGCCTAACATACCCTAACTTAACCTAGTGTAACCTAACCTCACCTAACCTAGTCTAACCTAGCCTACCCTATTGTACCCTAGCCTACACTAAATTATCCTACCCTACCGTAAATTACCCTAGCCTAGCCTAGCCTATGCTAGAGAATGTATAAAACTCATAACGTTGAATGTTATATTTTTTTAATTAATAATTCACTTAAGTTAAAATATAAAATATTTAATACAATAAAGATCATGTTAGAGATGGAAATTAAAATGTAAAATATTGAATATAGTAAAGATCATATTAGAGAGAAAGAGAGATCATTCATTTAAAAATGAAAGTTAAAATGTAAATTATTTAATATAGTAAAGATTATATGAGAGAGCATTTAATTGGTTTAGTCTTTGTTGTTAAAGCATTTTTGTTATTGAGTGGTTATAGGTTTAATTATCTCAACAGTCTCAGGGCGAAGTTGATCATTTCTAGTCGATCTACTTGGTACAACTATTTTCTTTTATGGACGTAGCAATCACCAATCTAAAGACCATGAGCTCCATAGAAAATAGCATATATATATATATATTTCAAAACTCAAGATATTTCAAAAATAGTTTATAAATGATAGGTTAAATTGCACTTTTTTTTAATAATATTTTAACTCTAAGTGATAATATCTAATAGCTTCACCTAACATCAATGCTACCATTTATGCCAACAAATAATATAGACTATACATTTTAGTTTAACAATAGTGATGTTTTGTTTGGATGGGGTACATTTAAATAATTAGTTGAAAAATGTTACCTTTTCACATAAGTTCAAATAAATTTTAATATGTTTTATCTTTCATAACTTAATTAATAATATGCTTATGATTTCTAAAATCATATAATTGACAACATAAATAATAATAGTAATTTTATTTTTAATTAAAAAAACTTCGTAAACCATTAATATGAACAAATTATTTTAAATTTATTTATTTATTTATCTCTAATTATATAATATTTAAAACATACCTATTTAAAAAATTAAAATAAAATTATTAAAATGACCTTCATATTGATCACTTGTAGACTTTTTCCTTTGAAAGCGCAACTCAAAAGAACTTTTTTCTATCCACACATTCTTTTACTTCACAAATGGACTACGTGCACAGTCGTATTCCTCATTGTAGGTGTGTCTACCTTAGAAGTGGATAAAAAGTAATAGACTCTTAAAAAATATGTACTATTGAATGGGGTTTAGGGAACCGATACACATGTATCTTTCTGAAAGGTATCACTAGCATTTGCACCAGATGTTGCAAAGGAAATGTCGTAAGGCATAAATTCAATAAGAATCATGACATATAAAAAATAATTCAAGATAAAAATTAGCAAACAAAATGCCATTCAAAGCTAGGAGATAAAGGGCTCTGCAACTCAAACCCTAACAGCGGTAAAGCGGTGAAAACCTAAGGAAGTCGTGATGAATGTGTGGACAACCGACGCAGTCCAGTCCAACAAAACTGTCAGCGGTGAAAGCAGAAAAGGAATGACAGAAAATGTCACGAGGGGAGAGATTCCCTCCTACCGAGAAGTGGTGGTAGGAGACGGACAAAGCAGCCAGGAGTTAAAGGAACGGAAGAGCACGGGCCCGGTGATAGGAGCGGCCTGGCAATTAGGCCGTAGAGGAAAGCTCCTGCCATGTACAACAGAGAAACCCAGATATGTGATCCCAACGAACAAGCTGGAAAAGTACCGAAGTTACATGAGGGACCATGCCCTTATCTGCAAGTTTGTCAGAGTCTGGTTGTCGGAAAGGGACCTCACCAAGTGGATACAGCAAAAATGGCAGCCTCAAGGCCACATCGAGCTCAAGCTGGGAACGAAAGGCTTCTTTACGGTAATCTTCTCTAACCTGAAAGATAGAGAATAGGTTTTTGATAATGGCCCATATTTTTATAATAATGCCGGTTTGTTGTTGCGTTTCTGGGAAGGCTGCTATAAACCTAACAAGGAAAGCTTTCTGGTTGCTCCTGTCTGTGTCCGTCTATTTGAGCTTCCCACAAACTTCTGGGACCCGGATATCCTGGAAGGAATAGGCAACTCAATAGGAAGCTTTGTGAAAATAGCAGATACTACAAAGAAAGGTAGATACACCTCGTATGCCAGGATTTGTGTATACATGAACCTAGCAAACCCCATCCCCGACACTATAGAGCTTGAATACCATGAAGAGATCTCGCAGCAGAGCATAGACTATGAACACATCCCGTTTAGGTGTCGTAGATGCCATACCCATGGCCATCTAGCAAAGGAATTCCCAATAGCCCGAGAGGAAGAAGAAAATAGAAGGCCCCAAAGAAACAAGAGAGAGTCGGATCAGGAGGAATTCCAACAGGTGAGAAACAAAAAGAAAGCCAACAAGGAACCCACCCAAAGAGATAGGAAAGGCAAACAACCTCACACAGCGAAACCAAATAGTTTCACAATACTGCAGGTAGAAGAGGATGGGGAGATCAGCACATGGAAAAGCAAGAGGATAAAGGCTCACACTGCAGTGAAACCAATGAAAGGATCCTAGCTAAAAGAAAAGCCCCGAGTGAGACGGAAGAACAGGATAAGGAAATAGAGGAACAAACGGATCAGATGGAGACAGACCAGGAGTCTAGTAGGGAGGACCTAAGCTAGGAAGAGGAAGTGTTGGAAAATCTGTTGCACGAATGGATGAACCTGGATGAGAGGTTTATCCCCGAAGAGCAAAAGAAGTTGTATACTAAAACCTTCCAACAATACAAAACCAAATTAGAAAAAGGCAAAGCCCCAACAGCAGAAAACCAAAAGACTAAAAAAGAAACCAGATCAGACCAGACTGGACAAAATAAAGGGGGGGAAAAAGAGGAAGAAGAAACATCAAGGACTCCATACAACTCATGGGAGAAACCCTAGTCAACACTGGAAAAGTAGTCTCGCTATCAGCGATGTTCCAAACCCTCTCTCAAGTTAATCAATGATCTTGACCTCATGGAATATCATAGGCTTAAATAGTAAAGGAAAACAGAGACATCTGGCAACATGACTCAAACAAGACAAACCTCAGATCATGCTTCTCCAAGAAACCAAAATCCCGGGACAAAAAATTGAGGAAATCCTCAATAAAATAAAACCAAGATACAAACATGTCAATATAGATCCCAAAGGCAGTGCAGGAGGGATAGCTATTCTCTGGAACCTAGCTGAAATCCTCGCTGACTGGTGGATAGGAATGCCAAGAATCCTCACTGCGCGATTCAGACTAATAGGACAAAGTGAATGGGTTGTAATCTCAGCTGTATATGGGCCCCACACCCAAGCAGATAGAGATCTATTCCTCACTCAGCTGACTAAGCTCCGAAGTTTACACCAGGAACAGAGATGGATCCTAGCTGGAGACTTCAAATTAATCGCTTCTCGAGAAGAGAGAAAAGGTGGAATAAGTAGGGAAGACACAGAAATGGAAAGATTCAGAGAAGTGCAGACAGAATTAAGAGTAGTGGATATCCCAACCATCAACGGGAAATTCACATGGAACAATAGAGGAGGCGGTTCCAAATTGATTGCTTCAAGACTGGACAGATTCCTCATCTCAGAACACATAATCGAGCTGGATATCTTCTATGAAGCCTCTATCCTACCCTCAATAGGGTCGGATCACTGGCCAATAAAGTTGGAAATAGCCTTAAATAATCAGAGCAAAAAGAGACCCTTCTGGTTCGAGTCCTTTTGGCTCTAAGCCCCTGACTTCCTAGACAAAGTATGAGGCTGGTGGCAGGACAACAAAAGTGGAAAGGAGGGCCTCAGCAAAATGCGCTCATTTCAGCAAAGGCTCAAAGAAATTAAAAGAAAAATTAAAAAGTGGAACAAGGAAGAATTTGGCAATATCCAGCAGGAGCAGGGAAAACTCCAATCCAGAATGGAAAGAATCCAGCAGCAAATCATCTTGGAAGGCCAAAGTCAGGCTCTGGCGGAGGAGGAAGGTAGAGTAATCACCCAATTAGAGGAAAGGCGAAAACAGGAGGAAATCTTGTGGAAACAGAAATCCCAAATCCAATGGCTCAAAGAAGCTCACAAAAACTCCAAATTCTTCCACAAAGCCATGATAAACCATCGCCAACACAACATAATTTTCTCCTTGAAAGACAAGGAAGGAAACAGAGTGACTCAGCAAGATGAAATTGAATATCTATTGGTGGAGAACTTCAAAGGTATTCTCTCTGAACCAAATATCGACAAAGCCAAGGACATAGACAAAATCAGCCACCATATTCCTAAGAAAGTCTCTAGAGATCGAAACTTGGCCCTTTTTCGGATAATCTCCAAGGATGAACTGGAGGAAGAAATAAACAAAATGGCTAAAAATAAGGGCCCATGACCTGATGGATTCACCATAGAATTTTATCAGGCGACTTGGAGCTTCATGGGAAATGATCTACTTGATCTAGTGGAGGAATCCAGGTGCTCCAAACGCATGCACCATAGTTTGAACGCCACCATTTTGGCATTAATTCCAAAGTCTGGTTGCTCAGATGAACCGCAAGGTTTCAGGGCCATCTCCCTATGTAATGTTGTTTACAAAATCCTTGCAACTATCATAGTCAACAGGCTTAAGCCGATCCTACCGGATCTCATTGCCTCGGAGCAAACTGGCTTTGTCAAAGGAAGGCAGATCACAAATGGCATCATAGTAGCCCAGGAAGTGATCCATTCCATGAAAAGCTCCCGTGCCCCAGGCATGCTTATCAAACTGGACCTGGCCAAGGCATGCTTATCCTGGATATCTATCTGGAAGGTATCCTAAAAGCCTATGGATTTGATCAACGATGGATAAAATGGATCCTATCTATGGTTAGCTCCCTTGTCTTGTCAATTCTCCTAAACGGCTCCCCCTCTGAAGCTTTCACTCCTTCTCGTGGGCTAAGGCAGGGTGACCCCATGTCTCCTTTCCTCTTCATCCTGGCTACAGATGGCCTAGGCAAATTGTTTAAGGCTCAGGTTTCCAAGGAACAGATAAAAGGCCTTCGCATCTATGGAGAAGATATTCTGGTCTCCCACCAGCAATTTGTGGATGACGTAATGCTTTATGGTCATGCCACCCTAAAGGAGGCCCAAAGAATTATCAAATCCTTATCTCAATTTAGCAGAGCCTCCAGGATGGAAATCAATAAAGATAAATTAGAAGTGTTTTTCTTTGACACCTCCTTGGCAGTCCAAAGGTTCCTGGCTCGTACTCTAGGCTTCAAGAGAGGATCCTTCCCTTCCAAATACCTGGATATCATGTTACATGAGCACCAATTTCGGTTAGCCAACTGGAATCTTCTTATCAAGAAAATTCGAAATGAAATGGAGAACTGGACCCACCGCTCACTGAATGCCCCAAGTTGGGTAACTTTATTGAAATTTGTTCTGCAGGCCATCCCAAATTACCAGCTCTCATGCCAAGAAATTCCTAAGACTGCGAGCCAAAAGCTGGTCTCCCTGTTCAAAAATTTCCTCTGGCAAGGGACTAGAAAAACTAGAAAGTGGGCCCTTCTCTCATGGGAGTGGCTCTGCCGGCACCCTAAAGATGGCGGTCTTGGACTCCACGACCCCTTCACCCTCAATCAAGTAATGGGTGCGAAGCTCTGGTGTTGGTGGCTTCAGGGGGGCCCTGACCTATGGAAGATACTTTGGGAAAGAAAATACGACGAGACAGGGGAAATTGAAGACAAACTAAGAAGCACGACAGAGACCAGAGGCTCTGCAATATGGAACTAGGCTAGAGGCAACAATGATCTGATAAGGGAGCACAGTTTTTGGGAAATCTGGGAAAGAGACAAAGCCAAATTCTGGGAGGAATCCTGGCAGAAAAGAGACCGTCTCATTCAAAAAGACAACCTCCATGTCATCCTTACCTTTTCATCCCAGGCCGGGGCTTCAACTGTCGGCAACTTCTGGAAGCCCGAAGAGGCTGGATACTGGTTAAATTGGAAATTTAAAGAAGACTGGGTAGGAGCACCAGAAACCGACAGATGACAAGATTACTATACAAAGATGGCTTCTCGAAAAATAACAAAGAAAAGAGGGTATGAAATTCTCAGATGGGGCAAGCGCATACAATGAAATTTCACTATAGCAGAAGCCTACCACCTTCATAGCAACATCAACCATCATTCAGAAAATAATCAATGGAAAAATCTCTGGGAAATTAAGCATTGGCCTAAAATTTAATTTTTCATTTGGACTATTCTACACCATAGAGCACTCACCTGGGACCAAATTCTGTGGAAAGGAAGCCAAGGCCCGTCCCGCTACGCCCTATGCCTCTCCCAAGAGGAAACCATGTAGCATTTGATGAGCCACTGCTCCATCAACTCCTCCTTGTGGGACAACCACTGCAATTTGTTTGAGCTGCAACAAAGAAACCAGCAAAATATTGTAAGCACAATTATCAATTGGCCAAAAAAGCCTTACCTGAACTCGGCCGTTAATCATGCCTGGCTCCTCTACACCGGATTCCTCCTCTGAAGTGTCTAGAAAGCCCGGAATGGGGCCATCTTCAAAGAAGAAACCAGAACTACCGTAGTAATCTAGCAGCAAGTCATCAGAAACCTTCGGGAAACAATCCTTTCGGAATGCTGGAAGGACGAGTACTGGAAAGTCTCAACTCCAGAAGAAACTATCCTGAATAAACTAGAGATCGGACAGAGTATGGTCAACTGCGGGGATTCTCAAGTAGATATGGCCAAAGAGGTGGCTGAAAGCAACCAGTACAGATGCCCTCCACATGGATTCACAAAATTAAACTTCGACGGAGATGCAAAGCACAACCCAGGTGAGGCTGGCATTGGCAGAGTCTTTAGAGATGCAGAGGGAAACACTCTCAGAACTTTCGTGATGGACTGTGGGGAAGCTTCGAACAATGAAGCAGAGCTACACGCCCTGAAAAGAGGCCTGGAAATAGCTCTCTGGGCAAACTTCAAATGCCTCCAAATCGAGGGGGACTCAAAGCTGGTAATTGACATGGTCAGGAAGCTCCAGCAGCAAATTCCAGTGGAAAGAATCAGCAAAAGCTGGAGAACCGCTTGGCTGGTCAGCGAAATTGGGAAGCTCATTCCAAAAATTGACTATCTCCTCCTAACTCACACCAGGCACGCAGGTAACAATCCAATAGATTGGCTTGGGAATTGGGGTTGCCAGAACTGGGGCAAGGAAATCGATAGCGTGGGTCTGCCTCATCTGCATCAGGAGGAGAAAAATCAACTCCAGCAACTGCTAAACATTAATGTAGGAAGAAAAAGCATGGGAAAAACGAACAGCCAAGATCAGCCGGCATGCAGCGGAGGCAGAGATAATCTACATCAACAAGGCTGGGACAGCTCCTATGTGCGAAAAGGCAGAGGGGTAAGGCAAGCACATGAAGGGCAGGTGACGAGGCATGGCCAGAATGGCCGACCAAACAGAGGGGACGTGCAAGCTGAGGCATCATTAAAGAAAGATCTAGAACCAACTCTGGAACTCGAGATAATGGGCAGGCGAAGGATGACAGGTGGCAACAAGAGTCAAGTTAGGCTATGGCAAGAGTAGCTAGATGGAGAAGGGAATGGTGAAGCATGAAGTGGAAAGGACAATACACGCCACTTTCGAGATGGAAAAACCGGTTTGTTTGACAGAAAAATAAATGGACAAGCGGAGGCCGGAATTTCTATAAGCCAAGTGGTGGCATGCTCGACACGACATCGAGTTAATAAACCCGAGAAAATAGATGGCAGGCTCATTCCACTTGGCAGGAAGAATGACAAAGAATGGAAAGACGCTTGCTCACCTCTGCGACCAACCCTCCTCATCGGCCTCAGCAAGAGAAGGTGGTATGTTTCCTTCTGTCCTCGTCCCTCAGACATGTATGGTTGTTTCTCTGGTCTCTTGGTCTAGTTGGATATGCTTTGGCCCTATATGCAAACCCCCTCTCGCTGCGATGATAAGGGTCCCTCGGGCTCCTTTTGGTTTCTCCTTTCCCAGTCCCAGGATGCAGAAGATTTGATTTATGGTAGTGATATGTCATGCTCTAAGAGTTAGGCAGTTTGGGGGGCTTCGCCATGCTAATGGAGGGTCCTAGCACCCCGGTTATTCTCTTCTCTCTGGATTTCTACCGTGGTTGGCTCCAATTCTGTTCCTCCCCTCCGTTGACCAAGGCTATCTAGTTTCTTCACTCTGTTGGTTGGGGGGTTCTCCAGACTCCTGTAAGAAGGTGGCGGGTCTTTAATCACTGTGCCCATAATGGCACTGTTCCAATGTCACGTGAGACTACTCATGCTAAGCTCCTCGCCAAAATGGAACAGACCCCAATCAGGCTCTATATCTCTTACACTGACTCTCGGCTTTCTGCTGTGACAGGTAGGCCCAGAGGAAAAATGGCTCCAAGAAGGACCACTTCTAAATAGAAGAAGGAAGCTTGCACCAGTAGTCATTCAAATAAAAGAAGCAGGAAGCCCGACTTCGACAAACTCCTTCACCTGATTGATGGTTAAATGACTAGTATTTCTCCTGAGGTCCGCACTCTTGTCCATGAATAGGAATGCGAGCTGAGGGAAATAAGCGTGAACCAAGAGATTCCCCATGAGGACTGGGCTATAATCTCCGACCCGGGCACTTCCAGAGGCAGAAACTCATTATTCAATAGAACGTTACAATTCTGCTGGACCATGAAGCATGTGGTTGGCAGGGCCATGGAGGTTAACCAAGCGGTGCACGAAGAGGAGGATGAAAAGTGCAATCAAGCGGAAGAACTCCTCAAACGCCAACTAATGGAAGAATCAGCCTCCATAAAGAACATTCTCTTAAAAGAACTTGCAGCTATCCAAGTGCAAGTTTCCAGAAACCATCTGCTACTAAAAAAACATGGAGCAAATGATGCTGGAGCTCAAATGGGCCATTGAGCAGAAGCTCCTGAAGCCAGGTGCTAACGACTCTAAGCCTGCCCTGGTGAATTTGTCGAATGAAGATTAGTGGTGTGTTTATTTTCTCTACTGTTTTGTGATGAATCTGAACTATATCTAGGCACCTTTCTCTGTTACAGTAGTTAGTGTCACTTTGAATAAGCAAAACAATGGTTACGATAGGAAGAAGGAATTAAACATTTTTAAATTTTGGTCCGGCTTTCAGGCCAAAAGGTGGCGGTCTGGTTTCCCTCGGGTAGGCCAGCCACCCGAACTCTAGTTTAATGTATTTTTGATGTTATATGGAATGAATAATGCCTAACCTTGCAAAAAAAAAAAAAAAACCTAGGAGATAAAGAGAAATCACTTATGTTATGCCAAATTTGACAAATTCTATAACATTTTCGAACATAGATTGCCTCTTAATCTTTAAAGATGATATTTCAAGTTCCAATAGCAAATATTTCATGGATTTTGAAAAAATACTAGTAGATGAGTTAAACTAAATAAAATCATATTAATTCATGAACAATATGATAAATAACTAAACATGAATATCTACACAGGGTGATGATGAGAGTTAGCATGGAGGTATTGGTTAGTGTGAGCTTTTTTGTGATAAGCTTAAAAGGAAAGTGAACAATCATAGAGACGAGTAACAATGACATCTAAGAAGGGTAGGGATGAGTGCTCTTCCAATTCCCTTGTAAATTGGATATGCGAGGAAACATTGTTGAGGTGATGAAGAAAACCTTGGAGGGATGGAAGCCCATGAGGCCACACTACGAATGTGTCATCAATAAACTTCTACCAACTTTTGGGTTTCTGATGCCAAGAATTAAGGACCATAGAATTGAAATGCTCCATTAAGATATTTGCCACAAGGAAATACAAGCAAGACCCCATTGTTATTATTTATGTATGTCCATAGAAAATACGATTGTAAGAGAATAAATAAAGTTAATATTAATTCTAACTGGGATATTAATTCTGAAGCTTCAGGAACAAGGATTTTGGTAAAGAAGGAGACAAAATCAAAGCTGACGAAGATGTCATTGAGGTCAAAATGAATGGATTCTATGTTTTGGATAAAGTGGGAGGAATATTTAATGAAAGAATAAAATGTGTCATTAAAGGGTTGAAGCTTGGTGGCTAGGAAGCCAGAGAGTGTGAAATATCCAATACAAGGTATCCAACACATGGTCAAAACAACACATGGTCAAAACCTTGAGAGAAATTAACTAGCCACTAAGGACATTATGTATTGTACAAATTGAATCTGCGACATGGTGGAGACACCAAAAAAACATATTATGCTAAATGAAATAAAAATTGTTAAACACGGGCTAACTCGAGAGCAAAAATGAAATTGAATTCAAATTCATATTAGTGCAACTATGATATTCAGTACAAACTAATTCCTCTTCCATCACATCAAGCCTCATCTGAAAACATGTTTTCCTGCCCTGCTCTCCTTTCTGGATTGGATTTATTGATAAATAATCTGTGTCCATTTTTTCAAGTGGGTTGAGAGCTCGAGTTTTTGGTTTCATCTTATAAATGTGACCAAATTAACTACTTGTAATTATCTTCAGTAGTAGCCCCTTCCCGGAGAAATAACAAGCACACGCTTCATAGATTAAGAGAAATTATGCCTGTTTAAAATTTGTATTTATAAATGTACAAACCAAGTCTTCCTCTTATATTGGCTTTTGGAGATTCTTGGTTGTATTTTCTTGCTATCATCAAGCTTTTCAGAAAATCTATTGCTCATAATCCTCAGAATTAGCAATACCATCATAGAAGCTAGTTCTGAAATCACTGGAGCCTGCAACAATCAAGAGTACATGATGGTTATGTGCCAATGGCATCACAACAAAGAAATCTACAACCATATGAATTTCACACTAGCAACAAGATGTTGCAGTAATCTAATAAGTTAATCGAAGCCTGCATTCTAGAGAACTCTCGATCTGAGCTGGATTATCGTAAATACTGTCTCTGAAATTTACATGGAAGTGTAGAAGAACAAAATATTCTCCAATAGAAAGCTACGAGGTCTCCAGGAGAGATGTCATGCTTTTCAAATTCCTCCAGAATCCTCCACATATATCTCGACCTTCTTTGGCTGGTAATTATGATAATTGCTTCCCCATCATAAATTTCCAAGACTACCTTCAAGTCTCTGTTCTTGTCTGTTTTTTGTCCAGATTGGATTTCCAGCAGACGATCTCTCTTTCTCTTCAGTTGATGGAGATCCTCCTCGAGCTTTCTAATGTAATTAATGGCTTCCTCGTACAATCCACATCTGTCAAGTTGTATAAAGAATTCAAATATATAATTTAGGCCTGTAAAAAGCTTAAAGCAATCACTTGCGATGTTATAGTTTGATATAGATACAGTATGAGTCACAGAAGGCATTTAATGTTGTAATTACATTAGGAGGAGCAGTGGGAAAGAGAGACTCCAGTTTTGTACACAAGTATTTCATTTGTTCCATACATAACTGTTCTGTGACTATTTGGCTTTTTTTGGTCTTAAAATTTTTCATTTGATCCACATCTTGCCATACTATTTAAATAGGAAATAAAAAAATTCAGTCAAGGTTTGCGTGGCCACCAATTCCGGCTATCCCAGTTTCCATGCCTGATGCCTTCTCTGGAAACGCCACGATGGCAACACCATGCTGTCTTCCCAGTGCTTGTTCTCTATGGAGATAGAAAAGGGACATCATTTGGAGCTGCCTTGCCCCGATGGGTAGACCATGCAGGCTACTCCAGCACTGATTCATTGGACGTGGCTTACGAACATGATTGAGAGAGCTAGGCCACCATTTGGACTAGCCTTCAATCGCCGCAAATGATCACTTTTCCGGGTAACCCCACAATGCTTAGACCATGCAAGTTTTCCCCGCACCGCTTCTATTTGTTTTCTTCTGAATAACTAATGAGCAAATGTGGTCAAACATGTGTGTCCAAAATGGTGAATAAAGTGAGACTTGTACGTTGCAAAATATCCAACAGGTTTACATGTGATGCTCAAACATTTTGAAGATGGATCACGCTGGAAAGGAAGGGAGGGGTTTCAAAATCTAGAGGATAAGAGTCTTGTAGAAGTGGACAGTCTAAATAACATACATATGCATAACCAGCTTAGGGATATGGGGAGAGATCTTACTGAGGATTCAAGGTTTCCGCGTTGTCTTTGGCGTTGGACAGAGAAAGTAATCGATGATTTCTCGCCGCTATCATCTGTAAGTGCTCAATCATCCATTCCTATCCATTCCTTTTGTAAGTTATTCAATAAAAATCTGGGTTCAGTTTCTAGTTAGTTAATAGCTATTGCATATCGTTTTTCAGAATCGACAAATAAGAACCACTTCCTCTACCGTTATTGGCTATACTGCATTAATATACAAAAACTACAAATGCTTCTCCTGCCTTAGCCTCTGCTAGCTCTGCCCTAGCTACTGGCTTTACGAGGTGCGAGGAATGAGTTGTTCTATGTAATAGAGGTGTAGGCTTAGATTCACATATTTGAAGCGTTCAGTGGGACGGGTAGAATTCACTATACTGTGATTTGATGGATTAGTATCAACATCAATAGGTGCTAGTCCTCTTCATGAACTTAGTTCATGGTAAATTCCTCTATGTTATATGCTTCCTTTGTCCATGATGCCGCT
Source organism: Pinus tabuliformis (assembly GCA_031772625.1). Classification (NCBI taxonomy): domain Eukaryota; kingdom Viridiplantae; phylum Streptophyta; class Pinopsida; order Pinales; family Pinaceae; genus Pinus; species Pinus tabuliformis. Next base: position 122,193,980 of record CM062807.1, on the reverse strand, counting down.
ACTCTCTGTGCTCTTGCCTTTCCCACAAGAGCACCATTGCTTCTATAGGCAGGTGCTTGTGCTCTCTTTGTTTCCTTGTTGTAGGGCTCGTCACATTACTTGGTAATATGCCTTACTATGGACCATCAATGATCCCTTCCTCTTGCAAAATTCACACATGATAAAATTGCCAAAAAAAGCTGCGATCTCCAGTAACTAAAGGCCTTGGAATTAAGAAACTGCTCATAAATTAGAAATCATTTCAATACCAGACTGTTTTGAACATTTATCAAACTGAAGAGGATTCCAAATTCATTCAGAAGTTTAACTAATCTTACATATCTACATATCATGATTTGAGTGGTTGCAATGGATTAACTATCTGGAGCGTTTCTTGCAACAGATTAACTATCTGGAGTGAAACACTGCGAAAAATAAACATGTTGAGTCACAAGCCAGACTTGTTTGTGTGGTTGGGAAACCGAGTAGTAACCATTCTCCAATATTCAAATTCAAATCAACAGATAGTAATAACTCAATCATCTAATAGAATATCCAATGGCACAAATTATGACACAAAGGCAGTCAGGAAAGTTATTGTTAGAGGGGAATGCCTTATGGCATCAAATGTTACAAAGGAAACACCATAAGTTTTTGTACCCGAAGGTGTTCCCCTCAAAAGTGCAGCATATGAGTCCTTGAGGATCAATATTCTAATCAAACATATTCACGCATCTACCCATATTCTGAAGTAACAATACTCAGACAGTTGTCTTTTTGTCAGCTCTTCCCTTAGAGGATACATTTAAAGTAGCATATTCTAAAGTAACAATACTCAGACAATTTTCTTTTCGTTGGCTTTGCCCTTAGAGGATACATTTACAATAGGATTATTGTTGATATTCTCTAGTCAAAATTGGTTGGTTGCAGGGCATGCTATCAAATGAAATTACTGAAATTGCTGAAATTGGCGACTCTTGGTTTAGGTTTAGCTGCAAGAAAATTGTGGCTAAGTTGAACATCATTTCACTCAGGTGGAAACACCTTTAAATATTGGAGCCTGCTTGTTGAACTTCATTTCTCCGGAGTGGAAACACCTTTGTAATTTAGGATCTTGATCGTTCAACATTATTTCTCTAAAGTGATCGTATATATTACTTAGACTTTGCACCTCAATTGCTAAGGTAAGAATTTTCAGCTCAATCACTCAATATATTTGCACTTTTCTCTGTTGCCTGCTTTCCCTCTAAATTGTGTTCATTGATATTACTTTGCTACTCTCAAGACTATAGTACAATCTTATCCCAACTCAACTCCTGAAATTGTGTTCATTGATGTTATATAATTACTCTGCTAGTCTCAGGACTATAGTAGAAGCTTATCCCAACTCAACTCTTGAAAAGTGAGTTAAATTGTCCTCCGTGATCATGATTTCCTCAATTAGTTCTTGGTTGTACAAAGTTGAAGCATTTTCTCCCATAGTTACAAGAGCTCCATTCAATTCCATCAAAATTAGCATGCTCAATGGCAAGTATTACAAAATTAGCAAACAACTCTTCTAGAAATTATAAATTAAGTGTCTGTTTAGAAATAATCTTATGCTCCTTCATCATCATCTTCTCTTTCTCAGCTGTCTCAATCTAGGCTACTTTTTACATCGAACTTTTTCCACTTTATCCTCATTTTCTCTTTCTATGGTGTCTCAATCTATGCTACTTTTTCCATCAAACCTTTTCCATCTAATCTACCTGTACATGAGCTCCATAAATTCTGATCTTATCACTATTCATGGCAGAATTTTCCACCAAAATTATTGGATGGCCAACACCAATTTTCTTGTACAAAATAGATATGCATCATCAAATGCACAAGATTCTTGACAGCAAACAAGATTAAATCCATTTAAAGTGAGAAAACAAACTCTAAATTTGTCCATTATTTTAATATATTTATTAAATAATGCAAGGGATCCCATTTTTTTTAATATAAAAGAACTAATACATGAAATTAAAAGATAAAAGAACTATTCTTTAAAATATTTAAATTTAGATTAAGACTTAAGGTAATCTTATAACATTGATTAATTTCCATGATATTGAAAGCATTACTTAAAAATATATAAAATTTTGTTAGGTTATTAATACAAAACATAGTGAAATAAATAGGTGATATGAATGCATACTCAGTTGGAACAATGAATTATATTTTTTCTTTTACAATCAAAAGGTGAGATGAATGATGAATTATATTTTTTAATTTACAATCAAAAGGTGACATATATTTTTTTTATTTACAATCAAAAGGTGACATGAATGATGAATTATATTTTTTCATTTACAATAAAAAGGTGAAATGAATGCATACTCTGTTGGGAAAAAAAAGAATGCATACTGAGTTGGAACAATGAAATAATTTTTCTTTTACATTTAGGTCATGGAGGCCTTGATATCTTTAATCAGAAACTATGAGCTTGATAACCTCTACTCATGGATGTATTCATACTCGATTGGAGCGATGAATTGTTTTTTGAATTATTTGCAGGCCTTGATATCTTTAAAATAAAAATTCATCCTAGACCTGTTGAATTTTTACATTAGCTTAAATATATCTAGTTGCACCAACAACTTAAGCCTTTGTCATGGAAAAAAACATTGCACTAACATCTTAAGGCTTTGTAATGGAAAAACAACATTCATATATAATGGAAGTTGGAATGAGCATCTTATTGATAAGGTAGCTAAAACAAAAAAGGGTAACACCTTATGCTTGAGATATAGAAAAGACCCATAATGTTCATTTTGGAAGTTTTTTCTTTTCTATCAAGTTTCTCATGTTGTTGTAACTCGAAAAATTAAATTGAATGAAAATAAATAATTATAGTATAGATTTATTTTAATAGATTTATTAAATAATGCAAGGGATCCCATTTTTTTTAATATAGAAGAACTAATACATGAAATTAAAAGATAAAATAACCACTCTTTAAAATATTTAAATTTAGGTTAAGACTTAAGATAATCTTATAGCATTGATTAATCTCCATGATATTCAAAGCATTACTTAAAAAAATATTAAATATGTTCAAGCTATTAATATAAAACATATTGAAATCAAAAGGTGAGATGAATGCACACTGAGTTGGAACAATGAATTATATTTTTTATTTTACAATCAAAAGGTGAGATGAATGCATACTGAGTTGGAACAATGAAATAATTTTTGCTTTTACATTTAGGTCATGTAGGCCTTGATATCTTTAATAAAAAACTATGAGCTTGATAACCTCTACTCATGGATGTATTCATACTCGATTGGAGCCATGAATTATTTTTTGAATTATTTGAATTATTTGGGGGCCTTGATATCTTTAAAATAAAAATCGATCCTAGGTCTGTTGAATTTTTATATTAGCTTAAATATATCTCATTGCACTAACATCTTAAGCCTTTGTAATGGAAAAAAACATTGCACTAATATCTTAAGCCTTTGTAATGGAAAAAACATTGCACTAATATCTTAAGCCTTTGTCATGGAAAAAATAATTAATATATAATGAAATTTGGAATGAGTGTCTTATTAATAAGCTAGATAAAATCTTCCAACCACTTAAAAGAGATTTAAGAAGCCAAAATTTCCAACCACTTAAAAGAGATTTAGGTAAAACCCAGAAAGTTAAAAAAAAAACTTATGTTGTATACCATTTACTAAGATAAAAAAAAATGGCAACACCTTATGCTTGAGATATGGAATCTTCCAACCACTTAAAAGAGATTTGGGTTTTTCGGTAAAATCGAAAAAGTAAAGAAAAAACTTATGCTTTATGCTGTTTAATAAGATAAAAAAAATCACTAATTCCATAGTGTTTAGATATAGTTTTAATGCAAGGGATCTCATGTATTATGAGTTATCCAAAATATTCATATGCTAATGTTATCGTGCGTTGTTTTAACTGGAAAAATTAAATTGAATGAAAATAAATAATAATAGTATAAATTTATTTTAATAGATTTATCAAATGGGATCTCATTTTTATTTCTTAATATAAAAGAAATAATACATGAAATTAGAAGATAAAAGAACTACTCTTTAAAATATTTAAATCTAGATTAGGACTTAAGATAATTTTATAGCATTGATTAATTTCCATGATATTCAAAGTATTACTTAAAAAAAAATCTTCCAACCACTTAAAAGAGATTTAGGTAAAACCGAGAAAGTAAGAAAAAAACATATACTATTTTTTTAAATTTAAAATAACTAATACATGAAATTAAAAGATAAAAGAAATACTCTTTAAAATATTTAAATTTAGATTAAGACTTAAGATAATCTTATAGCATTCATTAATTTCTATGATATTCAAAGCATTACTTAAAAAAATATTAAATTTGTTCGGGCTATTAATATAAAACATAGTGAAATCAAAAGGTGAGATGAATGTTACTCATTTGGAACAATGAATTATATTTTTTCATTTACAATGAGAAGGTGAGATTAATGCATACTCATTTAGAAGAATAAAATAATTTTTTCTTTTACATTTAGGTCATGTAGGCCTTCATATCTTTAATAAAAAGCTATGAGCTTGATAACCTCTACTAATGGATGTATTCATACTCGATTGGAGGGATGCATTATTTTTTGAATGAATTTTTACATTAGTTTAAATATGTCTCATTGCATTAACATCTTAGGCATTTGTAATGGAAAAAAACATTGCGCTAACATCTTAAGCCTTTGTAATGGAAAAAAACATTGCACTAACATCTTAAGCCTTTGTAATGAAAAAAAACATTCATATATAATGGAATTTGGAATGAGTGTCTTATTGATAAGGTAACTAAAATATTCCAACAACTTAAAAGATATTTAAGTAGTCAAAAGTTTCCAACCACTTAAAAGAGATTTAGGTAAAACCTAGAATGTTAAAATATACATATATATGCTTTATACCATTTACTAAGATAAAAAAATGGCAACACCTTATGCTTGAGATATGGAATCTTCCAACCACTTAAAAAGAGATTTAGGTAAAACTGAGAAATTAATTAAAAAAACTTATGCTTTATACATTTACTAAGATCAAAAAATGCTAACACCTTATGGTTAAGATGGAAAAGACCCATAATGTTCATCTTGGAAGTTTTCTTTTCTATCAAGGCTTGGATTGATATGTTCAATAGTTTCATAAACATGTAAATGTCTCTTCTTTAAGAAGATATAAACCTCTGGGGGTAAAAACCTAAGCTATGCTACGCTAGCCACTCTAACACAATCTTTCCTCTTTATAATTCCCTAGAAACACTTTATTGTAACAAAAAAGAAATAACTAATTCCATAGTGTTTAGATGTAGTTTTAATGCAAGGGATCTCATGTATTATGAGTTATCCAAAATGGTTGTAACCAAGAAGAAACCAATAATTCCATAGTGTTTAGATATAGTTTTAATGCAAGGAAAAATTAAATTGGGTGAAAATAAATAATTGTAGTATAAATTTATTTTAATAGATTAAGTAAATAATTAAAGGGTTGTCATTTTTATTATTTAATATAAAAGAAATAATACATGAAATTAAAAGATGAACTTCTCTTTAAAATATTTAAATTTAGATTAAGACTTCAGATAATTTTATAGCATTGATTAATTTTCATGATATTCAAAGCATCACTTAAAAAAAATTCTTCCAACCACTTAAAAGAGATTTAGGTAAAACTCAGAAAGTAAAAAAAAAACTTATGCTTTATATCATTTACTAAGATTAAAAAAATGGAAAAACCTTATGCTTGAGATATGGAATCTTCCAACCACTTAAAAGAGATTTAGGTAAAACGCAAAAAGTAAAAAAAAAAAAAAAACTTATGGTTTATACCATTTACTAAGATCAAAAGAAGGTAACACCTTATGTTTGAGATATGGAAAAAACCCATAATGTTCATCTTGGAAGTTTGCTTTCTATCAAAGCCTGGATTGATATGTTCAATAGATTCATAAACATGTAAAAGCCTCTTCTTAAAGAAGATATAAACCTTAACACCGTCTTTCCTCTCTATAATCCCCTAGAAACACTTGGTTGTAACAAAAAAAATTCACTAATTCTATAGTGTTTAGATATAGTTTTAATGCAAGGGATCTCATTTATATTTTTTAATATAAAATAATAGTACATGAAATTAAAAGATAAAAGAACTACTATTTAAAATATTTAAATTTAGATTAAGACTTAAGATAATTTTATAGCATTGATTAATTTCCATGATTCAAAGTATTACTTAAAAAAAAAATCTTCCAACCACTTAAGAGATTTAGGTAAAACGTAGAAAGTAAAAAAAAAAAACTTATCCCATTTTTTTAATATAAAAGAACTAATACATGAAATTAAAAGATAAAAGAACTACTCTTTAAAATATTTAAAATTAGATTAAGACTTAAGAAAATCTTATAGAATTGATTAATTTCCATGATATTCAAAGCATTACTTAAAATAATAATAAATTTTTTTAGGCTATTAATATAGAACGTAGTGAAATCAAAAGCTGAGATTAATCTATACTGAGTTGGAACAATGAATTATATTTTTTCATTTACGATCAAAAGGTGAGATTAAGACTTAAGATAGTTTTATAGAATTGATTTATTTCCATGATATTCAAAGCAATACTTAAAAAAGATCTCCCAACATGCTTTATACCATTTACTAAGATAAAAAAAATGTCAACAGATTATGCTTGAGATAAGGAATCTTCCAACCACCTAAAAGAGATTTAAGTAAAACCCAATAAAAATTTGAATACTATTATTATTATAAATAAAATATTTTTAAATAAAAAATGATTACATTAACCATTTCAACTTGATAAGATATTATGCCCTATATATCTAAGAATTCCTACTTTTATTAAGTGGCATGATAGCCCTATTTACATAATCGTTGTTTTCAATTACCTAAACATAAATGTGCTCCATATGAAAATATGCATCAATGCCATAAGCTCTTGCATCGACTAAATTAGGCATCATACACATGTAAAGGCCTCTTAAAGAAGATATAAACCTCCAAGGAATAAAAAGCAAAGTTATGCTACGCACTCTAACACCGTCTTTCTTGTCTATAATTCTATAGAAACAGTTGTAACCAAAAATAAATCACTATGTGTCGATATAGTTTTATATGGATAAAATGCAGGACATTGGTTTCACCGATAGAGACTTTGGCCCACTCTACGAGGAACTAATTTCTAACATTATGAAAAGCTATAAAGTCTAGAGCAGAAACATAATTCGTTAATATTTTTAATTAGGAAATTACATAAATGTCCTTTATATACTACGAGATTGCAGGCCAGATTTTAAACAATTGGAACAATGGAGCCTTCAAGGATTGCACCATAGAGAACTTTTGAGATAAATAAGGGCTACAACAATATGTCTAAAAAAAATGAAAAAGGGGAACCTAAACCACCAGTTTTACCGAAAAGCATCATTTTGCAATAGAGAAATTTGTCATCTAAAAAAAATACCTGCGAAATTGTTTCCTGCTTTCTACCGCTTGACCCACTACCCTCATCAATCTTGTGAACTCGAGACTGCCTTCTTCGACCTTTCTACTTGCCCATGTTATTCTCTTATTGCCCATGCCCTGGATATGATGAACTTGCCACGGAGATAGTGAATAACTGTTGGTCAAAAGGAAACGTTGTTAGTAACAGTAAAAGTAAGTAGGCAACTGAGTAAAGGTAAATAGTCAGCACTAACTTAGCTAACAACTAACACAGCCGAGAAATCATAGCCATTTCTCATTGAGCACCTCAAACCTTCTGCAGGTTTTCAAATCCTTGGCTAGATATGTTAGTTTTTGGTTGCTCCGAAAGTGTTTTCACACTTGCTAGGAGAGTGCTTTATGGGATGTGAAAGGAAATTTGTTCAATAGAAACTACCTGAAAATTGAAATACCTGAAAACACTGAAAAATAACCACAAATGAGCCTGTGAACAACATATGTATTTCTAGCTTTTAGGTTTTAGCAGAGATAGCAGGAATCATTATCATTATCATATGCCCACCTGAAACCTGGTTCATAAGACATTTATTTCCAACTTCGTCAAAGTGTGAAAGTAATTGAAAGCAATGCATTCAAATGGAAGAAAATATCTTTAAAATGTTACCAGATCCTGTCTTTAACCAGGGCGCTGTAGTGGAATTGTTGTGGCTTTCCCTTCGATCAAAAGTTGTTGTCGCTTTTCATCCCTGTTGAAGAAATAAGAAGGGCGGCTGTTTCCTGTAAAAGAAAGATCCGTCTTTAACCAAGGAGTTAATGCACAAGAACAATTCCATTGTTTTGGCGTTAACTTTGATCAGAACTTATTGTCTCTTTTCATCCCTGTGGAAGAAATAAGAAGGGTGGATGTTTCATGTAAAAGAAAGAGAGAAGCATGCTCTTCAATATCAACACTGCCAGCGTCTTTTTCCACCAATTTCTCCTTTGGATGAAGAATCTATATACTAAAGCAAGTCGGCTTGAACCCTTGCTTAGTTTAATTGGACAATAGTTGTTCATTAACCTTTAGTTTTCAGAGGCATCCCCCGTCTTTGGAATTCAGTTAGGTTATGAAATTTGAGCGAATTAGTTGAGCGGTGGTACCCAAGTTAGTTAAGAGATTAACGAAGGAAATTTTTTCAATCATCTAACACCTAATCTGATGGTGTATAGCCATGACAACCAGGATTAGAGGAGAGTTCATTTCAAAGAGAAACGCCTTACAATGTAATTAACCACCTTAAGCAACCGATAAGGGTAAAAGAAGGTCTAATATTAGAGGAGAGGCTAAGAAGTAGCATTATTGATAGAGATATGATATTCACACCGTCACATTGGAGTAGTTATAGGTGATTAATATTCTTAGTTTCTATGACCTTATACCCCTAGAAAACCTTGTTTTATGAGTAGTATATTATTTAATTCGATTTGAAGCCTAAATCTCCCTAGTTTTCTTTAGTTTCTTGCTTGAAAAAGGGTTAGTGTTCATAACCTATCTTAAGTGGCTCAAGGTCAAAGAAACTTGGATGATGGTTATGAAAGGTGCTTGTACTCATAGGTGCAATTGTATTTTATTGTTTTTCTTAATAAAAATGGAGTATTCTCATCTTTCACTCCCGTAAATGTAGTTAGACTTAGTTATACCCATACTTGCATTTTATACCTAACTACATTGAGAAAGGTTGTTGTAACATTTGCGTCTTTTGAGGATTTTGATTTGATTGAAGGACATAAATAAATAGATCAAAATTTGGGATTCATCCTGTAGCAACTGCTAGAATAAGGTATGTAAATTTTCTAGCTAACGTTTTTCATTGTTTTTTTTTGTGACTAAAGAAATCAACAACTAGGCTAGTTTCACACTTGTGTGATATGGGGTCCATTCCTATCACAACCACTATAATTCCTAGGTTCCTACATATACCCCTTCTATATAAAGTAGTAATTCAGGGGGATTTGAACCACGAATCTCCTAGTACATAACACTTCATTTTCAAGACACTTTCCAATTGAGTTGCCTAATGGGGTATCCAACTAAAAGTTAATTATAACAAGTAGTTGAAGTCTAATTTTAAGTAAACACGCCTACAATTTCTCGAAGTGCTTTGTGATAACTTAACCATAGCTATCTCGAAAATCATTTCTAATAGGTAGAAATATTTGAGTTTTAGTCATTAGGGTGTTCCCTTAATTATTTTAAGTTTCTTTTAAGGTACTTTAGTAGCTCTTGCTATTCGCACCTTACTTACATTCCCATAAATTGGGCTTCATGAAAATCTCCAAGGATTTTGTGAAGTTGTATTCCTAATATGAACCCTATATGCACCTTTAATTATATAAAATGCATGCACATGATTTTTTTCTTCATGAGATGTACACGTATAGGTTTGTCCTATTCACAAAAGGTTAATGTAAATTTTCTAGCTAAAATTTTTTCATTTTTTTTCAACTAGAGGAACTAACAACATGGTTAGTTTCACACTTGTGTGACATGGGTCGATTCCTATCGTAACCACTATAACTCCTAGGTTCCTCTTTATATCCCCTCTATAGAAACAGTTAAGTCGGGGGGATTTGAACCTCAAATCTCCTGGCACATAAAACTTCATTTTCAAGATACTTTCTAATTGAGCTGCCTCATGGGGTATCTAGCTAAAAATTAGTTATAACAAGTATTTGAAGTCTAATTTTAAGTAAATAGGTCAACAATTTCTCAAATTTCTATGCAATAGTTTAACCCTAGCGATCTCAACAATCTTTTCTAATATGTAGAAATACTTGATTTCTATTCTTTACGATGTTCTCTTTATTATTTTCATTGTTTTTTAAGGTACTTTGGCAGCTATTTCTATTCGTATCTTACTTACATTCCCATAAATTGGGCTTCATGGAAATTTTCAAGGCTTTTGTGAAGTTGCATTCTTAATACAAACCCTATAGGCACTTTTCATTCATATAAAATGCATGCACATTCTTGTTTTCTTCATGAGATGTACATGTATAGGCTTGTCCGCTCACAAAAGGTGCATGTAGTTCTTGTGACATAAAAGTTCATAGATTCTCTCTATTTCTCTTCTATTCTAGTAAGATTTTGGGTTATTTGAAGGGATCGGGTCTGAAATGATTAGAGTATTTATTGCTTTGTCCTAGATCAGGTACATTTAGGGTTCATTTATAAGAAAACTAACTAAATTTTTTGTTTTGGTTTCTCTCTTTTACTAATTTTTTCATTTCTAGTTTGTCTTTGAATTTCATTTCTATGCCAATTTGTTTGATAAGGTATGACTATATTGTTGTTGTTTGGAACTTTAAGAAAAATAATAATGCTTACATTGTATAATTTTTTTGATATTTAAATTAAATATTCATGTCTAATGCCTAATGGAGACCTAGTTTATTGAAGAATAAGTGGAAATTGGAAAAATTTTCAATGCTATTAAGTTTTTAGTTTAAAGTGTTTGAAAACATCATTAGTTATGATTTCATTTCCTTTTGTAATGAATGAATCTTAAAACTAATGGTCAATCTTGAAAGAAACTTGACCTTTTATTTTCTACAAAAACCGACATAGTCTAGTTGCAAGAGCCTTTGTGTAGGATTGGAGGGTAAAATTTTCAAGGTTGCAGAAAAACTAGAATATCATTAATGTGTGAAACATTCATGAGTGATGCTCAATGAGGAAGCACCTTTCATAGAGGTTTGATACACTAGGTCGAGCTAGTTCAAGATATTATATTATTCCTTAACACTTAGATTAGTGGGTTATGTGTGTAAAGGGGTTTTAAGTAAGGTGCAAATTCCTTAGGGTAACACCATTTTTTATAAATATTTGGGTCTATGACTTAGTCCTACGTTCGCTTCCCATATGCAAAACATTGACTCATGAATACTTGACCTTGTTATTAATCATGAAGTAGTATCTTTAGCTGCTCTTCGTAGGGAATGTTTCCTAGGTTTGTGAAACTATGAAGTGCCTATGATAGCCAAGACACATTCATAATAACCATCTTTATTCTCTTAGAGAGTTCTTGTATTCATGATGATAGTTTCACCTTAGGTGATTTTTGAATGAAGGCTAACATGACCATCTTCTTTAGCTTTGTTATCTAGCCTTGGGCTCTAATCATCAAAACTAGAAGGTTATTTGATAAGCTGTTCACCAATTTGGATTTGTGTCTTAACCACATTGGAGTAATGTTTGGAACAATATTTTTACTTGTTCATCTATCTTATAAACTTGTGGTTGGGTGCTATCATTTAATTCTTAAATGATGCTAGGTTTCTCTTTTCTTTTCACTTCTGAATTTGTAATTCAAAGTGATTAACCAAATATTAGATACTATCCTGGAAGGACCAATGGTATGTCTCCATAAATTATGGAGTTTCCTTCTCAAGGGTACATGATATATAATATTTACTATAGTTTGGGTGAACTAGTAGAAGAGACCTTAGCATGTCATTGGGAAACATTTCCACATGGGGGGCCTTGTAAAGGACGAGTTACCTTGTGAAGGGTTTGTATATGAGAAATAATACTTGTATGTGTCTTTGCTAGAACATTGATGGTTATAGGAGGGATCATGGACGGGTGAAGCAAAATGCACATTGTAAGATGGTATTTGGAATGCAAAATAAAATTGATATTGCCCCTTTTCATCATTGGATGATGTGGAATTCATTATATATTGGGAATGATGGGACTACTGTACGCCCCATGTACTTTACAATCATATGGGAGTAAGGGTAGTCAGAGGGAAACAAAATATTATGGTCCCTTTTGTTGCATTTTATTTTTTGGTTCAAATTTTAATAAATTATGAAAAAATTGAATGCAATGAATTATGAACACAAAATATGGTTGGAACGATAGGAAAATTTTACATGATGATGTGCAATAATATAAAACCACTAGGCCTCAAATATCTAGCTACTTTTACATGTGATTATGTAACTAAAGCTTCCAAAAGTTAAAAAAATGGGGAATGAATCCACCAAAAGAAACTAGTGAAGGTTGAAAACAAGGTTATAATGAGGTATATTAGTGGAAATTCAATAGTGGCTAGAAATGTTTCCCAATAACCATTAAAAATCACTTCCAATGCAATTGCATTCCATAGTCACCACTTTAGGTAGATGACGAGATGACGTATGGTGTCATTAATAATCCACTTTCATTAGTGTAGGTGGAGGGATTATAGGTTTTCAATAATGCAATGATAGGACGAGGACCCCAAAAGAGTTGGATGACTAAAGCATTTCCCATTGGAACAATAAAATGTCACCCACCAACACTTTATGGGAATTCATTTACATTAGCTTTTTTTCACACTAATTATAAAATATTTAAAATTCCACAAAGATAAGTTCTATGTTTAAAAATGTAGGATGAAAAAGGAGGATTAATTGGATTCCTACAAGCAATGTCCTAAATGATATATAATTTTATTTTCTGACGTTATAATGAAGGATTTTAGTTGGTTCAATTTAGATTTTGTTTTATAGAGTTTATAGTTGGGGTGATGGCCCAATTATGTTGGATTTAGGAGTGATTGTTTGGTTTTGATGTGAGCAATCACACAAGTTTAATATTTGTAGAATGCAAACTTTTAAGCTTGGTATACATCTAATATTAACTACAAACCCTATTAAAAAGCCCTAGATATTACTTGTTAACATTCTATGGTTATGTTGTTATGTAGGCTAGAACCATTCATGGTCCCATTTTGTTATAGTTGTACCCTTTGTATTCTATATATATACCAAGGATACCTACTCTTAAAATCATCAAATAATGTCTTGTACATTGCATTCATTCTAAAAGGATATTTTCCCTCAAAGTGGGCTATAATTATTGGTTTGTTATCATTTTTAAGGTGGAAGGTTCATAAATTTTATATTAGAGCATATGATCCTAATTTTTTTTTTACTTCAAGCAATTCATCATGGAATTTTTCTATAATTTTTTTCCCTAGATGCTTCAAATGAAGGAAATTTTAAAATGTTGAGGAGATATCTCATGGAACATCTAGTTAAAATTTCAAATTTTGATTTGCTTTACTTTCATAGATATATATATGGAAGTTAGGGTTTATGGTTAACCCTAGAATATGTTTCAAATGAGTCATCTTATATTTTTTTCTATAAATTATATTTCATAAATATTAAACTATAAAATTTTTCACATTGAGATGGAAATGCAAGGTATGTTTGGTAAAAATTATATATTCTGGGCACCTATAATTTCTTAGATATATCATGTGGAAGTCAAGATTTGCAAATGGCCCTGAAATCAATTTCAAATGAGTGAACTTTGAAATTCTAGCTCCTTTTTTCCCAGAGACACTTTATATTGTGAAATATTTAGAGATCTAAGGAGACACAATGAAGCATCTCAGTTAAAAAATTTAGAATCAGGTTTTAAGAATAGGACACGTGGTATGTAATATAAGTATTCTCTTGTGGGGAGCCCAAAAATCAATAATCTTTTGAAAAAATACCATCAATTTTTCTTGGTACATCAAATTCTAGCCACACTTATTGGATTTCAGAAAAGGTGTATCATATTATTATAAGCCAAAGTTTCAAATTCAAAAGGAGTCAAGTATGAACTATATGTCAAGAAATAGGTTATCCATTCAAATATTCTCCAAATTAAGTTTTTAGAGTTACATAATTTATGCATGAAATAATTTTCTATCCGACTAATATTTTTTATGATTGAAGTTGTGATAAAGAGGGGTAATAGTATTATTTCCCAACATGCCTCAAAAGAAATCTACTATAGTAATTACACCTTGCAAAGGATCATCTAGGACTCATGAAGAAAGTGAAGACTTTGAATTTAGGTTCTCCCCATTGAAGAACAAAGTTAATGAAATGGATGGCAGTATGGTGGACAACGTGGATTTCTTAGGTTCTCAAGAGAAATCTAAAATAGAAATGATGGATGAAATGTAAAAAAATATGGAGGAAAATAAGGAAGAAATATGAAAAGATTTCAATGATGAAATAAAAAAAATCCATGAATTACAGAGAAAAGATTGTCATGGAAAGGCTTCTTAAAATTGATATCCAATGAAATCATGAAAACATGGAGAACAATTATGTTAAAATTGAATTACAAATGGGAAGTATTTTAGCAAAATTGGAGAGCACAAATATTAAATAAAAAAACCATAAATATGATACTTCACTCTACAATCCTCATATTTAAGGCTTGAAGGCAGTGCCAACGAACTACTAGATTTCAAATATAAATATTAGGAAGCTTGAAATAATGATCCTATGAAATTGATATTATATATAAAGCATTACCCTGATCAACATCGAGCGGGAACCTTACAAAAGCTAAATATTGTAGCCATAATTTTACAGTAATATCAACATGTATGGCATTAATGGTTTTGCAGAAGGAGAAAACATTCTATCATATACTCATATATTTTCATACAGGAATTGATAGCACATTATGGGGATATTAATAATAATACATTCCTCAATTAATTTCTAAATATTTGGAAAAATGGTCTAGTTACAGAGCACATTTAAAAATTCCAAAAATTGAGTCTCAGGCTAAGGAATATTTCAAAGGACAATTTATTAAACCTATTTATAGGAATGTAAAGGAAATCCTCTTACATGAGATGGGGCTCTTTATACATAAATATTTAGGGAAATATTTTAGTCTAGCAATGAAGGTTGAAAGTAAAAATGTGGCCACTAGAAAATTGGTCTCTTATAACTTTATAAAAAATCATGCTTCCCATATTAAATGAACAAGGTTGACACCTAATCAAATGGATGAAAGAATAGACAAAAAATGTGTTTCAAATCTGGTAGAAAGTATAATAGCATGTTTAAATGTGGTGAAAATAAATTATTCTACATAGACTATGACGATGAATAAGATGAATAAGATGAAGTATTGGAACCATCAATATATGTAGAGGTTGAAGTAGCTACTCCACCAATATATTTTTATCCATTGGCCAACACCATTACTCTAAAATCCCTTAATATAGAAGGATATGTCAAAAAAAGAAATTTAACATTGTTGATTGATTTATATAGTACCCATAACTTCATCAATTACATATTGGAAAGCTTCTTAACTACTTTCTATATCTAGCACTAGGAACTCAAGTAACGATTACAAATGGAAGTATCGTAAGCTGCCCAGGAAGTGTCATAGTATTAAGCTGAATATATGAGGTATTTATTATATATTTTCATGATTATGTTCCAAAGGGGTGTTTCTAATGTTGTATTATGGGTCTAATTGTTACAACCATTAGGAATAGTATCCATTAATTTTGATGTTCTTTTCACGATATTTTCCTCAAAAGGAAAGAAAATTAATCTTATAGGTGTCCAAGGGAAACCAAGGTGCAATTGCATAATTTTTCATTATATGTTTAAATATCTATATCATCTTCTCTAGTGGATTTCCAAAATGTTATCAATAATCATTCCAAGGTATTTCGATATATGCCTAGGGATTCAACCTGCTTGAGATCATGACCATACAATTCATTTTCAACCTAGAAGTGTATCACCTAAAATTATGCCTTACATGTATCCATATGCATATAAGAATGAGATTTGTTGTATTGTTAAATAAATGTTAGAGGCTAGCATCATTCAACCTAGCCATAGTGTTTTCTCCTAGCAAGTGGTAATGTTATAAAAAGGATGGTTCATGGCCCATGTGTCTAGATTACAATATATTGAAAATAATGGAAATCGAATATAAGTTTCCTATTTCTATTATTCACAAATTATTAGACAAATTGCGTGGAGAGATTTTCTTTACTATGTTGGATCTCCATTGTATATATCATCAAATTAGAATGAGGTAAGAATAAATTCCCAAAATAACCTTTAGAACACAAGAAGACCATTATGAGTTTTTGGTAATTCCATTTGGAATTACAAATGCACCTTCAACATTTCAAATATTTATGAATTCTATTTCCAAAATATTCCTTAGAAAATTTGTGTTAGTATTTTTTTTATGACATATTAATCTACGATAAATCCTAGATAGGGTTTTAGCACTATTGAAAGAATAACAACTTTACGGAAATCCTTCCATGTGTGCCTTTGGGGTTCAAGAAGTGGAATATTTGGGATATATTGTATCTCAGGGGTATGTTAAAGTGGATCCTAACGAATAAAAACCATGGGGGAATGGTCAATCCATAACACCGTAAATAATATCAAAGGATTCTTAGGATTGATAGGATATTACTGCACATATGTGAAGAGTTATGGTCAAATAGGAACACATATAAAAAATTATGGGAAAGGGAAGCTTTTTATTGGAATAAATAAGTAACCAAATATTCCGAAAGACTTAAAGAGGCTATGTTTGCCATTGACATCCCAATGACACATGACCTCACAAAAACTTTCATTATGGAGTGTGATGCCTTAGGCCATGACATTGTGTTATGCAACCAACTCAGAGAAAAGATAGATCAACGAATTAATAATTATCCTCTTCGAGGGGGAAACCTTCTTTACATTACATAGATGAACAATTCTTGGATGATAAAAATTATAATACCTCCTTCGTATATATAGGAGTCTAAGGAGTCACAATATAATCAGAGCCTACATAAGAATAATAATGTAAGGGCACAACAATAATAATAGTGGGCTTCTATGGGGCACAACAATAACAACATGGGGGATACATGGGAACAACAATAACAATAGGGGAATACAATAGTATCATAGGGACCTAACATGCCCCTATCCTTCAAAAAAGTGTTTTCCTCAACACTTGAATACTTTCAAATGCTTCTGTATAAAATTATCATCCTCCCATGTGGAATCTTTGGTGGGTAAGTTCTTCCACTTAATGAGATATCCGAAATTAATCAATTTCGTAGTTATTGGGTTCTTGTTTTTGTGTCCTCTTCAAGCTTAAATATGAAATTTCCTTCTTCGTCAAGTTTTGGAAACAATTTTTGAACTAGGAGCTTGTCATCGATAACCTCCTTTAAGCATGAAACATGGAAAATTGGGTGTACTCGGGAAGTTGCAGGAAACTCCAATTTGTATGGCATAGTACCAATATTTTTCAACACCTTGTAAGGACCATAGTACTTGGGTGATAATTTATTATCCTTCTTAGCTTAATTGAGGGACATTTATTTGTATGGTTGTAGCCATAAAAATACTCAGTCGCCTACATCAAAACTTCTTTCAATGTGATGTTGATCTTCTTGTTGTTTCATTCAATTTTGTGCCAAAGTGAGGTTATCATTTAAGAGTTGTAGAACATTGTGTTGATGCTTGATGTGATATTCCACTTCTTGAACCTTAGAATTTTCTCTTAAAGATGATGTGATGCATGGTGGATGATATCCATAAAGTGCCATATATGGGGTCATTGTTGCTATAGTATGGAAGGAAGTGTTATACCACCATTCAACTAGAGGTAACCACTTAACACATTGTGTTTGTTTATCAGATACAAAGCAAGAAAGATATCCTTCCAAACATTTATTCACTACCTTAGTTTTCCCATGAGATTGATGATGATAAGATGAGTTATGAGCTAGTTGAGTATTAAGACAAGAAAATAATTTTGTCTAAAAATTTCTAGTGAAAATGGGATCTTTGTCACTTAAATAATCTTTGTTTTTCCATGTAGCTTTTGAATTGTTTCCATAAATGCACTAGCAATTGTACTAGCTTTAAAAGGATGAGATAATGCACAAGAGTGTGCATACTTGGTAATTCTATCAACAACCACCATGATGAACTCTTTCCTTCAAATTTGGGTAAACATATGATAAAATCCATTGAAACCTGCTCCCAACATTGACTTGGAATAACTAAAGGTTGTAATAGACCTGGGGTCTTAACTGTCACATTTTTGTTTTATTGGAAAACCAAAATTTTTTGCATAAACTTGTGAATATCAAATTTAAGGCCATCCCCAAAAAAATCCTTCTTGACCTTATGGTAAGTTTTTTAAAATTTTTAGTGCCCTCCTAAGGGAGATGTATGCAATTCCAAAAGAATCTTTTTCTTGAGTTGGGAATTATTACAAACATATAAGCAATCTTTGTACCATAATGAATAATTTTTTAAGATAACCTGAGATATTGCTGAAGGTATTGAATGAGTTCCCACATCTCTTCGTCATTCTTCTATTCATACCTCTCTTCAGTTATCTAATCATGTTGGATAATATAAATGGTACAAAGAAAATCTTCCACATCCTCATTCTTTCTTGAGAGTGCATCTGCAACTACATTTTACTTCCCTTTTTTGTATATGATTTCAAAGTCATAACCCAACATCTTTTGACCCATTTTTTCTTCTCTTCTGAACATAATATCTATTCCAAAAATAATTTAAGACTATCATGATCTGCTTTTACGTTGAAGTGTCTTCCCATTAGATAAGGTCTCCATTGCTTTAGTGCATGTAGTATTGCCAACATTTCCTTCTCATAAATAGGTTTGTGTAAATAATTTTCTTTTATTGGATGACTTTCAAAAGAAATGGGTCACCCTTCTTGCATTAAAACAACACCAATTCCATTTCCTAAGACATCACATTTCACAATAAAGGGGTTTGTGAATTCATGCCTAGTTAAGACTAGTGCTTGGCACATTTCCTCTTTAAGATGTTCAAAGGCCTTAGTCACTTCTAGAGTCCAATAAAATTCCTTTCTTCAATAATGTTGTCAGAGGTGCTACTATTCTCCCATAATTCTTAACAATGTGATAATACCCTGTCAACCCAAGAAACCTTGAAGATGCTTTATGGTTGTGGGGATTTTCCATTACATAATGGCTTTAATTTTCTTAGGGTCTACCTTAACACCCAAATATTCCACCTAATGTACTCCAAAGAAACATTGGGAGTTTTTTTCGTATAATTTTTTCTCCTCCGATAGTTTGAGTGCCCTGTCAAATTGTTGAACATGATCCTTCCAAGACTTGTTGTAGATTAATATATCATCAAAAAATACTAACACAAATTTTCTGAGGGTTTGAAAATGGAATTCATCAAACCTTGAAATGTCCAAGGTGCATTAGTAAGGCCAAAAGTCATGACCAAAAATTCATAATGACCCTCATGAGTTCTGATTTTTAAATGTCTTCAGTCTTCATTCTAATTTGATTATATCTTGAGTGAAGATCCAACTTGGTGAAGTAAATTTCCGCATGTAATTCATCCAAAAATTCATTAATGAAAAGAATAAGAAATTTATCTTTAATAGTGAGCTTCTTGAGCTCCCTATAATATGGAAATATACACCATGATCCATCATTCTTGTGCACCAATACTATTATAGCAGAGAAATAACTATGACTAGGTTGAATTATACCATCCTCTAGCATTTCTGCAACCATACGTTCAATTACACTATTTTGGGCATAGGGATATCTGTAAGGTTTTATGTTTGGAGGAACACTTCGTGGAATCAAATCAATAGAATGATCATGATGATGAAAAGGTGGGAGGCCTTTTGGAGTCTCAAATACCTTTGAATGATTTTCCAAGGCCTTTTGGAGATCTAGAGAAATAGATGATTTTGATGTTTGAAACTCTAGTGAGCATAATTGTGCAACTACCCCCCCCCGTTCTGTCCTCAAAATATTAATCAGGCCATTAGAGATGATTATCTTTCCTAGTTTCCCTGTAATACACCTTAATTCAACTTCCTTTCCTTCCATTTTCTTTTAAGAAAAGTTCTTGAAAATTAAAATCTATTGTCACAAAATATTGTAACCATTGGACTCCTGGTACAACATCAACACCACCCATTGGAATGGAAAGTATTGGAATATTCAATACATATTCCCTTATGGCTAGCTAGATATCATGGCACTTTCCAGAGAAATTTATAGTTCCTCCATTTGTAACCATCACTTGACACTCAGGTGTTGGATATAGGAAGAAATTTGATTCCTTGGCTATCTTACAATGATTAAAATTATGAGTACTACTTGAATCAATTAGCACTTTTACCTTTTTCTTCTTCATATATCCTTCTATCTTAAGAGTTTGAGGATTGGTAATTCCTACCAATGCATTGCAAGATATGCTTGGATTAATTTCTTATTTCTCTGGGGTGGGTTCCTCATGTATATCCCCCTCTTTTGATATTTATTTTTCCTTTTATTCCTCCTCTTCATAATCTATGTAGAATAATTTATTCTCAACACAGTTATGACCTTTACATTATTTGCTATCATAACTATAACAAAGGCCATTTTCTCCTTTTTCCTCCAATTGTTGTGGAGTAAACCATGTAGGTTGTGGAAGACTAGGAGTAGCAACACTTCCATATTTATAGTTGTGAATGGTATCATTAATTGTTGCCATAATGTTTCTTTCAAATTTTCTGGCCACCCTGAATGTCTTCTCCGATGAATCAGGTTCCCAAAGGTGAACCTCATGTTGGATGTTATCCTTAAAAGTCCCTATGAATACATGAATCATGTACTCCTCTAGAATATCAATTACCCTAATATTCAAGATTTTATTAGTCACCCTGATATTAAGCTTTTGTAAGTCCTCAATGTGCTCCGCCATTGCACCCTTTTGTTTGAAATTTATCAATTGGGATAAAGAAGGTTTCGTTATTTTTATATTCATAATGTGTTATCATTTGCTGTGTATAAATTGACCAAGTGACAAGTGGTTCGCAAGAATGAAGCCTTTGATACCATTGATTGGGTTCTA
Source organism: Pinus tabuliformis (assembly GCA_031772625.1). Classification (NCBI taxonomy): domain Eukaryota; kingdom Viridiplantae; phylum Streptophyta; class Pinopsida; order Pinales; family Pinaceae; genus Pinus; species Pinus tabuliformis. Next base: position 122,172,749 of record CM062807.1, on the reverse strand, counting down.
AATACAAATATGTAATGTGTACCGTTTATGTGTGTTGCAGATCACGGAGATCAAAATCTTGCTCCATCTATAGTATCCATATTACGGGATCCTTGCCATCAAACTTCCTCATATATGACTTTGGAATGTGGTTGTTGTTAAACCAAAAATTGGAGTATCTAAAATCATAATTCATATTCCTTTTATCCTCATCATGATTTTTATGGATTACCTTGTCACCATTGGGAAGCCTTTCTTCTAGCAACTTTCCCAAACCTTCCTTGAACCCCTCTATCTTAACATTCATCATTGCTTCCATGTTTGATTTTAAATCATCATTCAAAATTCCCATGTCCATTTTTATACCATCTATGTTAACATTCACCATGGCTTCCAATTCATTTTTTTATACTTTTTGTGAGACAAAAATTTGTTGCACTTGGTCTCGTAAATTTGATATATCATGCTGCATTTCTTCCTCTTCTTCATGGATCACAAAAGAGTTTTCTGGTTGCTTAGTAGATGTGTCCATTTTTTTTTGAGCAATTTTGAAATCAAACAATGATATCTATGCTCCACTATGAACTTTGAATCACTTCAAACTGAGTTTTCAACTAAAAGTTAGGTGAAATTGAAAAACAATACACACCTTTTTGTTGTTTTTTAGGAGCTTGATATTGAAAGTGTTGTATATATGTAATTTTGGATCTCCAAGATCTAAAATTTCATCCCATAGTATCCCTCTGAGTCTTATTTCCAACCCCACAAGTTAGACCGATATTGGATTCTTCGAGAAAGAGTTACGCCCAATCTCCCACAATGCCCTGATTATAGGCTAGTTCTGTAGAGTGAACTTGTACAAAGTGCCACATGTCACTGTTTAAATGTTTAGCCCTTAAAATGATACCTGAAAAAAAACATCCTGTGTAATTTTAATCACTTTTTTCAAAATTCAAATCCGATGCTCGGAGAGAAAATTATGATGATTTTCGCTAGGTCACCTGTTTGAGATGGAATTTTGGAGCCTGGAAAAGTCCTAACTTCCTCAGATCATATGTTATGTACCTAGGGGGGATAATATGGGGTACCAAGGGAGGTACCCAAGGTAATAATGTAATAATGGGATGGGCCATAGTAATAAATAAGGTGGTTAACCCATGTCATGTAAGGGACCACAAGTAGTTAATAATAATGTAATGGGCTCATGGTATTAGTTGATGGTATGAGGAAACCATGGTAATGGTACATGGTATTGTATGTATGAGGCCTATATAAAGGCTAGAGAGTCCACATGGAGGACATGAAGATGAAGATGAAGAGAAGTATTCTTGTATGAACAGGCATATGGCTTGTGGAGTGTTCTCCTTCCTTAAGGAGTGAATGTATGGTATTTCCCTACCTTAAGGGTTTGATCAATAAAGTATCATTTCATATTATTTCTAGGTTTATTTGCTTGTCTTATGTTTTTATATCAGATCTATATTATTTCTGGGTTAGATCTACAACAATTGGTATCAGAGCTACAACAAGTGGTATCAGAGCACTTTCTTGGGCAAACCGTGGAGAATTTTTTTTTATTTTTTGCAGGGATTTTTGGGTGGCGAATTTGCAGATCAGATCTGTAGATCTGGCACCAAAATGTACAGATCTGATCTGCAATTTCGCCACCCAAAAATCCCTGCAAAAAATAAAAAAAAATTCTCCACGGTTTGCCCAAGAAAGTGCTCCGATACCACTTGTTGTAGCTCTGATACCACTTGTTTTAGCTCCGATACCAATTGTTGTGTATCTAACCCAGAAATAATATAGATCTGATATAAAAACATAAGACAAGCAAATAAACCCAGAAATAATATGAAATGATACTTTATTGATCAAACCCTTAAGGTAGGGAAACACCATACATTCACTCCTTAAGGAAGGAGAACACTCCACAAGCCATATGCCTGTTCATACAAGAATACTTCTCTTCATCTTCATCTTCATGTCCTCCATGTGGAGTCTCTAGCCTTTATATAGGCCTCATACATACAATACCATGTACCATTACCATGGTTTCCTCATACCATCAACTAATACCATGAGCCCATTACATTATTATTAACTACTTGTGGTCCCTTACATGACATGGGTTAACCACCTTATTTATTACTATGGCCCATCCCATTATTACATTATTACCTTGGGTACCTCCCTTGGTACCCCATATTATCCCCCCTAGGTACATAACCATATCTCTGACAATATGGTGAACCAAGATCTGGAAGTCATACACGAAGTTAACCAATATTTCATCTCCATGTGGTTGTAATTTAGTCTTCTGAAGCCTCGCAGAAAACAAGTTATAGAGAAAAATCCAAGATGGCCTATTTGAAGAAGTGAAACCCTAGAATTCAATGCTCTGATAACAAATCTTATGCAACCAACTCTTGGAAAATATAGATCACCAACTTAATAATTATCCTCTTCGAGGGGGAAACCTCCTTTACATTACATAAATTAATAATTCTTGGATGATACAAATGATAAAACCTCCTTGGTATATATAGGAGTCTAAGGAGTCACAATATAACGAGAGCCTACATAACAATAATAAGGTAAGGACACAACAATAAGGGGGCTACACTAAAAATAAAAATAAGGGGAATACACTAGTATTATAGGGACCTAACACATCGGTGTAGTTTTGACACAAGAAGGAAGCTTCCTTGCCTTTGAAATTAGTGAACTTCAAGGAAACAACTTACTAAGAACCATCAAGGAAAATGAAAAGTTGGCCATACTACATGTAGTTAATAAAGTACATACATACGTAATAGGATGAAAATTCAAAGTAAAAATAATTCATGATAATTTGATTTACTTTTGAGTGTTAGTGTCAGTATGTTCATCCCTCCATCAGTGATCCAATTCTCTTGTTGCATTGCATGTTAGGTGTCCCACTCAATCAGCTACATTCCATTAGGGTCATGGATCATCTGATGGTAGCGGTATATTATACATTTTCCCTCATGTCCTTTACTTGCTGGCCCATTTTCATATATCTAGATCATCTACAGTCAATTCTTGTCTTTAAATTTACAAAATTCATTGTTAGGGTTTTAGCTCTCATTAGGTCTAGGGTTTCGTCAATAAGGTCTTCAAAACACTCAATAATGGTTAGTAGGCACATGAGGAGGTAAAATAAAGGTTTAGCAACAATAATTTCCATAATCACATGCTGAGTGATTAATTTTTCCTCAAAACCCTATTTTGAGGAAAAACAGAGTTTTTTATCTTTTCATGTACAAATTTGATGTAATTTCACTTGTTACACATGTCATAACTTCAGAGGCAGCCCTGGTCACCTTGCGAAGCCTCTGCAACTTCACCACCTGCAAAGAAAAACAAAAAGTCAAAGCATTCAGTCCATCAAAGGAAAAAATAAAGCAAACTGCCCAAAAACAGAGTTTTAAAAAGCAAGTCAAAGGCAAACATTAGAAGAGTGGGCTTTTCTAAAGGAGAAATCAAAACTATATGTATAAAACTATTTTTCATGTTTAAAAAGTTCATATCTATCCTCAAAATAAAGAGAGCAAATGCATTGGTCTTCCAAGAGCCAAAGAGTGAGTTTTGTGACAAAAACAAGAGAAAATCAGGGCACGACAAATTGGGTCTTGGGCGTGGCGCATTCATTCGACGCGGCACATTGGGTCATGGGCACGGCACATTCATTTGGTGCGTCGCATTGGGTTGTGCTCTGCAGTGCAAATTTATAACGGGCACAACACACTCAGTAGGCGTGGCGCACCTATGAGGTGGCGCGACGCACAGGGGTACAAGGCCCGAAATCACTCCTAATCTCTTCCAAACTCACAAATTTGCTAAATCCTCACTTGTTCAAGTAAGTCAAAATCCCTCCATGACCAATGAGTGAATTTCTCTTGGTGCTTATGGTGATTTAATGGATAAAAATTGAAACCCTACTTCCTTGCATTTTTTTCAAAAGCAATTGCATAGGGTTTATGAGTTGTATTTCTTGCTACTAATTCCACTCCTAGCCATTACTCACTCCCTCACTCCTTCATTCCCTCAATCATTTTCTCCCTCTCTTTACATTCTCATCTACCCATTCCCTCAACCACATATCCCTAAATTTCTAACCCTAAAACCTTAATCCCATTATCCCAAAACATTAATTACTATCCCCAAACACTACAAATCATCCCCTAAACCCTTCTATTCTTCAAAAGCCTGTCAGCAACATTCCAAAATCCCTCATACACACTCCCTCCATAGTCCCTCATACAATCATATCCTTGGCAGAAAAAACCTAAAGACACCATAAAATCTCTTTATACTCATATAAGAAAACTCAAACATTGGCAAACATGGAGTCAGAATCTTCCTATGACAGAGATGAGAAGACAACCAGTGATTCTTCCAGAGAAATGCATGCAGCAAGGATGCCTCACAAGGGTGGAAAACATAATAGGGAGGAGCCTACTTCACTTGCTGAGTTTTTGGCCTATCCTCTCGCTGTCACATGCTTTCAACACCAATCTCGTTATCAGTTCTGTGAGATGGTGGAGAGAGTCAAGGATCACCTTTAGTTGGCCAAATTGTTTGTGCTCCATCTTCATAATGGCCAAGTCACTTTGGCAGGTGTGACATTCACCTTGACACCTGAGGCTATTGCTCAAGCAACCAGCATTCCAAATGTAGGTGAGCAATGGTATAAGAGGAAGCTAATAGACAGAAACCATTATGAGCCTTACATCAAAGCTAGGTTTCAAAGACATATCAGCAAAGTTTTTCCTTTCAGGTATCTTCAGGACACATATGCTCCCTTGATGAAACTCATAATTAGATATTTCAGCTGTGAGGGAAAATTTTCTTGTCTATATGCCTATCATATCATATGGTTGATGCACTTTACTATGGTGAGGATGATGAACCTCCCTTATTTCATTTGTCGGAACATTGAGAAGATGACCTCCTTAGTACAAAAGAACCCTCCTCAGCAGCAGTATAACAACGTATATAATCTTGTACTAATCAAAATTGTGGTCTTGCATCAGCTTGGTTTACTGAACATCTCATGGGAGGATTTCATTGTACATGAGGTATTTATAGGTCCTCAAGTACCCCCAGCAGTTTTTCATGAGGTGGGAGAGCCTTCACATCAGCAGGAGATTCATGAGACACAAACCACTAGTGTGCCAATGTTTATCACATAACAAAAGGGCACTAGAAGGTTGTTTGTAGCAGCAAAATGAGTACTATCTCCACCTAGGGTGGAAGGGATGTCATTTCCTCCATTAGTAGAGCAGGTATAGGACAAGGGTAAGCAACCCTTGCATGATGAGGGACCTTCAGGAGGTCATGAGATTGATTTCATCCTCATTCAGGATGAGGACACTGATTTGGGCTCACAAAGCTCAAAGCTTAAAGAGATCATTCAGGAGCGGCAACATGACATTCAGCATTTGTCTCTCAACCTGGATAGAGCCAAGTGGATTCTTAATTATTTTGAGCAGAGGAAAAAGTAGCTAGAAGATCAACAAACTATCATGGATATCCAAAACATAAGAGCAAACGGGCAAGCTGCCAAGAGGAGGAAAATCAAATTGACCACAGTTGAGCAAGAAATTAAAGCTGATCATGAATCTTGGCTTGAGAGGACAAACATGCACCTAGAGAGGATGCTAGAGAAGGCCAACAATGAGAAAAACATGTTGAGGAACATGGCATACCACTACTTGGCAAGAAACATGGTGTGCAAAACAAGAATCAGGAATTTGAAGGCCAAATTGAAGAAAGCCATGAGGAAGAGAAAAGGGACAAATAGACTCCAGATCTTTGCTGAGGTTTCCTTAGCGTAACACAAAACCTAATGAGGAATACTCTACCCAAATTTCAAGAAATTTGGGAAAAAATTTGCAATTTTGAAATTTTTGGGCTAAAAAACAGGTTTTTTTGCCCAATGCACTGTGCCACCGGCACTACACATTCACCTGGCTAGAAATTTTTCAAAATGGATTGTTTTTTTGGATTTTTCATGGAAAAATATGAATGCCCTCACATGGCCAAGAAATTTTGACAGGTTTTGAGCTTCCGAAAAGGTCGAAAACACCTCAAAAATGACCTTTCTGCCCCTTTTTGGACACACAGGAAGCAGTGTTGGGAGAACTCAATTTTGGATTGGCAAATGGAGGTCAATTTCAGAAATTCCACTTGTTTTGGAAAGTAGACGGGCAGATCTTTTCAAAAAGCCCACTTGGAGAAAATTTGGTGCATGGGAAGGCCTCCAAATTCAGCTGCAAAAAGGAGCTATGCGTTAGGAAATCAGCGCGGCGCATTGGAGGAAATTTTCTCATTTTGGCCAAAAAACTCTGTTTTTCGCCTAGTTTCTTCACAGTTTGACTTTTCTCTTTCTAATAGTCAAACTCATGATGTAATTTAATGTGAATTGATGGGTTTTGATGAAATTATGCTAAATATTCACTGATAGAGATAGATTCATCATTAAAAAGTAGTTTGCAACTAAATGAATTAGTTTCCTAGGTTTTAGAGGCATGTTGTTCCACTGCGTACCTTTTAGTTCTTAGTTTAGATATTGTTGAAATAGCTCCTAAACTCATGAGCTCGACCCCTAAAGCCTAGCATGAGTTGTTTTGTGCCTATATCTAGTAGTTTTTCAGTCATTGATAAAGGTTGGACTCTTGTGAATGCTTTGAGCATTATTGTACATTCATTTTCAGTAGTTTGGCAAAGGAATTGACTAGGGTTTGCAACACTTTATGGGATTCTTGTGGAATCTTGATTCGGTATTGTGTTTTATTTTGTAATTTCAAGTTCACATGTGTTTTATGTATGCCATTATCTCTCTTTTCTTCATCTTAACTAAATCAAACAAGGATAAAAGGTAGAATACATTGAAATTACAGTGCTCTACCTAGGGTTTGTTTCGTTATCTATGTTTCCAGCTGTTTGAAGACGATCCCTGAGTTTTTCATGCCCTCTCCAACTCCTCACAAGTCTAAAATCTCTCCTTCTCACTCAATCTGAGGTGCTAAACCATTTGTCTACCTCACCCCATAGAGATCCTTGCAAGACTGTGTCCATTCCCTGGACCCAGATCTGCTTTTCACGTTTGAGCCAGCTAACCCATCTTAAAATTCAATCAAACACCTCTGTACACATACCTAGCCTAAAATTAGTCATTACATCAGTAATCTCAAGCTTTGTTTGACCATCCTTTCTGAGATTGACAAGGAGAGAGCCCTCTCCCGACCTGGTAGGGCTAGCTACCAGGTTAAGCGTGGTTTGATTTTACCCTAGATCTTGCCTTTCTCAGCTTGAGGTAGATTTAGGCCCTAACAAAGTGGTGACCATACTTGGGAAGAAAAGTTTGTTTGTTAACTATAGATGGAGCCTGAAGTTAGCTAGGAAGCCTTTGAACTGCTCTTTCTCTGCAAGTGCATAGTAGATGAATGTTGCTTTAGTCAATCTCTGGTTTAGTTTATGAACTGAACATCTGGTTTCCTCAGTAAAATGTAATCAAGTTCAGATATGATTGTTGATGGTGGACAACAATCAGACATCAGAAGGCTGAAATCATTCACCTGGCGACTCCAGTGTCGAAAATCCCAAGGTTTAGACTTTTTATGGCGACTCTACTCTTCACGAACTAGTAGCCTGAAGAATTTCTTAGTGAATTCATTGTTATCAAAATGGTTTTGCTGGATTGAAGGTATGCTCCCATGAGCTGAGATCACATTCCAGGCTTTCCAAATAAAATTCTGAAGGTAGACTAGAAAAGGAATTTGCATATGTTTAAAGATGATGATAGGAATGATGCTGCTTTACATCTGGTTAGATTTCACATGCATATTCGCAAGTTGAAGGTTGATTTTCCTGAAGATTTCTTGATGAAGATATTCATGGCCACTCTGGAAGGTCAAGACCAATCTTGGTATGAAAGTTTGCCGCTTGCTTGTATTTACTGTTTAAAGGATTTTCATGTCATGTTCTTTGCAAGGTATAAAGAATCTTATCCATCATTAAATTTAGTTCAGAACTGTTGCAAACATGTTTATAGTTTTATTGAAAATCTTGAGAGAATTTATGAAGATGATAACTTCATGGATGATGAGATCATGGAAGCCCTATATGAAAATCCATTTCAACAGCATAAAGAGAACTTAGAGTATACTTATCAAGATGCTCAGGAAAATTTGCAGCTGGATCAAGACCTTAGTACAGTGGAAAATGATGAAAGAGAAAGTTTTATTTCAGATCTGTCTATAGAAGAAAACAATATGCAAGAAATTCAAGTTTCAATCTCATATTGTGACAAAATCAGGTTGGCTATTTCAGATCTAGATTCAGATTGTGATGATGAAGACTACCTTGTTCTAAATCCCATGAAGGAGAGCTCTGCCGTTGAGATCATTTGGAATGAAAAAGAAAAAGTTATTGATCCAAGTGTTGTCATTTCATTAGAGCAAATCCTTCATGAGGAGGTAATCCAGTCATTTTATGAAAAACAAAATGAGAGCTTTGTTCAAGTAAGTGAAAACTCTTCTTTCGATAACTTAGTGTTAAATGATAAATTGATTTCCATGACATATGAAGATGATAAGACTGTCATGTTTGATAATCTTGAAGATTGTTTTCTGTTTAAGAATGACCTAGACCATGAAGTTGAGGAATATGAGCTTGAGAGAGATAATATGCCAGAATTTCTCATGGTCAAGGAATTTACAGCTAACACTCAGATGGCAGAAGCTTATACCTCTTCGTGCCTTCGTATCACTCAGCAACTAGTTGTTTTTTAGATCAGAATGAAGGGAGTTGTATTTTCACTACTACATCTCAAGAAAATTTAGTGCTTCATGACTTTCAAGATCCTTTCAGAATTCCTTTGCAAGCACCAGAGAAGGTGAATGTTGCCTGGTTTGTTAGCATAAGCCTTGGTTTTAGTTCTTATTGTGAGTCGCCTACATGTACATCATTCTGCATGCTCGGGGAAAGTGAGAGCAGAATTTCAGTATGTAGCCATCTGTTGGATTGGTTACATTGGAAGGTCGACTTCACATGATTGTACATATTTCATCAGTAAGTAGGTAGTTGTCGTCATGATTTCAAGCCCTCAACTCTCGATGGACTACTGCCCTTTGAAGGAATTGTAAGTACTTGTTTTAGTTAAGTCAGTCTTGAGTCATTTTTTGTTCTAGTCAGTTTAGTTTAAAGATAGTTGCAGCTGAGTGTCCAGTTTCAGCTTTTGAGAGTCTTGTTTCAGTTTTGAATTAGTCAATTCAACTATGAGTCTTGAGTCAAAGTTTCATAGTAATTGGTTTTTGGTTGTTTTGAAGTTATTGACTCCATTGCCCAATGGATGAATGCACTTTTTTGCTCTCCCAAATATCTACGGTTCTTGGCACCTCCAAGGAGCTACCATCCCCATTGGAGCCAATGTTAGTGTCGACATCTTCATCCCTCCATCAGTGATCAAATTCTCTTGTTGCATTGCATGTTAGGTGTCTCACTTGATCAGCTGCAATCCATTAGGGTCATGGATCATCTAATGGTAGCGATATATTATACATTTTCCCTTGTGTCCTTTACCTGCTAGCCCATTTTCATATATCTAGATCATCTACAGTCAATTCTTGTCTTTAAATTTACAAAAGTCATTGTTAGGGTTTTAGGTCTCTTTAGGTCTAGGGATTCGTCAATAAGGTCTTCAAAACGCTCAATAACGGTCAGAAGGCACATGAGGAGGTCAAATAAGGGTTCAGCAACGATAATTTCCATAATCACATGCTGAGTGATTGAATTTTCCTCAAAACCCTGTTTTGAGGAAAAACAAAGTTTTTTATCTTTTCATGTACAAGTTTGAAGTAATTTCATTTGTTCCATATGTAATAACTTCAAAGGCATCCCTGGTCACCTTGCCAAGCCTCTGCAACTTCACCACCTACAAAGCAAAACAAAAAGTTAAAGCATTCAGTCCATCAAAGGAAAAAATAAAGCAAACTGCACAAAAACAAAGTTTTAAAAAGCAAGTCAAAGGAAAACATTAGAAGAGTGGGTTTTTCTAAAGGAGAAATCAAAACTATATGTATAAAACCATTTTTCATGTTTAAAAAGTTCATTTGTATCCTCACAAGAAAGAGAGAAAGTGCATTGGTCTTCCAAGAGCCAAAAATGAGTTTTGTGACAAAAACAAGAGAAAATCACAGTGCAATGCATTGGGTCATGGGCGTGGCACATTCATCGGTGCAACACATTGGGTTGCACTCTACAGTGAAAATTTATAATGGGCGCGATGCACTCAGTAGGTGTGGCGCACTTGTGAGGTGGCATGACGCACATGGGTACAAGGTCTGAAAACTCCCAATCTCTTCGAAACTCACAAATTTGCTAAATCCTCACTTGTTCAAGAAAGTCAAAATCCCTCCATGACCAATGAATGAATTTCTCTTGGTGCTTATGGTGATTTAATGGATAAAAATTGAAACCCTACTTCCTTGCATTTTTTGTCAAAACAATTGCATAGGGTTTATGAGTTGTATTTCTTGCTGCTAATTCCACCTCCTTCATTCCCTCAATCATTTTCTCCCTCTCTTTACATTCTCATCTACCCATTCCCTCAACCCCAGATCCCTAAATTTCTAACCCTAAAACCCTAATCCCATTATCCCAAAACCCTAATTACTATCCCTAAACTCTAAAAATCATCCCCTAAACCCTTCTATTCCTCAAAAAGCTATCAACAACATTCCAAAATCCCTCATAAACACTCCCTCCACAGTCCCTCATATATTCGTATCCTTGGCAGCAAAAAACCTAAAGACACCATAAAATCTCTTCATACTCATCTAAGAAAACTCAAACATTGGCAAACATGGAGTCAGAATCATCCTATAAGAGAGATGAGGAGACACTGAGTGATTCTTCTAGAGAAATACATGCACCAAGGAGGCCTCACAAGGGTGGAAAACATAACAGGGAGGAGCCTACTTCACTTGCCGAGTTGTTGGCCTGTCCTCTTGCTGTCACATGCTTTCAACACCAATCTTGTTATCAGTTCTGTGAGATGGTGGAGAGAGTCAAGTATCACCTTGATTTGGCCAAATTGTTTGTGCTCCATCTTCATAATGGCCAAGTCACTTTGGTAGGTGTGACATTCACCTTGACACCTGAGACTATTGCTCAAGCAACTGGCATTCTAAATGTAGGTGAGAAATGGTATAAGAAGCATCTAATGGACAGAAATCATTATGAGCCTTACTTCAAGGCTAGGTTTTAGAGACATATCAACAGAGTTTTTCCTTTCAAGTATCTTCAGGACACATATTCTCCCTTGATGAAACTCATAATTAGATATTTCAGTTGTGAGGGCATATTTTCTCGTCTATATGCCTATCATATCAGATTGTTGATGCACTTTACTAGGGTGACAGTGATGAACCTCCCTTATTTCATTTGCTGGAACATTGAGAAGATGACCTCCTTAGTACAAAAGAAGCCTCCTTAGCAGTGGTATAACAACATATATCATCTTGCAATAATCAAAATTGTGGTCTTGCATCAGCTTGGTGTATTGAACATCTCAAGGGAGGATTTCATTGCACATGAGGTCTTTACATGTCCTCAAGTAACCCTAGCAGCTTTTCATGAGGCGAGAGAGCCTTCACATCAGCAGGAAATTCATGAGACATAGACCACTAGTGTGCCAGTGTTTATCACATATCAAAAGGGCACTAGAAGGTTGTTTGCAGTAGCAAAATGAGTACTATCTCCACCCGGGGTGGAAGGGGTCTTGTTTCCTCCATCAGCAGAGCAGGTACAGGACAAGGGTAAGCATCCCTTGCATGATGAGGGACCTTCAGGAGGTCATGAGATAGATTTCATCCTCATTCAGGATGAGGACACTGATTTGGGCTCACAAAGCTCAAAGCTTAAAGAGATCATTCAGGAGCAGCAAGATGACATTCAGCATTTGTCTCTCAACTTGGATAGAGCCAAGTGGATTATTAATTATTTGGAGTAGAGGATTAAGTAGCTAGAAGATTATCAAACTATCATGGAGCTCCAAAACATAAGGGCAAACCGGCAAGCTGCCAAGAGGAGGAAAATCAAATTGACCACACTTGAGCAAGAAATTCAGGTTGATCGTGAATCTTTCCTTGAGAGGACAAACATGCACCTAGAGAGGATGCTATAGAAGGCCAACAACGAGAAAAACATGGCATACCACTACTTGGCAAGAAACATGGTGGGCAAATGAAGAATCAGGAATTTGAAGGCCAAATTGAAAAAAGCCATGAGGAAGAGAAAAGAGACAAATAGACTCCAGATCTTCGCTGGGGTTTCGTTAGCCCAAAAAAGCACCTAATGAGGAACACACAGCCCAAATTTCAAGAGATTTGGGAAAAAATTTGCAATTTTGAAATTTTTGGGCTAAAAAACATGTTTTTCTGCCCAATGTGTCCCGCCACCGGCGCTACGCATTCACTTGGATAGGAATTTTGCAAAATTTCTTGCTTTTTTGGACTTTTCATAGAAAAATATGAATTCCCTCACATGGCAAAGAAATTTTGATAGGTTTTGAACTTCCAAAAAGGTAAAAAACAACTCAAAAATGACCTTTCTGCCCCTTTTTGGACACACAGGAAGCAGTGTTGGGAGAACTCAATTTCGGATGGGGAAATGGAGGCCAAATTTAGAAATTCCGCTTGTTTTGGAAATTAAATACGTAGACATTTTCAACAAGCCCACTTGGAGAAAATTTGGTGCACGGGAAGGCCTCCAAAATCAGCTTCAAAAATGTGCTACGCATTGGGAAATTAGCGCGGTGCATTCGAGGAAATTTGCTCATTTTGGGCAAAAAACTCTGTTTTTCGCCTAGTTTCTTCACAGTTTGACTTTTTTCTTTCTAATAGTCAAACTCATTATTTAATTTAATGTGAATTGATGGGTTTTGATGTAATTATGCTAAATTTTCACTCATAGAGTTAGATTCATCATGAAAAAGTAGTTTGCAATTGAATGAATCAGTGTCCTAGGTTTTAGAGGCATGTTGTTCCACTACCTACTTTTTAGTTCTTAGTTTATATCTTGTTGAAACAACTACTAAAATCATGAGCTCGACCCCTAAAGCCTAGCATGGTTTGTTTGATGCCTATATCTAGTAGTTTTTCAGTCATTGAGAAAGGTTGGACTCTTGTGAATGCTTTGAGAATTATTGTACATTCACTTTCAGCAGTTTGGCAAAGGAATTGACCAGGGTTTGCAGCACTTTATGGGGATCTTGTGGCATCTTGATTTGGTATTGTGTTTTATTTTTTAATTGCAAGTTTACCTGTGTTTTATGTATGCCATTATCTCTCTTTACTTCATCTTAACTAAATCATACAAGGATAAAAGGTAGAATACATTGAAATTGCAGTGCTCTACCTAGGGTTTGTTTACTATCTATGTTTTCAGCTATTTGAAGAGTATCCCTGAGTTTTTCATGCCCTCAAAAACTCCTCACAAGTCTAAAATCTCTCCATCTCACTCAATCCAAGGTGCTAAAGCATTTTCCTACCTCACCCCATAGAGATCTCTGCAAGACTGTGTCCATTCCTCGGACCCAAATCTGCTTTTCACATTTGAGCCAGCAAACCCATCTTAAAATTCAATCAAACACCTCTGTAAACATACCTAGCCTAAAATCGGTCATTACATCAGTCACCTCAAGCTTTGTTTGACCATCCTTTCTGAGATTGACAAGGAGAGAGCCCTCTCCCGACCTGGTAGGGCTAGCTACCAGGTTAAGCGTTGTTTGATGTTACCCTAGATCCTGCCTTTCTCAGCCTGAGGTAGATTTAGGCCCTAACACTAAGAACCCCATGTTAACCATAAAACCCCGTATTCATCTCTACATATTATGTTATTTCATTTCTATTGCTATATTGGTATGTAATCTAGAACCTTTCATCATCCCATTTTATTATAATTATAACCTTTGTCTCTCTGTCTCTGTCTCTGTCTCTGTCTCTCTCTCTCTCTCACACACACACACAGACCTAGTCTTACTATCATCAAATATGTATTTTACATTTTATTCATTGTAAACGTATGTTTCCCATTTTAAGTGCACCTTAATTATTGACTTATTAACATTTTATACATATAATGGTCTTTATAGTTCCCCTAAGTAAAAATGGAATAGCAAGCAGTCACTAAATATCAAATATTGAAAAAGAACTAAACCTAAACAAATGAAAATATCTAGTCATATGATATCCTTACTTTCCTTTAGTAAAGTCCCTAACATTTTGATTTTGTAATTTACGCTAAAATGCTTGAATCTTTAAGCGATTTTGCAAAAGTTGGAGTTGCAGGTTTGTGGATTTAGTGCTGCTTTATAGCTTTTCCTTATGCTTTATGTGATTCGAAATAAAAGACATCAAAAAAATAAAACTATGCATGCAAACATTGGTGGTAGTGCTTACTTTTAGTCAACTATTAATCGTGTTGATATTGGTTGGGAAGAGAAATAGTGAAGTTCTTACAACATATTTCTGATCCATTCAAATTTCATATTCCTCAAATCCAAGAATTGGATTATATTCCAAAAATAAACCTTATTGATTTCCATACCCCCATGGCAAAGAAATAGTGAATAAATTTAGCTAAGGATATTGTACGAAGTGTAGAAAAATAAATAGTAGGAAAAAATTCAATTTATTTTACTTTTTAAAAACCTTCAAGAGTGATACGTGGAGGTGTTTTATATCAATCAATTTATTTGAAACTTGTTTAAGTCTACCAAAATATAGGGTTAGTAAATCTACATATAAAATAAAATATATTTTGAAGAGGTTTATGGGGCCAATACTTCCTCTTGTACATTAGAAGTATGATGGCCCTTAGTATTACAACAATAATGATGCAACTCCTAAGAGTTTCAGCTTCAATTATCAACACAGAGTTCATAAAAAATTAAGGGGGGGTGACACTGTACGTGCAATAGACATTATATCTTCCTTTCTTTAATAATAATGTAGGTGAGAGATGTTGTACTGTAGGCTTGATGAACAAAAATCTAGTCAACTTGCCAAGCTAAGTAGGAAAGTTAAATTGTAGAAATAACTTGTGGAATTGAAATGGAACAGGGTCTATGCTAATTGTAGAAAATGGAAAATTCACTTTTCTTGAACATAAAAGATTTAGAAAGAAAACCTGAAATCTATGTTTTAGAAGCTAAAAATGATAGTTATAAAGCATATAGTAACACTACAAGAAAAAATGTCATTTTTGAGGGTCATGCCTGTGACGGACCTTTAAGGTCCATCACCAATGTCGCATATGGTGACGGTCTTTAAAAAAGCATTGCTGTAAGTGTATATAGTGATGGTCCTTTAAGGTTTATCACCAAAACGATTTTCAATGAAACTTTTGGTGAGGGTCGTTAAAGGCCCGTTACGAATTCTCTCTTTGGTGACACTTTTGGTGAGGGTTGTTAAAGGCCCATCACTAATTCTCTCTTTGCTGACACTTCTAGTGACGATATTTTATTGACCCTCACCAATGCTCTTTTCAGTTACTTTGGTGACGGTAAAAGAATGTTCGTCACCATTAATCATTCCAATGAGCTTTTGATGACACTTCATGCCCGTGAGAGACCTTTAAGGTTTGTCACCAATGTCGGATATGGTGACGATCTTTAAAAAAACGTTGTTTTAAGTGTATATAGTGATGGTGCCTTAAGGTTTGTCACCAAAGCCATTTTCAATGATAGTTTTGGTGAGGGTCGTAAAAGGTCCTTCACTAATTCTCTCTTTGGTGACACTTTTCGTGAGGGTCGTTAAAGGTCCATCACTAATTCTCCCTTTGGTCACACTTCTAGTGACTATCTTTTATTGACCCTCACCAATGCTCTTTTTGGTTACTTTTGGTGACGGTCAAAAAATGTTCTTCATCATTGATCATTCCAATGCGTTTTTGATGACGCTATGTACCTTTATTTATAAGTACAATTTCGGCGTAAATCACATATAGAAAGACGTTTGTCGACGCGTTTGGAACCAACTAGTGTGGTTGATCGTCAGGACAAGTTGAAGAAACAGATCTAGTCTAGCATGTTAAATAGTCTAAGCAGAGACTCCAACGGCTACAAAAGATTAACGACTAATTTTTTACTCTAGGACCCAGGTCAAATTTTCATTTATTAATTTAATATTATTATTATTATTTATTATTTTATTTATAGAACCAAGTTAAATTAGGTACAAATAAATAAAACAAATTAATGGTTAGTTTTTTAAAAATAATTCATTTATTTATTTAAATTATTAATTTTATATATATATATATATATATATATATATATATATTAATTAAAATAATAATATTAGCTTGTTAAGAGAAAATTAAGATTAATAAAAATAAATACCATACTTATGATGGTTAGTTTAAAAAGTTAATTTATTTGTTTATTAAATTATTTATTAATTTATATATATATATAAATAAATATAAATATATATATATATATATATATATATATATATATATATATATATATATATATATATAGATAATATTAGGATATTCATAAAAATATATAAATAAATAACATAATTTTAATGGTTGGAATAAAAAGGTAATTTACTTGTAAATTCTTTATTAATTAAAAAAAAAAATATAATATATATATATATATATAAATAATATATATATATATATAATATATATATATATATATATATATATATATATATATATATATATATATATATATATATATATATATATATATATATATATATATATATATATATATATATATATATATATATATATATATATATACATATATATATATATATATATATATATATATATATATATATATATATATATATATATAAAAGTTAAGATTATATTTACTAATATTAATTAGGAAAAAAAAATCAAATGGGAAGAGCGACATAGAAACAAAGAAGGCGAAGGATTGGAAAAAATCCAATAGAAAACCAAATATCAAGGAGGAAAAGGAAGAAAGAAGGGCACCAGGGGGAACGACGAAAGCGCAAAAGATAAAAAGGGGGAGGGGGGGGGGAGAAGGGGAAGAAACACTAAGACGAAAGGGAAGGGATCCAACATCTACTGATCTTTCAGCCGTCATCTCTGTTGAGATTGTTAGGCCTTCTTTTAATTTCAATAGCTTCCCTCAATTTACGATGATGGAACTGAGCAACTTTGGAAACAACCTTGGCCTCCTTTATACAGTCTTGATGCTTGGTCTTATCCACATGCTCTGCAAATCTTGAAGACTTGGTTCTCTCATGTCTCAGGTTAGCTGCATGTTTCCAAATTCTCTGATGGATGGAGCACCCTGTTTCCCGGATATAGGGTGTCCCACAAGAACAAGGGATCAAATACACACCCTTCATGTCTTTAGGGTCAACAGGATCTTTAACTGATCGGAGGGGATTACGAATGGTGTTGAGGGGCCTAAAGGTTGAGGGAATATAAAACCTCCTAAGGATCCGAGCAATCTTGTCCATGGTTCCCTGGACATAGGGAAGATGGACACCTAGTCGGCGCTCCTTAGGTTCTTTCTTAATTAACGCATTTCTAGAGGCTTTAAGGAAAGCTTTCCGACCAAGGTGCCTACTATATTCATTCTCCACAAAGACATCAAGGAGATGGGATCTCTCCTTATCCAAGCTCTCATTATCTGAAATCCTAAGGGCACGAGTAGCGGGGGTGTTAAGAACACCCATATTCTGAGCCAGGAAATGATGGGAATCGGCATGAAGATACTTCTCAATATGTGTTTTCTTTCGGAACACAGAGTGGGAGAGAGAGCAGTCCTTATTCTTAGAAACAAGAATATCCAGGAAAGGGAGGCAACCATTGACCTCTTTTTCCATGGTGAACTTAATAGCAGAGGACTGACCATTGAGGTGATTGAAGAAGTGATCTAGCTCCTCTAGGCCATGGGACTAGATGACATTAGTGTCATCTACATACCTTTTCCAAAGCTTGGGAAGGAGACGAGCAGAGGCTAGATCTTTGGCTTTGAAATTTGGCTATGTACCTTTTACTATATTTTTTGTCAAAAGATAACAATTTAAGACCATTTTTGTTGAGTCTTTTTCATTATTTGTCCAAGGTCATAGTGGTTATTGTCAGTCAATTCGTTAAGAAGTAATTAGTGTGTATCATTTCCCTCAATTCATAAGAATACAATTTTCCTATGATTCAACACATGATTCATCTCTATTAGGTTTATTATCTAGCAAATTTCCTTTAAATAAAGTTCCACTAGTGTGTGTAGGAACTATATTATTTAATACATAATCAAGCTCTGTCAACTATATTAATGAGAGAGACCTAGCACTCCTCAACACTCATGACACATCTTAACATGCTTTGGAACATTACACTAACATTCCTTGGAACCTCGCATGTCATGGAACATCTTTGTACCTAGAACATCTTGCCATGAGTAGGATGCCCAAGCATAGCATAACACTCCCATATCATGTGTTGGCATGCCCCGTAGTCCCTAGCATGCCTTGGAACACCTTGGCATAATATTGCATTGACAAACATTAACACTTGGGACACATTGGCACTTGGCATGTATAGGAACATATTATTAGTGTGCCTAGCATGCCCCTTTTGAAAAAGATAAAGTCTCAGCTTATTAAACCTCTTATGTGTTCATTTCCTTACATATTTTCTTATTTATTACTTTTTTTTCATTAAAACACCTTGACAGATATTGGCATACTCTGGAACCCTGTACATCCTAGCATGTCTTAGCACCTGAAATGCCTTGGAACTATTTGGCACATGTTAGCACACCCCATAACTACCTAGCACACTCTAGCACTTCTTGACATGCCCGGATATTCCCTGGCATGCCTTACCTATGCTTAGCATACCTTGTCAGTCCCTCCTTGGCATGACAACTAGCACTCATTGACACTCCCCAACACACCCTCATATTCATTCACTTCCACGCATTTTGACCTAGTTCTCCATTGTGTTTTCCTATTACTCCCTAACACTCCTTAGCATGCATTGGCACTCTCTAGGCCACCTTAGCTCTTTGATATGCTCTTCCACTTCATAGCATGCATCAAACTCCCTGGCGCACATTAGCACTTGGCATGTGTTGGCACTTGACAAGTATTAGCATGTTTGGCATGCATTGAGATGACTTGGTATTCTTTGGCATGGTTTAATATTAAAGTTATTTGAGATCAATTATTGGAAACTAGATGAGAAGAAATAGAGGAATATTTGGCACTTAGAATGCATTGAGACTTGGCACTTGGCACCTATTGGCATCTAGTGTTGGTGTGCCTAGAATTCCCCTCATGGAAAAGGTAAATTGATGACTTATTAACCCTATCATGTGCTCATTTCCTTGTATTTTAACTTGTTCCTCCCTTTTTTTCCTTGATAGTCCCTAGGATCCATTGTCACACCCTTGTACATCTTGGCATGCCTTAGCACTTGGCACATCTTAGCTTGTTTGGCATGTCTTTGTATTATCTGGAACATGTTAGAATTCCCTAGCATTCCCTAACATACCTTGGCAGTAATGAACTCACAACTAGCATTATATTTTTCCATGGCTTGGGAAAATTACATTCACTATAACACCTTGGCACTCCCTAGTTTCCATGCCCTCTGTTATCCTCCACAATGTCCTAAGATGATGAGGAGATCGACAGAGGTAACCATAGACCAATCTTTTAGTTTGGTAGCTAGCCCTACCAAACTAGAGAGGGCTCTCTCTGTGAAATCACAGCCAAGATATGACTGGAATGTAAAATATTTTAGGCTAGATAGCTAGGCTCAGGTGGGTTTTGGAAAATTTAGGGTTTTGTTGTTAGATAAGGGAGAGAAACCAGGTAGCTAGGTCAGAGTATCAAAGACATACAACATCAAAGGTATAAATGAGAAAGGTAGCATTGCTTTTTTGATGGATCTTAGGGTCTTTGGTGTAGTGTAGAGCTTATAAGAAGAAAAAGTTCTTAATGAGCATGAAACATGAATTCATTAAGCAAGAAAGAAAGCAACATATAACGATTTTTCCATCAAAATAGAGCTTTATGCAAAGAATTATGTTTATAAACTGTAAGGAAAACCATTGAATAATTGATGAATGGAAATAGAAGATTAATATATTTTATATAAATCTATAACAAAGCAAAAAAACGTCACAAACTTACTGCACATGAATTCCTAGATAATGGCTGCAAAATGTGTCCTTTGATTTCCAGAAAATGTCCAAGTATAAGGTACAATAGTTCTCTCCTCTGAAATCCAACCCGTTCTATCACTGAGAAGCTGATACATAAATACCAAAACAAAGTCTTCCCATTCTTAGGAGTCGAATCCATCACTCTAGGAACTTTTCCATGAGGTGTTCTAACCAAACCCTAATGTCTAGGGAAGTTAAAAACAACTTCTACAATTAACCTTGACTGCAACCTCTCTAACAAATGAGGTCAAATTTACATAAAAATAGCTTACAAAGACTAACCATCTATTATTTACATTTAATTTTACCCCTCACATGCATCTACTTCACCCTTTTGAATTTTACCAAAGTCAAACTAGGAGTTACAAAAAATTACACAGTGAAAATTTTACAAAAATCTGAGAAATTTCTAGGGGTGTAGTGAGTTGTTGGAGGCCATGTTTGACTGCCTTTCTAAAGTCTAAATCCAGATTTGATACCTATTCTGGAAATATGGGAGTGCGTAGACATCTCTAGAGTAATGTTTCACTCAAAAGGACATATTTTTGGCTGAGATATGGCCATTATCCCAAGGTGTCTCCAGGTGCGCAACGAAATGGAAAAAGGGGCAAAAAGGTGATTTTTGACTTCTTTTTTGCAATTTTCTCAAAAAATGAGCCCTAGATCAGGAAAGTGGGCAAATGGGTTTTTAGGGGGGGGTAATAAGATTTCCAAAAAGGGTTATTTCCATCATTTGGATCCCTAGGAAGAAGCGCACCGTGAGATCGTTGGGCTCCTAGATAGAAAATTGCTAAAAAATTGCAAGTTTGCACCAGTCTACACCAAGACACAAAATTTTCTCCAAATCCTCCCAAAATTTGTCCAAATATGTCTCATGAGGTATGTTATTCAATCTTTGATGCACCAACAATAAATTATAACTTATCCTTGTCCTGTTGGGTGATTACGATTTCCTTCAGTTTACCTTCAACTGCTTGATTTTGACCTTGGCAACATGATTCCTTGTGTAATAATGGATGGCCATTTTATTTTGCAATTTGTTATCCCTGTTGTCCTTGTCAAGGAGCTTTTCAAGGGGGAAATTGAATTTTTCAAGCCAAAATCCCCTGTCCTGATTTATTTCCATCGAAATCCTATCTTCAAAGGTCAATTCTTCCATTAGTGGCTTTTGTTCCCTTTCCCTCTGAAGTGCCTTCCTAAGACCCATTGTTATTGGTATCTTCCTTACCACATGTCCTTCATGCTTCTTAGTGTCCACATGGTCCACCAATTCCTTGCCTTTCATCTCTTATTTCTTGACTTTGAATTTCTCTTTCTCCATGACTAGTTGTTTTGCCTTAAGTTGACTTTTTTCTTGCTCAAGGAATCAAATGATGAATTTAGACCTTTCCAAATTGTCATTGAGCTCCATGATCTGAGAATCATTCTTTTTTATGACTTGTTCCAGGGTTTGATGCTCATCATGTGCCTCCAGTTCAACTAGGTCAAATTCATGCTCAATGGGCTCCTCATCATGCAAAGAAGTCTCATGGTGTGATGTTGATCCTGTTTTTGCTGATGTAGTAGGCTTGCCCCTTCATCAATTTGAGGAGTGTTATCACTTGGATTGCACCTCAGGGTGAAGGAAGGCAATGCCAGGGTAACCACAAACCATGCTTAGCCAAGTAGCTAGCCCTACAAGGTTAGGAGTGGGCTATCTCTATGAGGATCTCATCCAAGATGATTGGATCAGGAAAATGATATTAGCCTAGGTATAGTAGAACAAGGTTTGATTTGATTTGAAGGGGTTCTGCTGGATCAAGAGGAGCCGGACAGTTTGGGAAAAGAAATTACGTCAAAATTACAGAGTTTTTAATAGGGAAAGGTAGGTATGAAGCTTAGAACTCTAGGGTTTGATGGGTGAGGTGATTTAAGACTGGTGAGAAGCTAGGAAGAGCATGTGATCATCATGGATCCTTCCTAAACTGTATAAAACATAAATTGTGAATATTTTCCCAAAGCAAAGCATTAATGTTATGGATTTTGCCTATCAACTTGAAAACATCCACTTAGAAGGAATGAAATTATTAATGAAGTACAAAAAACATTTAAACATAGTATCACAAGAGAGGAAACTAATCTAAACACCATACCACCTGGATCCCAAAGAAATAGCTGCGCTAAACTGATACAAAATGATGTTCTTTCAAAACCTCAGCATCCAGATGAGTCCAACCCTTTACAATGAGACATAAGAAGAATATATAGGCATTTTTTCAACCTCCTCCCATCCTCAGGGGTCAAATCCCTAAGATGAGGAGCTAATCTAACGAACACTGAACAAGAAACTGGAATCTAGGTATCCTAACAACTTGCCTCTAAAAGTGAGGAAATTGATTCATTTGTGCTCAAAATGACTTTTAATCTAATGAATCTACAATATACTACTAATTATCCATAATATTTACAAGCCAACACATCATTTACATTAGTAAAACATCCTCCATGAGAGAAAATCCATGATCACGGTCAAAACACTGTGAAATGGAAATCCTGTGCAAAATTTGTCCTACGCGCAACGCCACTTTCAGGTCCCTTTTGGAGGTCTTCTCGGCATCCCAATTGAGCTCATGATACCTCATTGGAAATCACTTCAAGTCTAATTTCTAAAACATCTGTAATTTCATCATTTGAAGCTCATTTGACCCCTCAAAAGATGAATCTTGAAGGACTGCTTCTATGTGTCCAAAAAGTGGCAGAAAGGTCATTTTTGGGGTGTTTTTTCACCTTTTCGTAGACCAGTTCAGCGCCAAAAGATTAGAAAATTCATAAGGTGCATGTACTCATCACTCTAAATCCAAAAATTCAAGCCATTTTTCCATTGGGTGTGCCTAGGAAAATCACAGTGCCAGTGGCGCTGCACGTAGAGCCAAGTTTCCTATGTTAAAGTTAAAAAAATTTGCCAAAGGAAAAAATTCCTCCGAATTTGATCAAAATTGTTGAGCAGCACCATCATCAAGCATCTTGATGAGCCAAGGAAGTTTCAGCAAGAAACCTTAGCCTATCCTCCTCCTTTTTACCTTTGAGAGCCCATCTCAGCCTTGCTTTCATCTCCTTGACCCTTATATTGCAAATTTTGTTCCGGGTCTTGTAGTGGTAGGCCATGTGCCTGATGATCTGGTTGTCCCTATTGGCCCTTTGAAACAACTTTTGTAAGTGAAAATTGACTCTTTCAAGCCAAATTTATCTATCACTCTCAATTTCCTTCTCAATTGAAGTCAAAGTGACTAGTGCTTCTTCCTCTTGAATTGTTTATTTACCCTTGTCACTTTGTCTTTTTGTGGTGAGAAATTCCAGCTCCATGAGGACTTGCTTATCACTCAGCTGCTTGTTCTCTTGTTCCAGATATGTGATGACGTACTTGGCTCTCTCCAAGTTGTCCATCAATGCCTAGATTTGAGCCTCTTTCTCCTGTATGATGATGTTTTCTTTTGTTGCTTCATCCTGAGCCTCCAAATCAATTGTCTCTATGCCATGATGAATATGATTTTTTTCTGCCTCACAATGCTCCATCAAATCAAAAATTTTCTCCTCATAATCTCTATCTTCCCTATCCATGTTTTCCAAGCTTTGAGGCTGTGTACTCCTATAAAAGGGATGGAGGGGGTGAGTAAGGGTGATTAGGAATAAGGGAAGGGGAAGTGATCTTGTGGGGTATTTGGTGGACTAGGTAAACATGAAAATGAGTGGGAGGGTATGAACCATGAAAATCAGGGAGAGGGGCTAGGGTTTTAGGGATAAGTTATGGGAGGAATAGTAAGGGTTAGGGTTTTTAAGGCATAAATAGAGGATATACTAGGGTTTAACATTTAGCATAGCAAATTAACGTCAAATGCATTAATTGAAAGCCAAGGATGAAGTTCAGGGGAAACACTTGTTTGAGGAGTAAAGGAGACAAATTTTCTGTTTTTGGGTGGAAGGAGGTTGTTTTGGCCTTTTATGGCCCTATGCGTAGAGCCACCTAGAGGTGTGAAATTCCTTTCTCTATGCGTAACATCATTTTTTTTTACACTGGAAAAACTGGCGTATGCGTAGCGCTCTGTCCCTACGCGCAGCGCTCTGGCCTCTACGCGTAGTGCCACCACAATGTTTTCCTCCAACTTGCAGGTTGATTTTGATTTCCTTCATGGTGTCCACATTAGACATGGGATAGCGCATTGGAAATTTTGATGTGTCTACTTTCCAGAACAGCTTGAATTTTTCAATTTGGAGCTCATTTTCCCTATCAAAAGCTCAATCTCCCAAGACTCATCAAAATGTGCAGAATGAGGCTGCCAAAATGCAGAGTGTTGTTGTAGTCAACTTTTGGAGGTATTCCACAACTCCCAATTGAGCTCATGATATCTCATTGGAAATCTCTATGTATCTAGTTATCATTGGACTCATCAAGCAAGTGTTTTGGACATTCCAGCTAGGATAAATTTTGACTTTTCCAAGTTCCCTCCAGAAGTGCAGCAACTCTCTTGTGGAAAACAATTGTTTGGAAATTTATCCCAAACCATGAGACCTGTGTGATAAGTAAAGGAGTTTTTTCTTCTTGGGTCTATGCTGGACAAAAACCCCTCTCAATTTTGTAAAATTCATCTTTTTTGGCTCAGAAACATCATTTTAATACAAACTATCCTGATATGTAGAATAGGGGATTTGTAGAAATGAAGGGAAATGAACGGGATGAGGGGCTTCTAAATTCTTGAGAAAATTTTGGGAAGTAGTGAGGGATGTTAGGAAGCATGGGAAAGTGGAATTTCAAGGATTGAGTGAGGGGAAGGGGTCCAAAAGGGCAAAACATAGGCCTAACCTAGAAAAGTGTCAAATTGTAGCAATAGGCTAGGGTTTGTGGGAAAATAATGAATTTGAGGGATATCAGTGATGAGAAGTGTTTAAGAAGGTATATTAAGGATAGGGGAAGGTGTATGAGCATCAGAATACAAGTTTTGTTGATGATTTGACAATCCAAGGAAAATTAGCTTCAAAACCCTAGGAGAGGGAAATGAGCCTTACCTAAGCACAATGGAAACACAAACAAGGTGTAAAATGACCCATTGGAACCTGAAATAATGATGACAACTATTTTAATGATGGTACACTTAGCCAAATGGTGACATGAACCAATAATTGAAAGACTTTGGAAGGAGTGAAAATAAATCCTAGACCTAATACCTAGTGACAAAATTTTACTTGAAGACTTACTAAAATGACAAAAATTTGACTTTGACACCCCTGGACCTCTTTATAAGAGCATATTTTATCACTCGTGGAAGGCTACAAATACTGACACTAACATTGGCCTTATTGGGGATGGAAGCTCCTTGGAGGTGTCAAGAACATCGTAGACCAAGTGCCTAACCATGTGGGCCAATATGGTCAAAAACTCAAACTGAAATGCATGACTGAAAACTGACGACTTGATGACACAAACTAACTCTGAAACTGATTGAACCATGCTCACTTCTGTGAGCTTATTAATCACACCCTACTCTAAGTGATCCATTCCTCACCTGATCAAGTGAAATGAAACAACTAATGCAACCAAGTAAGCATTCTGGCTACTGTTTGAATTCTCCGCAAGTGCTTGCTTATGAGCAACAAGAGAGAACTACTAAAATGCAACTCCCATGGAAACTTGTAAACAGATCCAAATTTTCCCAAATTGAATAATATGGATTCTCTATCTGACTCCAAAAATACTGCATAAGGATCTTGAAATTCATGTTCACTGGGACTTAGCTCATCCAATAGATTAATTTTCTTCTCCTCATACCATGACTGCAAACTTTCATCCAAGCTTTGTGATGAGACTCCTGCTGAAAATGACAAAGAAACCAGCTGTTGGATCAAGTTTGTATCAGTACTTTTTTGAAGATCGCAGTTAATTAATGGAGAAGGACTTTGACTGTAGATATCATCCAACACATCAGCTATTGTGTCATGAAAAACTTGAAAATACTATTTGAACCCATTTTGTATTGGTTCCAATGAGATTGCATGATTTTCTATAGGTTTCTCATCCTTTATTAAAGATATACTATGCAAATTTCCCTTCAAAAACTCAAATGATTCAAAACATAATGGTATGAAATCATCTTGCATCATTTGATCATATGTTCAAGCTTCTGATCCTTCATCTGTAACTTGACATTCAATGGCATTCAGGGGCTGCAAATATAAATATGAGAAGTCTTGAACAAGGATTTCATTACCCTCTAGATGGTCAAGATCAAAACTTATCGATGGTTGATTTTTGATTGCACGAAAGTTGTCTCTGATGAAATGAAACGAAGTAAAACAAAGAGGCAAAGATCCTTCACTTACTTCAAAATTTTCTGCACTTTCCTCCTCACTTCCATAGCTGATATGCATCGGCTGATCACTATATTCGAGCTGCTGAAAGTGAACTTCCTCCTTCCACAAACCAGCTGTTGATTTGTCTGCAAGACTAGCTTCTGTTTGGAGAACATAATCATCATCATACTGATCAAACTTAGGCAAATCATCAATATAAAACACATCATCAAGCATACATGTCATATCAACAGGTCTCTCTTCTGCAAGATGATCTATAAAACAATCATTATTAGATCTATGACAACTAGGATAAGAAAGAAAATGTTTTGGATTAGCCACTTGTTTTTCTTCAATCAATGAGCCATGGTCTTGAACATCATACTCATTCGTTGTGGTGATCTTTTGCATCATCTCTTCCACTGCACTTAACAAAATTTTGAGCTTTACCTCTAAAGATGTCAATTCCTTTGGATCTATGTTATTCCTCTCTTCTTCCTTCAACTTTTCCCTTCTGAGCAACAGATTAGCCTCTACATCTACTGCACTATTTTGCATCTCTTCAAGTGTTGCAAGGTTCCTTTCCCTCAGCTGAAACTCCATTTCTGGATCGAAGGCTTCCGGATAATGCATGAGAGCTGAATCAGGAGGAGGTCTCATATTAACAGGCATCGAACAATAAACTTGGTTAAATATAGGAGAAAATTGTTGTACTATCTCCCTTGGCTGTCTTTTTAGCTGGTTATACTCTTCTAGAATCAAGAAAGAGTTATGTCTGACCACCCACTTGTTGAGGAAAACTTTGACAATTTTTTGGAAATCTGAGATGCTCGCATCAGGAAAGGTTTTGAACCAACTCTTTACTTTTCCTTGCAAAGAAAGAGAAAAAAGCCTAATACTCACATCTTCTTCATCAACTTCAAAAAGGTCAAGGAAATACTCAAAATTCATTACATGTCTCTTAGTAGTGATGTTGTCACATTGACCATCAAATCTTGGTAGGGGAAAGCATGGGATATAGGAGGCAAAATCAGAGGCTTGTATCTATCTGGAATTTTAGAAGGTATAGGAGTATATACAAAAGCCGTAGAAATATTATTGATATCTTGAGGCTCACCAGTTTGAAGACGGTCATCATAAGAGTTGGAAGAACGACCTTGATCAAGATCAAAGGCATGCGAATATTTTGTATGCACAATCTTCAAAGGGAAGGAATCACATGCAGGTGTAGGATCTTTTGTCAAATACAATATACTTTGTAAAGCCTTCCTGAAATTCTCAGGAAAAGAGAAGAAATAATTTACAATAAAGAACATAATGTCTTGGATGAAATTACAACTTGAATACCTAATCTTTCCATATTCTCCATTCAAGTTTCAGCTGGTCGGGTTCATCCTCGAGTGGAGTCCTTGGATCTAATCTCGAAACTCATTTGCAGTCACTAGGCGAACAATTTCAGCCTTCCTACGTCTCATCATTTTCCACCATCAAAAATACGATCTAGGTATGAACTTTGACGATATTCCCCAGGGAATACGAAACCTTTTGCTCATTCCCCAGTATGGTCACCATTATGCTATCACCTGGATTGAACCTCAGGATGAAGGAAGGTAATGCTAGGGTAACCAAAAACCGCGCTTAGCCAAGTAGCTAACCCTACTAGGCCAGGAGAGGGCTCTCTCCGTGAGGATCTCAGCCAAGATGACTGCATCGGAGAAATGATATTAGGCTAGGTATAGTAGCACAAGGTTTTATTTGATTTGAAGGGGTTCTGCTAGATCAGGAGGAGTTGGATAGTTTGGGCAAGGAAATTGGGTCAAAATTGCAGGGTGATTGATGGGGCAAGGTAGGTATGAAGCTTAGCACTCTAGGGTTTTATGGGTGAGGTGATTTAAGACCAGTGAGAAGCTATGAAGAGCATGTGATCATCATGGATCCTTCCTAAACTGTAGAAAACATAAACTATGAATATTTTCCCAAAGTAGAGCATTAATATTATGGATTCTACCTATCAACTTGAAAACATCCACTTAGAAGTAATGAAATTATTAATGAAGTACAAAAACAATTAAAAATATGATCACAAGAGAGGAAACTGAACTAAACACCATACCACATGGATCCCAAAGAAATAGCTACAATTTCTGATTAATCTCCTGCTAAACTGATACAAAATGATGTTCTTTCAAAACCTAAGCATCCAGCTGAGTCCAACTCTTTACAATGAGAAAGAAGAAGAAGATATAGACATTGTTTCAACCTCCTCCCATCCTCAAGGGTCATATCCCTAAGATAAGGATCTAATATAACCAACACTGAACAAGAAACTAGAGTCTAGGCATCCTAACAACTTGCCTCTAAAAGTGAGGAAATTGATTCATTTGTGCTCAAAATGACTTTTAATCTAATGAATCTACCCTCTACTACTAATTATCCATCATATTTACAAGCCAACTCATCATTTACATTAGTAAAACATCCTCAATGAGAGAAAATCCATGACCACAGTCAAAACACAGTGAAATGGCAATCCTATACAAAATTTGTAGTACGCGCAACGCCACTAGCCCTACGCACGGTGCCATTTTTAGGTCCCTTTTGGAGGCCTTCCTGGCATCCAAATTGAGCTCATGATATCTCATTGGAAAGATATTCAAGTCTAATTTGTAAAAAATTGGGAATTTCTTCATTCTAGGCTCATTTGACCCCTCAAAAGTTGATTCGCCCAAGAGTACTTTTGTGTGTCCAAAAAATGGCAGAAAGGTCATTTTTGTGGTTTGTTTTACCTTTTGGTAGACCAGTTCTGCTCCAAAAGCTTAGAAAATTCATAGGGTGCATGTAATCATCACTCTAAATCCAAAAATGAAAGCCATTTTTCCATTGGGTGTCCCTAGGAAAAGTGAAACGCTAGTGGCACTGTGCGTAGAACCAAGTTTCCTGTGTTAAAGTTTCCAAAATTTGCCAAAGGAAAAAATTCCTCCAAATTTCATCAAAATTGGTGAGCAGCACCATCATCAAGCATCTTGATGAGCCAAGGAAGCTTAAGCAAGAAACCTAAGCCTATCCTCCTCCTTTTTTCCTTTGAGATCCCATCTTAGCCTTGCTTTCATCTACTTGACCCTTATATTGCAAATTTTGTTCCGGGTCTTGTAGTGGTAGGCCATGTGCCTGATGATTTGGTTGTCCCTATTGTCCCTTTGCAGCCACTTTTCTAAGTGAAAATTGACTCTTTCAAGCCAAATTTATCTATCACTCTCAATTTCCTTCTCAAATGAAGTCAAAGTGACCGGTGCTTCTTCCTCTTGTATTGTTGATTTACCCTTGTCACTTTGTCTTTTTGTCTTGAGAAGTTCCAGCTCCATGAGGACCTTCTTATCACTCAGCTGCTTGTTCTCTTGTTCCAGATATGTGATGACGTACTTAGCTCTCTCCAAGTTGTCCATCAATGCCTGGATTTGAGCATCTTTCTCCTGTATGATGATGTTTTCTTTTGTTGCTTCATCCCGAGCCTCCAAATCAATTGTCTCTATGCCATGATAAATATGATGTTGTTCTGGCTCACCATGCTCCATCACATCAAAATATTTCTCCTCCTCGTAATCTCTGTCTTCTCTGTCCATGTTTGCCCAGCTTTGAGGCTATGTACTCCTAGAAAAGGGATGGAGGGGGTGAGTAAGGGTGGTTAGGAATAAGGGAAGGGGAAGTGATCTTGTGGGGTATTTTCTGGACTAGGTAAACATGAAAATGAGTGGGAGGGTATGAACCATGAAAATGAGGGATAGGGGCTAGGGTTTTAGGGATAAGTGATGGAAGGAATAGTAAGGATTAGGGTTTTAAGGCATAAATAGAGGAGATTCTAAGGTTTCACATTTAGCATAGAAAATTAACATCAAATGTATTAATTGAAAGGCAAGGATGAAGTTCAGGGGCAACACTTACTTGTTTTAGGAGTAAAGGAGACACATTTGGTGTTTTTGGGTGGCAGGAGGTCATTTTGGCCCTTGCTAGCCCTACACGCAGCGCCACCTACAGGTGCGTAGCGCCTTTCTCTACCCACATCACCATTGTTTTTTACATTGGGAAAACTAGCCTACGCACAGCGCTCTGTCCCTATGCATAGTGCCCCAGCCTCTACACGTAGCGCCACCACAATGTTTTCCTCCAAATTGTAGGTTTGTTTTAACTGCCTTCCTAGTGTCAAAATTAGGCACAGGATAGTGTGTTGGAAGTCTTGTCCTGTCTACCTTCCAGAACATCTTGACTTTTTCAATTTCGAGCTCATTTTCCCTATGAAAAGCTTAATCTCCCAAGACTGATCAAAATGTGCAGAATGAGGCTGCCAAAATGTAGAGTGCTATTGTAGTCAACTTTTGGAGGTCTTCCTCAACTCCCAATTGCACTCAGGATATCTCATTGGAAATCTCTCTGTGTATAGTTATCATTTTACTCATCAATCAAGTCTTTTGGACATTCCAGCTAGGAGATATCTTGATTTTCCACCAAGGTCACTATAGAAGTGAAACAACTCTCCTGTGGCAAATGATTGTTTGGAAATTTCTCCCAAACCATGAGACCTAAGTAAAACTGAAGGAGGGTTTTCTTCTTGGGTATATGATGGACAAAACCCTCTCTCACATTTGTCAAATTCATCTTTTTTTGCTCATAAACATCATTTGAATAAAAACTATCCCAATATGTGGAATAGGGTATTTGTAGAAATGAAGGGGATGAGGGGCTTGTAAATTCTTGAGAAAATTAGGGAGGGATGTTAGGAAGTAGGGGAAAGTGGAATTTCAAGGATTGAGTGAGGGGAAGGGGTCCAAAAGGGCAAAACACAAGCCTAACCTAGAAAAGTTTCAAATTGTAGCAATAGGCTAGGGTTTGTGGGAAAATGATGAATTTGAGGGATACCAGTGATGGGAAATATTTAAGAAGGTATATTAAGGATAGGAGAAGGTGTATGAGCATCAGGATACAATTTTTATTGATGATTTGACCATCCAAGAAAAATTAGCTTCAAAACCCTAGGAGAGGGAAATGAGCCTTACCTAAGCACAACTGAAGCACAAACAAGGTGTAAAATGACCCATTCGAACCTGAAATAATGATGACAACTCTTTGAATGATGGTACAGTCAACCGAATGGTGACATGAACCATTACTTGGAAGACTTTGGAAGGAGTGAAAAAAAATCCTAGACCTAATACCTAGTGACCAAATTTTACTTGAAGACTCACTAAAATGATTAAATTTGACTTTGACACCCCAAGACCACTTTATAAGAGCATATTTTATCACTCGTGGAAGGCTACAAAGATAGACACTAATAAGGAGCAAACAAAAGCCTTCTACCTCTCCGATATGTCTTGCTCACCTCAAGCCTAGGTGCCTTGGAAATCTCATCACGCTTTCTTAATGACCCCACCTCCATGGGGTGTACTGACATGGTTTGGTGCTGGCTTGGTGAAATGGTTATATGCCTTTTCAAGGCTGCCTCAATGAAGGTGTCCCATGTCATGTTTTTATATGTCAATTTATGGAGTACTATAACCTTTATCAGGCTATGGTGAAAGAGGCTGGGATAATGCACTTTTCCTTTCATTTTCACCCTTTCAGACATTTTGGTTAGGCTCCTATACAAGTAGCTGGACAAATTTAGAGTCTTGGAAGCTATAAAGTGGACGAGCAATCTTATGTGGTATTGATATAGCCTAGAAAATATGCCCTCACATGTGAAGAAATTCATGACATCCTTCATCAATGGTGCATATCTCTCCAACAAGTATCTGAATGGGAAAACATGTGAGTGAGCTCCTTTGTATTGTGATTTCAAGTAGGGTTTGTACTCTTCTAGGTCTAGCTTCAAGCCTTTGAACCAATTTTCACCATGGTTTGATATGCATGTAGCTTAAGAGGTGACATCCACTGAAAACATTAAATCGGTCCCTACAATGGTGATCTTGTCTTCCTTCAAGATGAGGGAAAATATACATGTGACATGCTCATGGTAACCTACTTCCTACACTATTTGACAAAACCATAAACAATTGACATCTTCAAAGCATTTCATGACAAATTGGGAGGAGGTGATTTCATTGCAATTATAAGACTCAAAACTCATTATATTTCTCCCCTTGTTGTACTTCCTCTTCTCTGATGGTGATGAGTTATGCTCCATACTTCAAACCCTAGGTGAAAGGCAAGAAAAAATAGTGAAATTTGTTGCTATGAGGGAATGAGGTTGTATGATGGACTTAGCAGTTGCCTAAATTTGTAAGGAAATTTAGGAGGGTAGGGAGTGATGTCAGTTAGTAGGGGAAAAAGGAATTTTGGGAAATGAGTGAGGGGAGGGGGTGGAAAAGGCCAAAAAACAAGCCTATCTGAGAAAGAGATAGGGTAGATTAGGGTTTAGAGGAAAATGATAGAAAATAAGGGGACAAGGCTTTGTGATGGATGAAAATGGTGTATTAGCTACAAACAAAGGTGCAAGGACACGAAATCTAGGGTTTAGGGCAGAAAATCATCATTTGAGGATCAAAACCATCAAAATCATGTAAACCCTAGAAGAAGAAGTATTTGATCATTTTCTTGACATATGAGGCAAAGGAGGGCATGAAAATGATTAGAATTACTTGTTATAGAGCCTAGAGGATTAAATGACTGAAGAGGATCTTTGAAAAATGAGTTTTGGTGGTCAAACAACAATTTTGGACAACTCTACCCCGTGCACAGCGAAGGCTTCCTGTGCGTAGTGTGCTATCGAGGTGCGCAATGAAGGAACACTATTACATCTAAAAACATAAATTACATTTGAAATCAAGTGTTACTGAATAAATTTACCTATTGCTACTCCTCATTTGCCAGATTTATACATGAAATGATTGATTTTGTGACCTTAACCCTAATGACCTAATGGTGACACTAAGCTAAATGGAGACCATGATGATGTGACTGAAGTGATATTAATGAGTTTCATGATGGTATACTAAAATAAGTGATGAAAGTGACCGACATATGAAATTCTTGAGAGAGTGGAAATGGCCCTAGACACACTAGCTAGTGACCAAATGTTTATTTGAAGACTTTTTGAAATGAAAAAAAATTGTCTTGACACCCTAACAACATCTTGTAAGAGCATATTTGGTCACTGATGATAGGCTGAACTGACTGAAACTAACACCCTCATAGATAACCTTACATTTTTTGCGACTTGGCAACCCAACCAATTCATTAGCAAAGAAATATTGTGCCCAACCCAAGGTCTCCCTTTCTCTGAAATTTCTTTGTCCACACCCAATCACAACCATAGGATTGCCTCCTACAAGTCCTATTCTAAACTTCTCCTAAAACACTTCATCCTTGGGACAATTGGAATTCACTGTCACTCCTTCGCACACACTCTTATTTGTTAATTTCCAAGCATTTTTACCTAGTTCTCCCTTGTGTTCCCCTGACTCTCCCTAACACTCCTCACCATCCATTGACACTGTCCGCCATGTGTTAGAACACCTTTTCATTCCTTGGCATGCCCTGGAACTCCTTAGATATCATGCCAAATGATAAGGGTTTTGATTTAAGATAATATGATCTAGTCCCACTGATGGATTCTTTTCATCATAGATGCAAGGATAAGAAGAGGATTTCACTGCGTTAGCAGGAAGGAATTCTTGGTTGAATCAAATCAAATAATAGTGGTAACATCATCCCAATTGGCTAATGATATATGTTGTATGAACTCATTTGCACCCCTTGTTGGTGTTTAGCTTCTTTCATGCCATATCAGCTTATTATTGTCCCTTAATGGAATATGAGTAAAACGTAGATATCGAGCAAGCTCTATCTCTACATATCACAAAAGCTTGAGCAACATCCACACACACATAGGACGAGTACGCTCATCCCTAACATATATGGTATGGGTTTCTTATGCATA
The DNA here is from genome assembly GCA_031772625.1 of Pinus tabuliformis. Lineage (NCBI taxonomy): Eukaryota > Viridiplantae > Streptophyta > Pinopsida > Pinales > Pinaceae > Pinus > Pinus tabuliformis. The sequence continues at coordinate 122,138,244 of CM062807.1, read as the reverse complement.
GGTCAAGGAGATACTTATCAGCGATATCAATTAGCTTTGATGTGGAGACTCTGAAAAAGAATAATATCATACGGCACATTAGACACACAGAATGGGTTTGAAACCGTCCTCTTACATAGATACACACCTTAACATGGGGTGAAACCCTCATAAATCAATAGGACACCCTTAATGGCTATGACAAGCCTTTGACCTCCCTCCATATAACACTTGACAATTGAAACCCTACAACTGGAAGTAAGGAAGGAAGGATGGGTTTGCATTTTGGTTGCAGACCATCATAGTTGGATGGGGAAAGTTCAATGTCTTGATGCAAGTTTCGTCGAGCCTCTCAATCAAAGGCATCTTGCCACTATTATGGAAACCCCCCGAAATGCCAGTTTTCCCATTTGATATCGCCAATGTGGGATTTCCTCATTGAACCACTGAAAATTAGGTTTTGACACTAAGGAAAAATGTGAAATGAGAGGGATCTATTGGAGTAACTATCATGCTAACTATTTACAAGGAAGGAGGGGTTTGCATAATAGACCATAATAGTAGGCAGGAAGAAATTGGTGTTTTCATAGCACTCAACCATAACAGCTCTCATGGCGGTGCCCTTTCATGGTGGATAGTTCAATTTAACCACCCAATCAACTATGCGGTTAGTAAAAGCCTCTCCTATCTGTATTGTTGAGCCGCACTAACTTCATGGGGAACAACACATTTAGCTATCAAAACAAGCATATCGAAAAGCTATCGCTGACTTGAACTCAAAGAAAGTCAAGGGGATATGACTCACTTACAGTCTAACACTTATTGACCCAACACAACTACTTGATAGTCCTACCTGATAGTGCAAACAAAATACTTATGTGGTTGAACCTCCCTAGTCTCGTCAATGACAATATAGGTGAAAATTAGGTCCCCCTTGGGGATCTCCATGGGCTCATGCAACAACCTTACACCTCAGCACATGGGGACTTGAATCCTTAATAGCTCTATTTCTTTCTTAGTGGAACCCCTCCTATCAGTGGTTATGGAACCTCATCTCAAGACATGACCTTCCTTATGGTGGAATCAGTTTCCAATGGATATACTATTTGAGGTGTTGATGTTTTGACTCTATCTTGGTCAGTACCTACCACCTCATCCTATTTGGTCAATTGAAACTCATCACCTATTGGTTGAAGTTCATCTCTAATTAAACGAATCATGGAAGTAATATACATGTTCATAGAAGATAATCTGTACTTTTTATCATCCTATGAAGAATGTGATTCATCTGACCCTGTAGAATTTGGGCTTACCTCATCATAGTGCTCACAATGGGGATATGACCACTTACCCACACAGACTCTCATGTTGTTGGTAATGCCCGATCGATTTACCATGGGTTCATTCAGCCTTACCTAGTAAGAACTTGAATTCTGAATAGCTCTTCTTGATGATGTAGGAATTTCCTCAGAACAATCAAATTGACATAGTTTAGTCTCCCTTCATCTGTCACCATGAGAATAGGAGAAAAATATAGAGAACAATATTTGGATATTTCCCTTATTCCCTTTCCATTAGATAGAATGGTGATAATATTTGGACCATAGACCTGGTGAAAATTACAAAAGCTAGAGTTCAGGATGGGGTTTTGGAGATGGATGGACTAACCCAACTAAACTAATTTGTATTAGTTAACTCGGATCAAGGCACTAAAAAATGGCCTACTTCTAGTATCGGAGGAGGGTGTCTTGACAACTTACCATACATATTGGTGTTTTACAGACTCCTCCTGGTGTTCCCTTATGATAAGTTTCAAAGCTTAGGCTTGCCTGGATACTTGTTGTGGAAAACCTACTCATGCTGGAGACCCCAAGAACTAAGAAAGTTTTTGGGATCTGTCTGTCCTAACCAAATGTAACATGGGGAGGAGATGGATACTATGTCTAGTGGGTTACACTCTGGATGAAGTGTTGTGGTAGCAGAACTCCTATCAATGGTTGTACAAACTCATATGGAACAGGTCTTGACCAGTACCAAGCCACAAGAGGTCTAGGGGAATTGGTCGGTGCCTAAGAGATCACATACCCCTCTTGAATAGGTAAGGTTTTAATATGGGGTCCAATAAACAAATGAACATGGTGAAATTACTTCGAAATTCAAGTTGTGCACTTAGGGATAATTTTGTAAGGTCTATCTACTATGGCAATGTCTGAGTCTAGTGGAGGAATGTTTTTGGTTCCCATTAAGTAGTTAAGTTCTCACTCTAACATCCAAGCGAAAACTAGAAGATACACTACCCAAGATCTAGGCAATAAATTTATGTAAACAATACATAGTGCAAAGCCACACATAGAGAGCGTATCTCCATGATTTTCTTTAGTACTAGCCCACATACATATGGAATGATTTATTCCGATGTACAAAAGGTAAAGATAAAAGCCTCAATGGCTTCCTATATTCACATAACAATGTGGTTGTTAATATGGTCATATTTCCTCTCCATGGTTCCTTCAAAAGTCAAAAAGCTTCTAGCCTTCCATGACTCATGCTTGGCTCATGATTTATGGTTAAAATCCACAAAGATCTTACCTTTCCATGTTCTAGGTTCTTGCCTTCCATGGTTGTTCTCATTTGGTTCTCTTAGGAGAAAGGCTTCTCCGTTAAGCCCTAGCTTCCACAATTGTGTGGTAGCTTCTGCAATTTCTGTATAGCCCATTAAACATTAAATGAAAGCCTATGTCCATGTTATTGCAAGTCACACTTTGCTTACATTAATCTTGTTGTTGTTGTCCAATACCTAGGATTTCATGTCTTTATGATTTAAGAAAAACATGTCACTTCTAATTCCTTTGATGTTTTCATACTTTCTCACGTTGTTGTGGTCCTGCAATGAATGATAGAGATCACATATTAATCTTGAAATTGTAGGCCTCATTCTTCTTTGGCATCTTAGGGTTTCATGCTCGATCTCTCTGCTTATCAATCCCTATAATGAATGATAGATATTAGATATTAACCTTGAAATTTCACGCCTCATTCTTCTTTGGCATCTTAGGGTCACATGGTCGATCCCTCTGCTTATCTCTCAAAGAGGGATATTTCCAATTTGTATTTCGTGTGTAATTCAAGGATGCAACTGTAAGTGATCGCCGAGGAGAATGAGATGTTGAGTGAAGGAGTTGATGCAGGGAAGACCATGGGCCTCGAAAAACTTTGAAAACCTCTTCTATCACCACTATTTCTGCGTGCAATGCCTAGAGGAGGACATACTTTTGAGCAGCCCCAGTGGTTGTCATTCCCACAAATTTTGCTTTTCTTAAATTTTTGAGGTTGGGCTTATGATCATGTTGAAGTAACCCATCACATATTTCTTTGTATCTCTCAGATAGATTGTGTAGTTCCTCCTCGACCTTTTCATTGGCTTTCTGCAACTAATGGTTATTCAGATTGATCCTTGACTTTTAGGGAAATGACCATAAATACTGGGAACAATGTATGTTGTCTAGATATATCTCTACTGAAGAAGATTTATTCGACACTTTATGCTTCCCTTTAAATTTCTTGTTGCCTTTATCGACCACTAGTTCATCTCTCATCCCTTTCTACGATACCTCTCAGACAGGTTGAACACCTGTTGGTTTTCTCTTGCACATTGGTATACATTAATTCATTGTCTCTATCACAAAGTCTTCCAAAAAGAACATTAAACCTTGGCTTCAACATTGAATTTTTGAATCGCCACCGATTCAAACAATATTTGTTATCTACAGAATAAATGGATTCCAGGAAGTAATTTAGTGCATGGTTGGTATAACAAATGACCAGAATAGGATCATATAATATGTTATATAGGAGGATTCTGGAAATGGTCAAACCAACATAGGTTTTTGCAGTTTCAGGAGGGCCCTATAATGGTCACCCTCTTTGTCAGGCCCTGCTTCACGACTTCTATCTAGATTTCATCTAAGGTGGAATTCCACTCAGGCCATTTTTGCAAAATGTGGAGTGTGCTTCTGCCCAAACAATTTTGGATCCTCAGAAATGCACATTCTAAATTATATGCGTCCTTTAATTTCCTCTTTTCCAGATAACCTGGCTCTATAGTTTGGAGTTCTAATGATAGAAAGTGCTTCTCAAAAGGAAGCTCTTTTATTTCTCGGCATTGAAGATATTTCAAAATATGGACATATCTATGAAGCTTCTTTGAAAGACAATATGAAAGAAATGACCTAGAGATCCTATAAAATGTAAAGAAAATTCAAACAAAGAGCGAATAGGGACACGTGGATGTACCATTTCCAAACTTCTCAATTACAACATCAGGGCTGGATGCCCCACACTCAGTCTAAGTAATTTTCCCAATATTCTCATCCATAGTCATCTGAGAAAGCAAATCCTCAATTCTTGCTTCAATGGCTTGCCCGTGATCCATTTAATTGTTTATTCTTGTGAATTTAATTGGAAATATGTTATTTCACTTTCCAAAAGTTTCAAATTTTAGTACAAACAGTATCTTTCTAACAAAGTTTGGAGATGCATTCTAATAAATCTTGATATCTCAGTGAAAACAATAAATTTATGTATCATTTACTAGTAGCATATGCACAGCAAATGATACAATTAATTCAATCATGATTTTGGGTTTTAACTGAGGGAGTGGCATAAGGCACATTTATCTTATTTCGATTCAACAAAATTATAGAAGAAATTTGATTTATACTCTCAAAAATAACTAAGATGGAATGAGATGATTAATGCAGAATGTGTTAATTACTTTCATTTTTAACGTCGTTTGTATATAATGTGTTAATTGTATAGTTTTCATGTAAATTTACCTAAAAGATTAAGACGTAGAAATTAGTGTGATAATTATTAATACAGTAAAGATATTTGATTTTGTGTATATTTATTCTTTTATTCTCAAGGAAGCAGCTGTAGAGGTTGTTTTCATCCTTTGTTCATCAAGTTGGTTGTTTCTTGAATAGTGTCAAATATTGCAGGTGGTGGAGGTTCAAAGGACAGACTCAGGATTTCCCCAAAAACTCCAGGTTTTTATCTCTTAAAGTGGTTGTTTATTCAAATTAGAATTGTGATATGGTAAAAAATGCAGAATTCAATTTAAAAACAAACGTACTTAAAGTGTTTTATTGTTTTGTTTATTCTATTTATAAGTAATGGTCTCCAATCTAAGATTATAATTTTTCTCAAAAACCTAATTATTCTCTAAAAAATTAACTTGAATGAAAGCATTCCATTAGTGATCCTAAAAATTATGAATTAATATATATAGAATATTATGTATTAATTTTTTTTATTGCTTTGATTTAAAATGTAATTGAAAGGTAATTTTCAAATTTCTTCAAGAGAAAAGGTTCATAACGATAAACATATAAATTCAAATTCCAAATTCCAAATTCCAACCCCTCTCGCCTTTTTAAGCATAAGATTTACCTATTCGATGAAATCTTCTCATACCTTCTAGTTATTTTGTGAAGTTCTGGGCAAGGAGGGCTTAAGACTTTAAACATAACAAGTCATAGGGCTCTAGGATTTTGGGGAAGAATGGCCCGTCATGAAGAGAAGGTGAAGTCTATGCTGAACAGGTTCTTGACATTTAGGAACGAAGAGAAGAATAAACCCAAGGAGAAGTGCTCGTTCCTGGCTTCAGAATGTCGCGATATTCCAGAGGCACACAAATGGAGGTAGCAAATAATAAGAGAGATTGGAGGGAATGCCATGGAGATTTAGAACACGGACCTCGGTGGACACTGCCTCCCAAACCTCAATGACGAGATCAACAAGCTGATTAGAGAAAAGGAACACTAGGAAGCTCATATCGTAGAGCTTAGTGGCCCTAATTACGCCAAATTAGGGACCAAGATGACAGACTTGGAACGAAAATAGGTGGATGTGCACAGTGTTGTTGGTGCTACCATTTTTCACTAGTCGCAAGATGGGTTTAACTATACCAGATAATTCAAATATTTTCTAGATTTCATAGTTGGATCATAATTGGTTTATTTAATCATTTTTTTTTTTTGTTTGGGACATATTTTGGGATCTTGTTTGGCTTATTGTAGGATATCTCGGCGGTGAGATTTGGCACCAATATTCTTGAAGCTCCTCCATGGACCTCAATTTCGATAAGGCCATAGAACATTTCACCATGCAACCTAGTCATTGGTCGATCTATGGTTAAATATTAATCACGGTTGCACCAAAAAATTTGGGATTTTGTCAGAATTACACTATAATGGTTATGATTCCGTAACTGAATTTGACGCATTTTGCTCGCAGGGTTTTCATATCACATGCTTAATTGGAAAAATGGTGATGCCAAGGTTTCATACCTTACTTTCATGAAAATTTCTTCACGTTTGACAAACATCACTTAGAAATTATTCTAAAGTAGGGGCCAAGATGACAGACTCGGAAGGAAACTAGGTGGATGTGCACAGTGATGTCGGTACCCCTTTTCACTAGTCGCAAGGCGGGTTTAGCTTTACTCGATAATTCAAATCTTTCCCAGATTTCATAGTTGGATCATAATTGGTTTATCTAATCGTTTTGTTTTTGTTTGGCACATATTTTGGGATCTCGTTTGGCTTATTATAGGATATCTCAGTGGTGAGATCTGGGACCAATATTCTTGAAGCTCCTCCACGGACCTCAATTTTGTTATGGCCATAGAACATTTCACCATGTAGCTTGGTCATTGGGTGCTCTATGGTTAAATATTAATCATTGCATAGAGAATATGGAATACTATCCCTAGTTTGCAAGTTCACTAAGATACATCACACCAAAAAAATTGGGATATTGTTAGAATTACACTATAATAGTTATGACTCCATAGCTGGATTTGATGCCTCTTTCTCGCAAGTTTTCACATCACATGCTTAATTGGAAAAAATTTGATGCCAATGTTTAATATTTTACTTTCACGACAATTTCTTTCGGGTTGACAAACATCACTTTAGAAATTATGCCAAAGTAGGGGCCAAAATTTCTTCCGAGTTGACAAACATCACTTTAGAAATTATGCCAAAGTAGGGACCAAGATGACAGACTTAGAAGGAAACTAGGTGGATGTGCACAATGTTGTTGGTGCTACCATTTTGCACTAGCTGCAAGACGGGTTTAACTCGAGGTTCACTATATCCCTGTGAATCCCATTTCGTCCAATATTTGCTGCCGCTTTGTCTATATTTCATGGACAAAAGGGCCAAGGAAATGTACAACATATTAAATGCACATTAAATAGTACAATCAAAGCCTGTGACCCACCATAAGACCAAAATTTTAAACTGAATCTATAGAAGGCACTGGGTACTGCTACTATCGACGCCAAACTATACGTCTCCTCTACGTAATTTTCGGTCATCACTATTTATTTCTACCATTTGAGGGATGAGAATGTGAGGGATCTCTTTTCATGTAGTTAGATACGAATTAGGGGATCCTTTGTCATGTAGTTGAATAAGAATTATGATAACCTCGGTTAGAGATACTTCAAGGCTTAAAAATTCCTAGTCGTCTGTCTAGTCAATTTAGTGTCCTAAATTGCTCTACATAAATTATCAATCTGGGTATGGTAAACTGATGAAGTGTGGTGCACCATATGTGCTTAGTTAACCTTTCTCTTACTTTGTTGTTTTATATTTTATGTTGTTTTTGGGGGTTTTGTTTCTTATGCTTAAGGAAATTAATCTAAGAAAGAAAAGCTATGCTTCTAGGTGAAAATATCTAAATATTAATGGTCAACTGAATCTAATGACTTTCAATGTTAAAATCTGATTTCTAAAGAAAGGAGAAAAGGAAACAAATCAAAACTTTGAACAATTAGATTAATCTAAGCCGGCAAAATTTTTATGAAATGAAAGCAAAAAATGATAACAACTAAATGAAGTGTTTTATCACTTTGCTACAAAATTTTGGGAGAAATACCTCCTTGTGATAGCATACAGAGGGATTCAATACTTCATTATTCTAAAACTGAAAATGAAATTGCAACAAAATCTTCATCATTCTAAAATAAGTAAACATGAAAATGAAAGGAAAAACTCAGTCATTAGTAAAACATTTCACCACTTAGTCTTAGGTTCAACCATGAACGAAGGGCTTTTGGAAATATCTATTTAAATCATGAGTTACTAAATTGATAAGAAAATGGCAGTAAGCTATCTAACTCTAAACTAATGAACAACAAAAAATCTCATTCATAAACACAACATTTCACCATTTAGTTTGAGGATTAATCATTAATGAAAGGCTCTAGAAATATTTGTTTATATCATGAGTGACTACACTAAGAAGAAAAATGCATTGAACAACAAGAAATCTCATTCATAAACTCAACATTTCACCATTGAGTTTGAGGATAAACCATCAACAAAAGGCTATGGAAACACTAATTTATGTAACGAGTGACTATTCTAATGAAATTGAAATGGAAAGAAAGTACAAAACATGTAAAGGAAAACTAATCTATTGTGTGCTCTAATGCTCCAAACACCAATTGGAAAATACTTTCTTGGACTATTTTGTTAAGCATAGATTGCATAGTTAGATAAATATACAATCAACTGGTTGAACACACTTGCATGAATTAAACTTGCATTAATGGAAAATCTAAACTATTAAACTTGAAAACAATAAAATGACATACTTGAATGAAATCAAAGAAAAGCTACAAAATAAAATCTAATCTACCTTACATTCTAATATGCTCCATGACATATACTTCACATCTATTTCCATGTTGAGAACATCAAATCTTTTTTAAAATTCTTCAAAATTACAAAAGTTTACAAAGCTCTCCAAAGCTTTCCAAAAGCTCCAAGGCATTCCAAAAACTTTCCAAAACTAAAAAACTAAAAAGCTACCAAATGAAGGAGAGAGATCTCCTATTTATACAAAATGATGAGAAGTCATCTCATTAATGAGAGTCCATGAATCTCTCTCTATACCTCTAGAGTCCCAATCAAAATAGGAAATGATAAAACACATGTCTTCTTAGAGTTTCAATACAAATAGGAAATGTGACACATATCCTCATGATCCCATGATCCTCTCTACTCAAATTCGAATTTGGCCTTAGGGTGCCACATAAAGGTTTTCTAGAAGCCTCCTTTTGACCTACACATGTCAACAATATCAACCCACTTGTTAGGCATAAGCATATGCACATTATTTTCTAATTTTTAACCACAAATTCACTAAAAAAGGCTAAGAATTAATAAAGTTTGGAAAAACCTAAATGTGACCCAATGATAATGAAAGTGAGATGAATGTAGTGACATGGTAGTGAAATGAAGGTGAAATGGAGGTGATATAATGGACATAATAGTGAAAGTGTAATGGAAATGAATGAAAATTTCAAGTCCCAACATATCCCCCAACTGAAGCTATTGCATATCCTCATGCAATATATATTACATTAATTCTTTTGATCTTTGAGCTTTGGCTTAACTTTGCATGATATCATTTGATAACTTCATACTTCTGCAAAGTGTTTTACTTGAATTGAAACATGGTTGGTTCTTGTGTTACAACCATATTTCTTTTTGTTGCATTCTATTTTGATCTTTGAACTTTGGATAATGATAATTTGATTATTATTACAAAGTATATCTTTATTGGATTGCATGATAGTTGGTTCTTGTGTGACAACCATGATTGTGTTTGTATCCATTTATCCTTTAAGCACTTTTGCAAAGCCATTGGATGCTCATAATAATAATTTAATAGTTAATATATTTTGGAAGTATGTGGGCTTCTGAATATGATATGAACATGGCATGATATGAATATGAATGTATTCGCCCGCCCCCAAACTGATGGTATTTGAAATTTTATGAAATGAGGAAGAGAAATGTTTTTCCAACAATTATCATTCTAGTTTTTTATGGAATTCTATGGTCAAAAGTTTGAAAATAACGTACCTTAACTTACCCTTTGGAAATGGATGAGTTGTATGTGTGGTGGCTATTAAATTATGATCATAATCTTCTTCAAGTGGCTAGAAAAAAAGAGTCATGGATAAAAGAGTCAAGATGACTTTTTATTACTTCTACTATAACTTGTTGAATCTATTGCTAAATGGTGTTGATATGTTTTATATCTGCTCCAAAAATGCTGAAAATAATAGTCTTCATGTCTTCAAAAATCATTGGCACAATTCCTACTATGTGAAGACACTTTCTGATGACGAACATAGCAGGAAATTGTTGACTTAGTGGCCATTAATGAATCCCACTAGTCAACACAAGAAATCTCACCATTGATGACAATGAGAGTCAAGATGCCCAAACACATCTTGCTAGGTACGAATGAATTTGCCAATGTCCAGTCACCTAGAAGATCCGATGAACAATGGACATTAATGTATTACCATTGTTCGTTAACATGAGGACTTGCCTTTAACGCATGCAAGTCTCAAGGTGTTTTTTCAAGGAATTTAGACTCAAAGGACTATGGACTCAATAATTTTCATTGAGGCAGGACTTTTTTACGAAATAGAAATGATAGGAAAGGGAAAACGAAAATGGGCAATAAGCATGTAACTGAGCCTCTTGCTTTTATTTGTGGGTTATGAGTGGAAAAAAAGTAATGGAAAGTGTATGTAAATGTAAATGGAAAATATGAAGGGAAATGAGGTGACTGGTTTATTATGAATTATGGATGTAATGGAGATAATAGTATCTGAAATTTTTTCAAGTGTTTGGATCTAATTTTGCATTAGCATGTTTCTTGTTTGTTCTTGATTATCCTCTTATGAACAAATTGGTCCCTTAAGAGAGGCACTATTCACTTGTAGTCATTTTTCCTTCCTCCTGGAAACTGCAAAAAAAACTAATACTTCTTCTATAATGGAATATAATATTATCAAAGGAGAGAGGTGATAAATCTCTCTAGGTATGATATTTACACACAAAACTAAGAGTTCATATTAATGAAACAAGTTCACAAAGGAAACCCAAAAGAATTTATACCTGCTTCAGAATTAGTGCCTCAAGTTAATTGTTGTATCTTTTCAGCAATTTATTTCATTATTTAATGTTTCAAACACTAATGATGGATTTATCATTGTGTATATCTCGTCGATATCTTTCCAACGATGCTTGAATTATCGAAATCTGATTTCGTATGAGAAAGTTATGCTGATTTCAACAATGAAGTTTTTTAGCTACAAATTGATGTTTAGCTGTGGAACGACTTTAACTGCGGAATGTGCACAGTTTCTATAGCTAAAAATCTTGAACAAAAAGTTAGCCATTCATTTTTCATCATCAGTCCAAAATTAATCAATACTTTTCAAATAATCTACTTATCTCATTGAATTTTTTTTTTTTTGAGAAAAAGTCAGAGACTCCTTGCGTTTTGTGTAACAATTCAAGAGAAGAGTCGTATGATCTTTGGAGGCCAAACCTTTCCCATGCAATTTTTCCAAGTAACTAGTAAGATTATAAATGCGCTGCGTATTAAGAAACTTTTGAATGACATATGAAGGTTCTAGTTGACCAATAGTACGAATGTATTGTGCCATGGCTTCATCATAGTCTTATTTGCTATACAAGTGATTTACATATTTGTGCAGTACTTCAGCTGTGGCTGCTGCATCTGCTTGTTGACATTGGACCAGATTTATGGCAACAATATATGAATTCTTTTTGAAAAGCATGTCTAGTTTACTTTCCATGTCTTTCGCTCCTACGCATAAAACCTTCACTTTCAGCCTTCCCATCATTTTCTGCCTGCTTGTCATCCTCTCCAGATTCGCTACCTCTTCATCTTTGCCACGTCTATCAATCAGATTGTGAAGAGCCGTATTCAATTGGCATACGTCATGCTGTTAAACAGGTGTGAGATGAAGTACGAGTTATTAAAGACGAGAGGCATGTAATTAGGATTGAATGCCACCACACAATAAGACCCCAAATTGGATTTGTCCTCTCCAAGCACGCCGAGTTAAAACAACAGACTGTTCATCAAATAAAATCCATTTTTATTCACGCGGCATGCAAAAATAGGCTTCAGAGAACCGAGAAATTCTCCCAAACCACCGTGAATTTCTTAAAACCGTTTCTAGGTTATCTAACTTACCTTGTCCTCGAAAAAACCCATGTTTTATTTTTTCCTAATTCATTTTCATTTGGCTGGATCATGTAGTTGAAGTTTGATATTTTTTTAGTTCTGGGTTTTTTTCAATTACATCCTCTGTAAAATCGATTTCAAAAAAAATTGTTTTCAAATGCAATCAACAGCAAATGAACCAGTCAATTTTGGTGATATAGCCTCCATTAGTAAGGCTCTCACACTCTGGAAATGGTGATGACGACAATTGACCAATTATGCAGCTTGAGAGAAACTTCGGCAATGGCTAAGGGTACATGACGCATATGGCTTTTGCAATCAGCATGTGTGAGATCGCATGATGCTCATTCACATAACTATGTAGGATATAAATATCCAAGTTATAGATGCATGTTGTAGGGAAAAGTATCCGATTCGGATGACCCTATCCCACTCTAAGGGTGATAGTACCTCAGCAACAACTGTAAAGAAAACTACTTAAGGTTTACTTCTTTATGAAAGCAAGAGAGAATGAAGAGATGCACTAACCATTGTCTTGCGCTTAATGTCGAATCCAAACTCTTCTCTTTGCTTGCTTGCTCCCAGCTCCTTGCTCTTTTGCTGGCGCAGCTACAATGAGATCCTGCAAAATAACAAAGAAGGAAACTACAAGAAACATGCAATCATAACTGATTCAAGGATTAGCATAAATCAAATATACAATTATCACAATACATCAGTGAAACAAGTGCATATAGAAGAACCTCAATAGCTTTTATTAATGGAAGAAGTAAAGTTCTGAGAGTGTTACAACCATTGAAGGCCCCAATCCAGCAACACCTCCCAGCAGAAAGAATTTCTCCTCTTCACCTCCTTCAAGCAATCACCCAATAGCTCTATAGTGAAACCAACAACATATCATTACTTTGCACAAAATTCCAGCCTCCTGAGCTCATAGGAGAGAGCTCAATATATAGATGAATTGAGAAAGGATGAGTCAGCTTGCAACTGATGTGTAGCTGCCTTGTGTCCTCTCTCTCTTCAGTTGATCTTCAGTTCTTGAGTCCACTTGGAGAACCTTGCTTCCACTTGGAGAAACAGAGCCTCTGACTCATCACAAGGCGAAATCCCTGATCCAAGTGTCATTTTTGGAAGATTCCAGAGCAATGACTCAGTGTGCCACTTGTCCCATCTCGCTCAGCGCAGGTGGCCTTTGTTCTACCTGCTTTGCAACGCAGGTACACCATGGAGGAGTTGAGTTTCAGCGCAGAAGCCTAGTGGAGCACCTGCTTTGATTTCAGGATTGCTTGTTTTTGAGTGTTTTCAGGTGGAGAACTGATCTGAGAGCTGTTGGTTTGCTGACCTTGTTCCTCTAGGGGTAGGAACATCATGTTTAGGGACTTTGGATCCCTTGGATTATTGACAATTCATGCCTGATGCTGCAAGGCACAAAATTGTCTATAACAGATGCCCCCTAAAGTATGAGGTCGTTTATCGGGTGAAATGCTTTATTAGGAGGATCCGAAGTTCATTCAATCTACTGATAAGTGTCCTGTAATAAGATACAATACAATACATTATTTTTCATACTTTTTCATGATCTAGCTGAGGCGGGCATTCCCATGCTCAGCTTTATAAATTCATTTTGGTACATAGAACAGACGATTGTCTGATGGTAGACTGATAATTCTCTGCTGAAATTATCATCCTTTGAGAAGGATGATCATCTGCTGCAATGATGTACACATCAAATGTCTTTATATCCTGAATATATATCGCAGCCCGGATGGATGAAACTAGATCCAGGGTCTTCAATCTCTTCCGATCTTCACTCGATGTACAAGTCGATCCATGTGAGAATTTCTTGAAGTCGAACATGGAAAGACATCGCTTGATTACCGGTCAATGATGTAAACCGTTAACAAGCGCGAGAGGAATCACCGATAAGGATGATGACCCTCAAGGTACAGCAGTACAATTCACATGGTGGGAATAAAGGACTTGGCGTCGACCACCATGCAAAATCCTCTGGTCGAAGGTCATTGATGTATACCTATCGCCGGAAGTGAGAAACTTGCCATTGAGGCATGCAAGCTTCAAAGTACTGAAGGGGTTGTTCCTAGATCAACTCCTTGGATAATGAGCTGATGTCGACAAGGAGCGATCCGTCAAAGGAGGGCCTTAATGAATCCCCCATCATTGACACGGAACGGAGCTAGTGATTGTGATGAGGTGAAAAAAAACTGTGATGTATGATTCAGGGTGGCGGTCATGAAATGGATGAAGGACAATGTATGGCAGTGGATGGGACACGGTTGACTCTTTGCAGAACAACATCTCTTGAACATATAACGACACTGATGTGATGGATCGGTAGAATTACCCCAAATGTGGATGGTGTGGCGAGGACCATGGTGATGAGACCGGTGAATGAAACAACCCAACCCGATGTGATACGGAGGACAAAGTGTCATGTTCAAGAGCGACTTGCTACCATTAAAGCTGTGAGGTTCTCCCAATTTTTCCCCAGTCATTGCTGACCAGTACCTCTTTATTTTTGTCAAGCTTGAGGAGGATAACATATGCTTGTTCTATAACCTGCCCTTCGGGCAAGCCCATCGCTATGTTTTAACGAGCCTAGCGATAGGGAAACTCGCTCTCGTCTAAAGACAAGTTTGTCGCTATTTAATCATTTTAACGAGTCTAACGACAAGGAAAACTCGGTCCTTTTCATTTTTAGAGAGTCTGAAAAGGTACATAAAGTCAACTCCAGAATTCTTTTTTCGTCATCTAATCCCTTCAGTCCGAAAAAGTATAAAACAATACAGAAGGGATGAATTTTCGATTGCTTTAACGAGCCGAACAAAACAAGCGCTCGATCTTTTTGTGCAATAATCCCTCAGGTCCAAAAAGATTAAAATCTGGAGGAGGGATAGCTCTTCCGGTCGTTTAACGAGCTGGAAGGCCAAAACTCGGCAAACTTTTCATATTTTACGAGTCAGGAGAAAAGAGCTCAAAGAAGACTCGTCTTTTGAGGAACGAGTGATAAACAGGGATAGCAGCAGATTCCAGGTACAGGTTGGAATTTTCCAATCACGGCAGTGTCACAAGGATGGCTAAGTGAAATCACTCTTCGCAACTGTTCCTCAAAATGGGTAAACAATCATATGGAGATGAACGATTGGCCAAATGAACGGTGGAGGTGATGGCTGCAGCAAAACACGACCAAGGCTTTTATATGGCTGTCAAAGGTTACATTCTTTAAATGGTTATTTACCGGGCAGTTCATTTTTTAACGAGCTTAAACTTGCTCAAAAGCTTATGTTTATTTTTTAACGAGCATGAACTATGACGCTAAAACTGCTCGGACTTTTTGCATGCCCCCAGCATCATAATAACGCATGTCAAAGGAGGGTGCCCCCCAAGCTTCATTGCATTCAACTTGGTGGTTGGAATGAAGGTTTACCTTTGAATTTTGAAAAGGGGATTTGTTTCATTTTTTATTGAGGTTGACATAGTAAAAGAACTATCCTCATGACTCCTTGTTTCATTTTTTAACGAGGTTGACACGAGATAAGAACCGTCCTCGGGGCCCACTGTGTTTACAGTATTTCCATTAGGGCGATGATCCATGCTGATAAAATGTTTAGGAATCTTCCGAATCCGTTAGATATAGAAGATTTCAAATTGTAGGTTTCCACTGTGGCTACTTCCGCCAGATTACCCGCCGGTGGTAGGGCAAAAGTACCCATTAAGGCAGGGTCTTTTAGGAGACCTACTCCAATATTTCAAAGCGAATGATCGCTTCCATGGATCATTGGAATGCTTCCCGTAACTTGTGAACTGTCGGGGAGGAAAGTTTGTTGGTCGACAACTGTAATCCCTCCTTGAAAGGGAAATGCAATCTTCCTGAAGTAGGTCGACACAACTGCGGCCATGGCATATATCCAAGGCCTTCCCAGTAGGATGTTGTAATCGAGGTTTCCATTGATTACTTCAACATCAACTTCTACTGTTTTGCCCCCCAGTTCAACTTGCAAGTTACTTAAAATCCCTTATGGAGTGTATGATCGTCCATCAAATGCTTTTAATGTCGTTGACGATTTCGACAAGGGTGGTGAGCCTAAATTTTTCCAGCAACTCATCGACATAAGGCATGTAGATGCCCCCTCATCAATAATTGTTCGATGAACAGTCTTGTTGAGGGTTTTCACTTGAATAAGGAAAGCTAGTTGAGCTGGTAACTTAGGGTCATATCCTTTATGATCAAAGGCCACAAGATTGGAATCCATTGGGCCAATCCCACCTATGGCTGATAATAAAGCTTGCTCTTGGGAGGTGCAATTTTGCGCTACCTCAAGTGTCGACATAGCGGACGACGATTGGGCCAGGTCCTCTATTATATTATAATCCTGTGTTATTCTTTCACGAGGATTAAATGTCGATTGGTGTACTACTCCCTTTGGCGACTTTATCATTGGTTTGGGAACGACGGGTGGCATAACTTTGGTCAAAGTTGTTGTTGAACTACTAGGTTGTTTATTTGTCTTGTTGTTCAACTGCTTTGGATTCCGGTAATCTTTATTCCTTGTCAAAGCATTATTTTGATGCTTTGAGGTGGACAACATAAGCACTTGGGATCGGGAAGCATTTTGATTAGCAACCAGATTCTGTCTTGGATCAGGAAACGGATCAGTCAATATTGCTGGGGTTTTCGAACTCTTAAAGAGCTTCTTAACTTCAGCTATATGTGGACTATCTTTCGTCCAATGATCCTCATCGCATATATGACACCCTGTCGGGGGTTTCCCTTTCCTTTTCTTTTTCTTCTTGCCCCCTGGTTGCTTCAGTTGTTTGCCCTTGTCGGTCGGCATGGCATTTACTTCTGAGGCAAGAAGTTCCTCATTTGCATTTTGACTAGAAATTTTGCGTTTGCCAGTCACACCATTACTAGCGTGAGAGTCAGTATTCGATTTAGGAGGGGGAGGAATTGAAAATTCAGGTCTAGGGGCGTCAGGCATTTTGTCGTAGAGCGTGCCAGACTGAGTATATACTAAGTCTAAATATTGAGCGCGAGCAATGACTTGCTCCTCTGTTACGACTCCTCCCTTGGCCACATCTTCCGTTATAGTCGGAAGTAACGACTTTATAAACCATTCAGCTAACAGCTGATCGGGAACGTAAGTTTTCACCATCCTACGACGACGACGCCACTCATGTATATGATCAGATATGTGAGTGGCCGTCGTCTGTTTGAAGTTGGTAAGGAGTTCTGTTCCCGTTTCATACCTTATCGGTAATTGAAAATGGGTTAAGAAAGTCGTGGCTAAGGAGCTGAAATTGTCGAAAGAGGCTCTTGGCAATTCAATATACCATTTAGCCGCTAGACCTGTCAATGTCCTCTGGAAGAGGCGAAGTCTTATCGAATCATCATTCAGGGTGTTTGATGAACACCATAGGTGGAATGTCATCACATGATTCGACGGATCTTCACCTGGATTTCCATTGAATTTAGGAATGTCCGATGGAAGTTTATGCGGAATCGCTGGCCACCAAGAGGCATAAGCAATTGGATCATTAGTCAGCCGGTTTAGATCTGGTAATTCTAGAGTTGCTATAAAGGGCAACTGTTGGTTCAGGTTAGGCGAAGCATATCCGGGATAAGATGGTATCGCCTGAGCAATGGGTCTTTGCAGACCAGCATAATGCTGACAACTTTGACAAGGTTGATGGGCATAACCAGTATAGCATGGTTGCCCATTACTTACAAAGACTTGTTGCTCAGGTCCTTGATATGATTGCTGGAATGGCGGTTGTTGGGATTGAACCAGCTCTGGTTGTTGGACCATTTGCTGTTGACCAATACTGGATGATTGACCAAGATGAGGAGTCACAGTACTTGTTTGAGCCTGAGTCGCTCCAGATAAGGAGGCACTACCCTGAGATTGTGATTGAGCCGCTGAGACAAGAGGTTGTTGTATTACAACAGGTAGCGCTTGTACTTGCGACGCATTCGCCATAGCAGGTGTGGTGGTAATATCTGACGCAGGGTGTACTGGTTGCATTGAATATACAACTCCTGGTTGTTGGGGCAGTATTGGTACCCAACCGCTGGATGTAATTCTAGTTTGACCTGAACCTTGTTGTAAACTCCCATATGGTTGTTCTCCAGGAGGGAACAATGAAAGAGCATACTGCCCTCCATATGGTGGAAATCCAGTACTTAAAGGGTAAATTGGCCTTTGAAGGCACATTGGATCATTTTGTTGAGTTTCAACATAAGAAATACCAGATGATAATCCGGACGAAGAAATAGGAACTAACCATGTCATCGTCCCTGATGGGACTCCGGCTTGTTGTTGACAATTTCCCGGGACAGATGTTATACCAGCGAACATCGTTGGAGTAGCAGCAGGAGGCTCTGCTGCTGCTGTGTCGGATGACACAGTCCTAGATGTCGACGGTTGTTCAGACATATCTAGTCTATCCAAAAGATTTCTTAGCGATTCTACAGGAACTTCCACTTGTGGTGGACTAACTTCGAAGATCAACGAGGGAAGGGTGATGATTATTCCGCTTAAAATAAATTTTATAATGACGCTTTAGACACAACTTGCTTTTTCAGTTTTAAAGAGTCGATAAAAAGCTAAAGATGACTCTAGTCTCCTTCGATGTTTTAACGAGCCCGAAGTGACAAATGCTCGGATGGACTTTTTCAGTTATAGAGTTTGAAAAAGGCCAAAAGAAACTGCTCTGGAGATCTAGGTAGAGGGTGTGCCAAACCTTTCGCGAAACCACAGAATACGTTTTACGGTACAGGTGGTCGATCTTCGTGAATGTTGTGTTCACTGCATCGCGATCAGTAGGGCGGCCGACACGGCTTCCTATGGATAAAGGCTTTGTTCCTATAGGGGTCTCCCAATATATACGCGACGGTACGTGGGAGCACAAGTCCGTATTAGTGCCACCGACTCTCAGGAGGAATCACCCACCTTCGTAGAGATCGACGATCACTACGTTTAACGACGCCGGAACACATCTCTACCTAGACCTCTATGTGTTTGCGTTATGTTTCAAAGCATTGTTAAGTAAATTGGATTTATTTTAATGTTGATCTTGCTTAGCAGTTTGCCTTTAAGTATCACCACAAGATGTATGTAACAAATTCCTGAATGCAGTCTAAGATGAGAAGCAAACTTTTCAATCTTTCAACTTTGAAAATCTTAACTACTGAGGAGAAGAAAGGCAAATCTTTTCACACAGATCATAGAGCACACACTAATGCAAAATTTCCTAAATCAGCATGCAAACAGTCAAATGCAAAATGCACAATGCATGTATTTTCTTTTCCCCCTCTTAATGTTGATGTATTACAAAAAGAAAGTTGTTATATAACTTTGATTTCGATTTAAAGCGAAAACAAACAAGCTTGTCCAAAATCAAAAGACACCTTAAGATTTACTTGTTTAATCACTGGAAATACATGAAATCAAACCATAATGACGAAAGTAAAAAGGCTAATCAGCTATGGACAGCAAAGAAGCTAACTCTTTAGACCAGCAAAATGCCTAACACAGGTTCAGATCTAAGAGGCCAAAGCAAGACTATTTCACTTTCGTTATGGGAAATTGTAAATGATGTAAGAAATACAAAAGAACAAGTACAATTTCGTTATATAACAGAGGCAGAATGATGGCAAGTAAGGTTGGTTTCAGAACAAGTACAAGACTGGTAACTGGCTGCAAAATCTATAGTAAAAACAGGCAAGAAAAAGGGAGGAAACCCCAAATGCACAAGGCAAAATTGGGCCAACGCAGGTGCTTCACAGCCAGTCTGGCTCTCAGCGTAGGTAGCCCCTTCGGGACCTGCGTTGCAAAGCAGGTAGCCTGTGTACTACTTGCTTTGGAAAATGAAAGTTGCGTTTTCTCAGTTTCCGGGTCACAATTTTCTCAAAAATTCACAGTTTTTGCTCAAATCAGAAGCTATCAGTCAAGTACACACTAAGGGATGACCAGGAAGATGAAAAGCTATCACTAAGAGCTTACAAGGATCCTTGTAGATCAGCTCTTCAAATCATGAACATGCTCAGAAATGAGCTAGAGTAGTTGTCCTCTACTTCGCTTTTGATATAGTCAAAAGCTTTTCGGTTTGGTACTCTTTTGTTCAGGAAATGAATAGCAAAATACTACAAAAAATCAAACAAATATGATCCCCAGTGGAGTCGCCAGTTTGTTGTAGGGAAAAGTATCCGATTCGGATGACCCTATCCCACTCTAAGGGTGATAGTACCTCAGCAACAACTGTAAAGAAAACTACTTAAGGTTTACTTCTTTATGAAAGCAAGAGAGAATGAAGAAATGCACTAACTGTTATCTTGCGCTTAATGTCGAATCCAAACTCTTCTCTTTTCTTGCTTGCTCCCAGCTCCTTGTTCTTTTGCTGGCCCAGCTACAATGAGATCCTGCAAAATAACAAAGAAGGAAACTACAAGAAACATGCAATCATAACTGATTCAAGGATTAGCATAAATCAAATATACAATTATCACAATACATCATTGAAACAAGTGCATATAGAAGAACCTCAATAGCTTTTATTAATGGAAGAAGTAAAGTTCTGAGAGTGTTACAACCATTGAAGGCCCCAATCCAGCAACACCTCCCAGCAGAAAGAATTTCTCCTCTTCACCTCCTTCAAGCAATCACCCAATAGCTCTATAGTGAAACCAACAGCATATCATTACTTTGCACAAAATTCCAGCCTCCCTGAGCTCATAGGAGAGAGCTCAATATATAGATGAATTGAGAAAGGATGAGTCAACTTGCAACTGATGTGTAGCTGCCTTGTGTCCTCTCTCTCTTCAGTTGATCTTCAGTTCTTGAGTCCACTTGGAGAACCTTGCTTCCACTTGGAGAAACAGAGCCTCTGACTGATCACAAGGTGAAATCCCTAATCCAAGTGTCATTTTTGGAAGATTCCAGAGCAATGACTCAGTGTGCCACTTGTCCCATCTCGCTCAGCGCAGGTGGCCTTTGTTCTACCTGCTTTGCAACGCAGGTACACCATGGAGGAGTTGAGTTTCAGCGCAGAAGCCTAGTGGAGCACCTGCTTTGATTTCAGGATTGCTTGTTTTTGAGTGTTTTCAGGTGGAGAACTGATCTGAGAGCTGTTGGTTTGCTGACCTTGTTCCTCTAGGGGTAGGAACATCATGTTTAGGGGCTTTGGATCCCTTGGATTATTGACAATTCATGCCTAATGCTGCAAGGCACAAAATTGTCTATAACAATGCATGACAAATAAAATTGATACCTGCCATTCCAAATACCAGCATTGTCCCATGTTCAGATTGTTTATATTGTAGGTTTTTATTTTTATTTTATATTTTTTAAATGTTTTTGCAGGTTTGTTTCAAGGCCAAAACTCAAACAAGAATACAGGTTTTCTATTGAGGCCACAGTAAAAACTAGGATTGGAGATAGCCATTGGTTGTTTCCTCTCTTTTTTTTCTTTAAAATTGTGAAATTTTATAAAAATGATTAATGGTTCTCAAATTCAGGCAACAAAGACTTCAAGGTAAATATATTGAAAACAAGACTTTGACTGAGGTTTTAAGCTGATTTTTTATCGATCTGGGTTGGATGACTAGGATAAGATCCATGTTGGGACGATTCTGGAGATGCCCATGTGGTTGGTTTCTTCATTGGATGCCCGTAACCTACTAAACCTTGGAAATAGTTGCGGAACTCACAGTTAGCTGCGGAACAGGACTGCATTCTGCAGCTAGTTTGCAAAATCTTATTAAATAGGACACAATGTTTTTGAGGGTCACTTCAAACCATAACCAGTCAATCTAGGACAACTGAACCTATCAAAGCAGTTGGATTTTTATTGTTTTTTTATTGAATCAAATGAAATGATTTTTTTGTTTTTTATTTTTATTTTTTTATTTTTATTTTTATTTTTTTTAACATAACAATTCTTTTTATGATCCTCTAGATCACACAAAGTGCAGAAAGAGAGCATACTCGATAAATTATTAATTTTTATTAACTTTTTTTTAGATGTAAGAAATAAGGTCTCCTAATTACACTTCCCTGACAACGGCGCCAAAATTTCTAGTCAATTTAGTGTCCTAAATTGCTCTACGTAAATTATCAATCCAGGTATCATAAATTGATGAAGTGTGGTGCACTATATGTGCTTAGTTAACCTTTCTCTTACTTCGTTGTTTTATATTTTATGTTGTTTTTGGGGGTTTTCTTTCTTATGCTTAATGAAATTAATCTAAGAAATAAAAGCTATGCTTTCAGGTGAAAATCTCTAAATGTTAAATGGTCAACTAAATCTAATGACTTTCAATGTTAAAATCTAATTTCTAAAGAAAGGAGAAAAGGAAACAAATCAAAACTTTGAACAATTAGATTAATCTAACCCAGAAAAATGTTTATGAAATGAAATAAAAAATGATAACAGCTAAATGAAGTGTTTTATCACATTGCTTCACAATTTTGGGAGAACTACCTCCTTGTGATAGCATTTGGAGGGATTCAATACTTCATTGTTCTAAAACTGAATATGAAATTGCAACAAAATATTCATCATTCTAAAAGAAGTAAACATGAAAATGCAAGGAAAAAATCAGTCATTAGTAAAACATTTCACCACTTAGTCTTAGGTTCAACCATCAATGAAGGGCTTTTGGAAATATCTATTTAAATCATGAGTTACTAAATTGATAAGAAAATGGCATTAAGCTATCTATCTCTAAACTAATGAACAAAAAGAAATTTCATTCATAAACACAACATTTCGCCATTTAGTTTGAGGATTAATCATCAACGAAAGGCTCTGGATATATTTGTTTATAGCGTGAGTGACTACACTAAGAAGAAAAAGGCATTGAACAACAAGAAATCTCATTCATAAACTCAACATTTCACCATTAGTTTGAGGATAAACCATCAATGAAAGGCTTTGGAAACATTCATTTATGTAATGGGTGACTATTCTAATGAAATTGAAATGGAAAGCAAATACAAAAGATGTAAAGGAAAACTAATCTAATATGTGCTCTAATGCTCCAAGCACCAATTGGAAAATACTTTCTTGGACTATTTTTCTAAGCACAGATTACACAGTTAGATCAATCTACAATCAACCGGTTGAACACACTTGCATGAATTAAACTTGCATGAATGGAAAATCTAAACTATTAAACCTGAAAACAATAAAATGACATACTTGAATGAAATCAAAGCAAAACTACAAAATAAAATCTAATCTACCTTACATTATAATATGCTCCATGACATCTACTTCACATCTCCTTCCATGTTGAGAACATCAAAGCTTTATTCAAATTCTTCAAAATTAAAAGAGTTTACAAAGCTTTCCAAAGCTTTCCAAAACCTCCAAGACTTTCCAAAACTTTCCAAAACTAAAAATATAAAAAGCTACCAAATGAAGGAGAGAGATCTCCTATTTATACAAAAAGATGAAAAGTCATCTCATTAATGAGAGTCCATGAATCTCTCCCTATACCTCTAGAGTCCTAATCAAAATAGGAAATGATAAGACACATGTCTTCTTAGAGTTTCAATACAAATAGGAAATGTGACACATATCCTCATGATCCCATGATCCTCTCTACTCAAATTCGAATTTGGCCTTAGGGTGCCACATAAAGTTTTTCTAGAAGCCTCCTTTTGACCTACACATGTCAACAATATCAACCCACTTGTTAGGTATAAGCATGTGCACATTATTTTCTAATTTTTAACCACTAATTCACTAAAAAACACTAAGAAATAATAAAGTTGGAAAAACATAAATGTGACCCAATGATAATGAAAGTGAGATGAATGTAGTGACATGGTAGTTAAATGAAGGTAAAATGGAGGTGATATAATGGACATAATAGTGAAAGTGTAATGGAAATGAATGACAACTTCAAGACCCAACACCGTCCTGAAAGAGCTATTTGGAAAAACCTCAGAGGCAAAGAATAGGAGGTCTACCTATGAGATTTACAAGTGAAACGATGCAAGTTATTATGGCTAGAAGGATAACGAGGACGAGATCTTGGAGAAAGTCTAGCAACTCGCAAAAGAGGAGATGTAAGCCAGGGCGTCGAGAGTGTGGCATAGGATTGAGTCTATCAAGAGGTAGGCCAGGTTAATAGTGAAGAGTGGGGAGGTCACTGCGGTTAAGCCAGTTCTATTCAAGGAAGAGGAGGATGCAGCGAAACAAATCGGAGAGTAGGAGAAGGGAAGCCAACAATAGAGAGAGTGAGAGTTTGTTTCCCATTTTTCCCTACTAGATGAGGAAGAGATTGAGTGCATGGTTATGGAGAAGAAGAAACAAGAGCTTCTTAGTAAATAAACGAGTGAGGATCTTCTGGAGGAGCAGTTCCAGGCCAAGGCAATGCTTGATATTCAACAATAAGGTATTCTGTTGAAGCTTATGGATCTTCAGCCTTTTTTTTCAAATGAGATTCTCATTTTCCATGAGGGTGGGGTTGTCAATGCTCCCATGAGGGTGGTGAAGAATTTGTGCATTTCATGTTTCAGAAAAAAAAGACGATGTTGAGTGTATATCCTTGGTGACTTTGGTAGAATAGTTTTCCACACCTAACACTTAAGTGAAAACAATCTATTTTATACCCTAAAACATGTTTTGAACAATTTTCACCATTCATCTTATCTTTGAGAATAGTCAACAAACAATTTACATAATAATTATCTGATAATTTGTTAAAAAATTTGAACGTTTCCATCCCAAGTGCATTGGTTTAAACTTAGTGTTAGATTAGTTGTGATCATCAAGTATATATCAATATAGTGTTTTAGTAGTTTTCTACTCTTAGTTGCCTTTAGTATAGTTTATCTTCTAGTGAATTGTGTCTCTTATTTGAAAGGTTAAAGTTCACATGTGATGTTTCTTTTTGTATTTATACATTGTCACTCATGTATTATTATGATCTGAAACAAAAGTTTTCACACTACACAATTTTCCACCATTAGTAAATTTTAATCTCTCATTTAGTTAGAAGAATTGATTTTATTTCTCATCATGGTTCTCTACTCTTGGCTTATATTATTTGGTGTTATAGCTTGAATATCTGATGATGTTATTAGCTAAATTGAAGTCATCAAATCTTTTGTGAACTTGGTGGTTTTGTGTCATTCTCAAATGGTAAATATGAGTATTGAATGGTAAATATGAGTATGAAAGCTAAATAGTTGACATGCTTTAATTCAAATTTGATTTTATTTTTTTACAATATAAGAATCAAGTTATAATTTATAAATATATATTTATGAAAAAGTAGGATTTCACACCCTGTATGTCTCTTTGGACATTAATATAATAATTGTATCTTATCTTTGCTCGGGTTGTGTTGCATGCATTTGTCCAAAGAAATATCGGCAAGTCTTTTTCATGTGTCATGGCCTTAGTAGCCCCTATGGTGGACTTTTGCTCTAACACCATATTTTTCCTTGGGTTGTACAGAGCTGCAACTCTCTCTTGATTCCTTCCTTCTGGAAGAACCCCTGAACTCCTTACAGGTATACTCTCTCACATTGTCCAATCTCAAGACTTTGATATTCATACTTGTGTGGTTTTCAATCAGAGCTCTGAACTCCTAAAAATTGCTAAACACCACATCCCTGATATTTAATAAGTATACCCAAGTCTTATGAGAAGAATCATAAATAAAGGAAAGACAATACATGCTTCCTATTATTATCACTACTAACTACTGACTTCAGTCCAAAAAAATTATACACTGGAGCTCAAGTTTTGATGATGACTATCCAAGGGTGGGGTAA
The DNA here is from genome assembly GCA_031772625.1 of Pinus tabuliformis. Taxonomy (NCBI): domain Eukaryota; kingdom Viridiplantae; phylum Streptophyta; class Pinopsida; order Pinales; family Pinaceae; genus Pinus; species Pinus tabuliformis. The sequence continues at coordinate 122,112,358 of CM062807.1, read as the reverse complement.
AGATGTGCAGTCAAAATATATATCTCTTTGTTTCACGGTAGCCTGTATATTACTTTTCCTCTCTTATCATGATGGTTCTACTTTGGTTGGAAAATTGAATCCAGAAAGCACATCTGTTAGTGAAGTATCAAGTGTTCTTGAGGGTGATCAAGATGGTATGTTAAGGTTTGTTTGGCTACATCATTGGGAGGATTTGCTTGATGGCAATGTTTTTTTTCTTCCTATTTATTTTAAAGCCAAACACTCCACTAAATTTGTCCCTTGGTCCTATGGATCTATTTGCACAACTTCTCTGATTGTCTAGAAATTCATCTTGTCCATGGATCAGACACTGCAAATTATAATTCTCTTTTTAAGGACAACAATATTGATATTCTTTTACATGATGATGGTAGTTTGAAGATATTCTCATTTATAATGGTCAGTGTAACTTGAGGAGGATTGTATTTACTAATACATTATTTCAGTATTAATCCAGAGCAGGTGAAAAAGCTAGGTCTTGGTATACTCAACAATACATCAAATGTTGGGATCAACCCAAAATTCACACTAGATTTCTTTGGAAAGGCAACCTACATTACTACAAATATTAAGCTTGGAGGTGATGTTATTCGAAACAATGATTTATGTGTTAAGATGAATTTAGCATAAGAAGAAGGCTTCTTAGAGGGCCCCAACCCTATTAGATTTAAGGTTTATGCACTTTTTCTTCAAACATATATCATATATATATATATATATATATATATATATGGTAATTACATCATAGTTTTCCTTCTTCTAGTGTAGCTCATGTTTTTCCATTGAAGAGCAAGTTCTTTAATGTTATTGTAGGATGAATGAAAGTAGTTGTGAAATTAAACACATGAGCAAATTTTGATAAAGAGTTATGGGTACCTTTGTTGATATATATATATATATATATATATATATATATATATATATATATATATATATATATATAGATATATGATTGCATATTCAACGTTTAATTCCAATCGAGATATTGTAATGGTAGGTTTCCATGTTAATGTGGGAAATACATCACGAAGTCAAAGGAAAATAGATGCTTTACAGTTTGTCTTTGCCTTTGGACTTGTAGAGAAATTTCCACTTGTGCCTTTGTTGAAGGAATATATCGAGCATCAAAGGAAAGCATCAGAAGAAATAGCAAAAAAGGAAGATATCATGTCGGGTCACTGGTATGTTTATTATTATTGGTGTGGTTCATGCTCCCTTATCAGTATAAACTATCAAAATATTAACTTGTCATTAGACAAATTCTCTAAACACTTCCATGTTTTATTGCAGAATTCAAAAACCTCAAAAGAAATTCATTCATTGAATAATGTAATAAAGTTCTTTGAAGTGCACAAACTTGAATCACATATGCCTACCAAAGATCTTGAAAAACGTGTGGCTCAGTTATAGAAAGACATGGAAGACAGAAAAAGGTCTGCAAAAGCCATTAGGACTGAGAATAAACGGGTTCGTCTTAATAGTGATAATGGTGGTGGTGGTGTTGGTGGTGCTAGTGTTGTTGTTGGGTCATTGTTCTTTAAACCTTCCCCTCCCAATGTCTTTGCCCTTCCCAATTCTTCTTCGCTGCTCCCTAAAACTACCCCTCCTAGTACCTTTTCCCTTTCAATTCTTCTTTGTTTCTCGCTACTAAACCTACCCATCCAAGTGATTTTGACCCTTCAAATTTTTCTGACTTACAACGTCTTGTATAAAATTGAGTGGATTTGGTAATGAACGAGGCATATGCAGTGTTTTCAACAATATTGGTTTATTTTACTGCATGGAATCTCGTATAATCCTCTTGTGATGTTTTGAAGTGTATTTTAGTACCCCTTCTCTCTTGTTTGTGAATATTCTCGTGTCTATCTTGTTTTACTTTGTGCATGTAAGGGACATGAAAATAAATTGGTATTACAAGTTTAAGTGCCATTTTTTCTAAGCACTTGATTCTTTACAACAATGATTGTAATGTAACAAGTTAATTGGAGTACAAATCAACACAAAAATTCTTATGAGATAGATATATCAGAGATATCTAGAGTTCACGGTAAGAAGAAAACAAGGAATTGACTTCAATTAAAAAAAATTACCACTTTACGAGTGAGGGACATTCGTCATGGCGGTCCCTATGGTTGTTTGATGGAGGAATTATTACTCCAATGTTTTGCCAAGTTTCCAAGACATGAGGATATAGGAATGCAAGGATCCATCTCAGGGATGTGTAGATACACCCCAAAATTTTCAAGGAACATCACAAAGGACTTCAGGGTGCTCAGCATAGGGGAGTACCTGAAATACTAAAAGTAGCACAAAGCCTTAGGATGGGTTTTTTGTAGGTTCTAGAAGCCAAGTTGTTGTGACTTCTGGAAGTTCCTAATATCCTAAGGTTGAAAACCCAACCTTTCATATCAACACCACCCTGATCATGAGACTTAGCACCACATACATCAAAGTTCCAAGGCACTTCTACTCAAGTTGTGACCTATGGCAGGCTTTCTGAATATTTCTTCTAGTTGGAGGTTAGTTGGACCCTGTACATTCAGTTGAATGAAATAGAATTAAGGCACATTGTGTAGTATTTTTTTCCCATCTCTTGGACTAATGTGTGAGCTATCTAAATTATCTAGTGCAATTCAACCTCATGAAGTTATGAAATCGAGCGTGCCACATATTCTTTTGCCAAAGTTGTGAAATCGAGCTAGATCCATTTTGTTGAAGATCCAACCTTTTTACATATATATTTTTATGCCACAATGTGCGTAGTAGTCTTTCCTTTCAAGGATAGTGGTAAAGATTATTTGATGTAATGCTTACTGTGTACTTTTGGAGAGATGGAAATTGGATCACATCCACCTTAGTTGCACTAAGAAAGAGCTGAGGTCCATGCTAATATCCTAGACATGGGTGGGCATTGTAGAGTTTGTATGTCCAGGTGATGGGACATTAAATATAGACAATGCATTGACTGCATGAATATGACTTTCACACACACCTATCTAGAGTTTGTATGGCAACTTCTAGCTTCACAAACGGGGAAGTGCATCTCAGACACGGGTCTATATAGATTTATGCTCAAAGCAAGGGAAGTAGAGTATGACACACCTCTAACTTATTGATCCATTTATGGGAGTTGTTGGGTCTATTAAACATGAGGCGCTAGGGATGGATTTTGGAGCCAAATCGCAAGAAGATAAATTACAATAAAGCCATGAAGCAAGATTCCTATGCACTGTGTAGTGGGTATATAACACCCAAAAAATATGGTAGAGTTGGTATTTGGGGGTTTAGATGTATTTATTTCAAGAAATTTAGGATATAATGATCGTAATATTTGTGTATAAGGGGACAAGCCTGCCTCTGTGTAATAGAGATAGAGAGATAATGTGCTCAGAGGAGCCTTAGTATGCATGTGGCATTAATCATTGGTTGGAAAACATGCTTTGTACATGTGTGTTGCATTAAAGATTAGAGGAGGAGCTAATAAATAAAGAGATTGTGTTTATGATGCCATCAGTTGTGTATTCATGTTCATTTATCTACTAGACTTAGGTGTTAAATCTTTCTTGATTCCTCCAATTATAATGTCATGTGGTAGAATGTATTTCTTAGTTGTATTGATACATAGGGTGCAAATTGACGTGGTCCTAGCTCAAATATTTCTTCAAGAAATTGGTTGGTCTCTATATCTCCAAGGACGATACACAACATGCAGATCCATAGTTATATTCAATTTGCAAGGAATATTGGAAATGGATTGAAATATTCTAGACTCGGATCTACTGGGACTCATGTTTATGATAGAAGTTGAAGAATTGTGTTCCCAAAAGGTTATGGAACTTTATCAAGCAGACAGAGACTAACTAAATATCAAAATTTGATCCACATTGTAAACAAGATTCCTTTCTTTCATGCATAGACATTGGGAAAATGAAAATATCAATTCACTTAAAACCCTGAAATAATAAATATTTTACTTAAAGCCTTAAAAATAGGATCATTCAAAAAAAATTCTCATGATTATCACATACCTCACTTAAATTTTGTTGAAAAAACATAATCTCATAATTATCCTTATGACTAGCTGGAAATATTTCAAATAATAAAAAAAACATCAGTGTGTCTTGCTACCCAAAAAAATTCCCACTCTTGTCTGCACGTGAATTATCATTTAGATTTATTTATTTTGTATTTTTTCTTTCTTGGTTCTGTGGCTCAATATATCTTAAAAGTTACATAGATCTAGTCATTTTTAGAGGCCAATGAGATGGGATGACTAAAATTTGTATTACCACCCTCAAAAAATTCAAAAGCCTCAACAGGTCGACAATGGCTCTAGTACAGCTGGCCTAAATTTAGTATGATAATATCCTTAAGGAACGAACGTCAGACATATCGTTGGTTAATTTATGTTGTTTGAAGTTTATTGAGTTTGATTTTTGTCATGAAACTACTAGAAGCGTACTAGCATGGATGAGTTGATTATCTTGATAACAATGTTATGGTTTGATCTAGTCCTTGAAAGGAACTTATAGTTGACGGTGAAAATTTCACATTCCTTTCATTTTTTATCTTCACATATAAAAAATATCTTTATGTTATATCCTCTAGCCATATATATATACCAACTGCCACTCAGAAGTTGGATGTCATCATTTTCGAGCTTGAGCTTACTCAACTTACCTTTGTTTGAGTTGAAAATATCATTAGATCTCATTATATCGTCTATTGTAGATCATGAATCCAATTTACCTTTGTTTCAGTTAAAAATGTTATTAGATCTTGCTATATCATCTTTTGTAGAGAATGAATCCAATTTCTTAGAGTCCATTTGCTTGAGGTATAACAAAGCTACTTTAATTAATTAAACTTACTTTTCATATTATGTTTTTTGATTGTGATTCTGCAGGCCACATCTGCATTGGAAAATGGGCATATTTAATGAAGTGTGGAAGGAGAGGGAAGCTTCAGTATTGTCCTTTCAAACTTTCTAAGGTATGTAATAAAAATTTAAAAAAAATCTCCATAGAATGTTGTGCTTTAACTTTTTCTTTTGATAATGGATTATTTATGTGATCTCCCCTCTCTCACACACAACCAGAGTCGAAAAATACATTGTTTTCTCGGACATGTGGACAATGGACAGATTTAGGCTAGCCATTTATCTAGAAATTTACACTGTAGGAGACCAGGCATTTACAGTTGAATATTTCCTTGCCACTAAATAAGAGTTGCAGAGTCAGACTCCTATTTTTCAGGCATATATCTCACTTTTAAATCAATTTCTTGTTGACTCTGTATATACCTTCCATGGGACGGAAAAGAGTGATCACTACCATTTCTTAATCTTTCTACATACCAAGTAAATATTCCAAATGTGTATAAATTAGTTGCTCCTTGGAGAATCCCAAGAGTGGCGCTATTGTAACAACAATAAATTCATTTATTTTGAGTTCTTCATTAGTTCATTGATAGTATATTGTTTATTCCTTACAATACCTCACCAACGTATGACCAAATTACAGTTAATCCTGTCATAATATTTTGACTTACCCTCTTTTAGAGGGAAACTAGAGTGTGTGAGTGTGTGTCAAGCTTGCACGCCATAATTGTATCATGCAGAGTTTACCTGGGACAAGTTTTGTGGATCTAAGCAGCAAGATACCTGTTGGAATTCAAGAGGCAATAATAATACAAAGTGGGAAAGAGGTTTCATAGTTAACTCGACTTTCATATTATGGTTGGAGTCTGTTTGTTGGAAAGATGCTGGATACCCCAACTTCCCTTTTATGACTGAGAGCAAAATTGAATCCTTCGACATATTCCTCACTCAATTGTCATTAAGTGATGGGTTTTCTCAGAAGTTCAACACACCTATAAACTTTACCAGAGTTGTTCTTGAGTCTTTGGAGGTGGTTAGCTTTCAAAGAACACACGCACAAGAAGACGAGAAATAATATGCCCGACTAATTTGAAGTTATACCAGTGCGAATAGGTTATTCCCATTCATAAACCTAATCACTCGCTCTACTTATTTATAGTGAACAACTTTGGGGACTTGACATGAATTGTGAGACAATTCCAACCCCATAACTATAAATTTCTTATTTAAATCTATGCCCACTAGATTATAATCTGCACAAGGAGAACTCCATTCTTATTTCGAAAGAACCTGCAATCGACTTGTAACATGCTATTTAATATTTTCTGTATTTATTCGCATCCTTGGTTTGTGACATAAAGATGCAACATGCTACCTTGCATTTTATATACTAACACTCCTAAAAAATAATAAAGTATGCCCAAATCTATCATTTCAAATGATCTATGTAGCTCACCTTTTGTTTCTTCAATTATCGAAGTTGTTACCTATATTGATGAGATATTCTACATCTGATACCACAGTGACAATATATGTTAGAGTTTTATCTGTGTTTCTCCTTTAGTAGAGCAGCAATACACTGCAGTTTCCATTTAGGGGATAAGTGTGCCGAGTAGCAACCTTGGGTTGTGTGCAGATGGGTCGAATGCACATTACACTCTATCTGTTGTTTTGAAGGTGTTTCTCCTTCAACAATACTTCATCTCAGTAGATCCTTTCAGTCTTCACCTTTAGTAGATACGAGTAGCCTTGGGATACATGTTGTAGATTATAGTTTTCCTATGAGGGTGTAGTAGAAATGAAAGAATTGCATCGATTTTAGGTATCTTGTGGTTGTTGTATGCAAGAATGCTTGTTTCATGTTTCCAAAACTTAGATAGATCCATATTTAGTATGATTTTATAGTTTGACTTAGATGCTCACTTTTCTTAATTTAGGTGTTTTTCTTAGTTATGTTTTATGCATAGATTTATCTTTAAGAAAAGTGCATAGTAGAGAAGGGTTTCTATATTTTGAGTAGGGGACACACTTCTAGGTATGAGGTACTCTATTCTAGGAAGATTTTTCCATGCATGTTAGGTGCTTTAATTGAGAATCGCGAAGAGTGCCCCTATTGTAGCAATAATAAATTCGTTTATTTTGAGTTCTTCATTAGTGCATTAATAGTATATTGTTTATTCCATGCAATACTTCAATAGTGTATGATCAAATTACAGTTAATCTTGTCATAATATTTCGACTTACCCTCTTTTAGAGGGGAACTATAGCATGTGTCAAGCTTGCACGTCACAATTGTATCATGCAGAGTTTACCTGGCACATGTTTTGTGGATCTAAGCAACCAGATACCTATTGGAATTCAAGAGGCAACAATACTACAAGGCAGGAAAGAGGTTTCACAGTTAACCTGCCTTTCACATTATGGTTGGAGTCGATTTGTTGGCAAGATGTTGGATACCCCAACTTCCTTTTTATGACTGAGTGCAAGATTGAATCCTTCGACATATTCCTCACTCAGTTGTCATTAAGTGATGGGTCTTTGTTGGCATTATGACACAGGCTTGGCACTATGGCACATGTATTGTCCTTGATGGCAACTCACTTGGAAAATCATTCAGATGACAGTTCAGGATCATAGGCTCTCAGAATAAAGGAAAAGGAGGTATATGCACGTTCTCATTGACCAAGCTGCGTATACACGCAGATTAACAGACCAAAAGGCACGTATGTGTATACACGCACTTTCATGCACAGAAAAGTGTGTACAGTTTGGAAAACTTGGTTTTTGGTCCTTGGTATTCGGACCTATGTTTTGGACCATGGTATCTCATCCGAAGTGTTGAACCCAAGTATTTGGACCCATGTATTGGTTTTAAATGGTTTTGGACCATGGTATTGAGTAAGGCCTAAGACTATAAAAGGAGAAGGAGATAATTAGGCAAAGGCACTCAAGTATTGGATACCTTATGAAGAATAAGATTTAGAATACTAGTCATTGGGTTATGGTGCATAGGTGGATTTGAATCAAGGAGAAACGTGAGTGCTAGGAGAAGGATGAGTTCTATTGATGGGTCAAGATCTTAAGGCTTGAAGAGAAGTATCTTTGTGTGATTTTGATATGTTATATTTGGCGCATGACTTGATCTATAAATCTGATGATCTGGGTATAACTGATGTCTGAATTGCTGAAAAGGGAAAATTATCTTTTATAGATCTGTACGCAGGTTTAGCATTGCAGAGGCGCGTATACACACTGGTTAGGTAATTCAAAGCAACAAGTATGCAGGTTTGCCTTAATATAACAACGTATGCATGCAGGTTCTACATATTGAAGTAGAGTACGTCTCGTAAAATATGTTTTAGCTACTTTTGTTTATTGTTGCAGTGTTTTGGGTTCAGGATTGGTTTTTGGTTACTGTTACTGTATTCTGGTTACAATATTCAAAGAAGTGATTGTTTGTCTCAGTTTTTGTTGGGTGTAAAGTAGATTGTTTGGTGCAGATATATTTGATGTTTGATTGATGTTATTGATGGATCCAATCTGAAAAATTATGAAACGTGGTCCCTGGAAGAAAAGAGAAGGTTGTAGCCTTCTGTAGGTCAGCGCCTACGTACTAGTACATCAGCTAGTACAAGAGCTAAGGGGGTTGTATCTCCCTTCTAGGGGAAGCTGGAGAATGAGAGAAGGTTGTAGCCTTCTGCAGGTAGAAGCCTGCGTACTGGTATAAGACTACACCAGTACATAAATATTGTAAAAAGAAGTTTCTTATTAAAAGAAGATAGAGACGAATTGCAGCAGGTGCCTTTCACCCACATTGGGTTTCCACCTTATCTCTTGTGTTCATGTGTGATTTCCTGTACTATTTACTACACTTGATTATGGTTTTTATGGTTCTAATACACAGATTAATATCAACCAACTAAATTATAAGTTTGCAATATATATGCGCGTTTCTCTAAACACAGTTGCGTATATATGAAGGTTTAATTAACAGAAGTAGCGTATATCAATTTGTTTATGGAAATGAAAAATTGTTAAATAGATAATACTGATTCACCCCCCACCCCCTCTCAATATTACTTCCAACAATTGGTATCAAAGCCAGGTCCTTTAGAAGAAACTTGATCACTTGAAGGAAGATCTATCATCATGAGCAAATACGAAAAAGAGGCATCTATCAGGCCACCAATCTTTGATGGGAGCAACTTCGTCTATTGGAAGGTAAGAATCACAACCTATCTTCAATCTCTTGGTACAGAAGTTTGGAATATTGTGGAAGGAGGATACACATTTCCATCAACAACTCCTACACATACGACTGGTAAAAATCAGTATGAAACAAATGCAAAGGTTGTCAATACTCTATTGGGGACTCTATCTCAATCAAAATTCGTCAAGGTTATGCAGCTCAAAACCGCCAAAGAAATATGGGACAATATCATTCTAAGCTATGAAGGAGACGATCAGGTAAAACGTTCAAAACTACAATCTCTCAGAATTCAACATGAAACTCTCAGAATGCAAAATGATGTAAGTGTGGCTAATTATTTCTTACGTATAGATGAGATTGTTAATCGCATGAAAAACTTGGGTGAAGAGATAAAATAAGTCACTTTAGTTGAAAAGGTTCTAAGATCTTTGTCCTCTAAGTTTGAATCAAAGGTTTCTGCCATAGAAGAAAAACATAATCTTCAGAGTATTACCATGTCACAACTACACAGAATCCTAACTGCTTTCGAAATGAGAAAAGGGGGTCCATCAGACATGAGAGAAGTCACACTCAAAGCTTTGAGAAAAGGAGAATGCAATGAGTCAGGACATACATCAGAAGGAGAGGAAGAATCAAACTTTGTAAAAAACCTTCAAAGTGGTTGTGGAAGATTCAGAGGTAAGCTACCTTTCAAAAGCTTTGCTTGTGGAAGAGTCAGTCACTATGCAGCCAAATGTCCTCATAAAGATAAGCTTGATAAAGGTAAGGAACCAGTTAAATGGAAAGGAAAACAGAATATAAGTAAAAAGAGCTATTATACACAAGAAGATAGTGATGGATTTTTAAATAGTGATGAAGATGAACATGGTAATGATTATATACATTTGATGGCTTTTGAAGACGATGATTTCTTGGATGCTATAGATGAAGATGATCTCTATGAAGAAATTTCTAAACTTAAAATCTATTTAGAAGAAAAGAGTATGATTATAGACACTCTGACATTCGAACTTGCTGAAAGAGAAAAACACAATGACAAGTTAGAATGTGGAATTGTGGGACTTAGAAAAGATATTGAGAAAAAAAATCTCTTAATCTTAGATTTGCTAAAGGATCTGAAACTTTAGATGAGATTATCAAAGTGCAGCATTCTCCTCTAATCAAAATATCTCTTGGATATACTGAAGAAGCATCTCAAGCACAAAAGCCATCCACCTCCAAAAGTTATCTTGATGCAGCAAGGAGAAGTGAATAGGTTGACAATCGTCAGCAAAGGCATAAAGCGGATCACCAGGTAAATCGAGGTCAATCTACTTCAAGGATCAACAGAAGCTACAACCAACCACAGGTAAATCATTCTCAATTTGCCTCAAGAATGAATGCTAATGAAAGCTACAATCACCTGGTCAGTAGATTTGATAATCGTAGGAATTTCTTTAATGGCCAATGTTTCTCATGTCGTAACTTTGGACACAAAGTGGCTCAATGTGTTTCCTACAAGACCATCATGACTAGAGAAGCACAAAATCAAAGGAGTGTGACTAGGATCATGACGAGGACCTACAATAACTTTTCTGCTCTTGAAAATGTAATAGAATTCTCTATTTGTAACAACTTCGGTCATGAAGATTCTGAATGCAAGAGTAAGTTTCAGCAAACATATCAGAAGGAGCAATCTTCATTGGGTCCGAAAACATGGAGAAAGAAAGAACCGCAAATAGAAAGATGTGGTATAGCCTTATATGCAAAAGGACAGGAAAATAAGTGGTACATCGATAGTGGATGCTTGAAACATATGATAGGTGATAAAGAAAAACTTTAGTCATATAGTGCCTTAGAAAAGGAAAGGAAGATCTCATTTGGAAATGACACCCTTGCACTCATAAAAGGTAAAGGCTCTGTTCTTTTAAAGGAAAAGGTCAAAGATGGAAATGTTATGTATGTTGATGGCTTAAAGCATAATCTATTAAGTGTTAGTCAAATCTGTGATCAAGGAAATGAGGTAGTATTTCGATCAAATGGATGTATTGTTCGTGAGCTTGATACAGGAGAAACAATGATCAAAGACATAAGAACTCCAAATAATTTATACATACTCAAGGGAGGACAGCAACAATGCTATCTAAGCAAAAATGATGAACACTGGCTATGGCACAGAAGATTGGGGCATCTAAGCTTCCCTTAGATAAGGAAAGCATGCAAATATCAGGTTGTTCACGATCTTCCTGACATCAAAATTCCAGACAATACAATATGCAAATCATGTTAGTTTGGTAAGCAAACCAGAACCCATTTCCCTGAGAAGGAAGGATCAGCTAGTAAGCCACTTGAACTTGTCCATACTGATTTATGTGGCCCATCAAGGAAAAAGTCACCTCATGGAGAAGAATACTTTATATTTTTCATTGATGATTTTTCCAAGATGTGTTCGATAGGACTTCTGAAGCATAAAGACCAAGCTTTTGAAAAGTTCAAAGCTCTCAAAGCCTTGGTTGAAAATGAATTAGATCACAAAATCAAATGCCTCAGGTCTGATTGAGGAGGGGAATTTACCTCGAATGAATTTTTTGACTTTTGTGAAGAACATGGAATAAGAAGGGAATTATCTACTGCAAGGACTCCTCAACAAAATGGAGTGGTAGAAACGATGAACAGAATGGTTCAACAAATGGCTCGTGCTATGCTTGATGAATCTAGAACTCCTGCAACCTTCTGGGGTGAAGCTGCATTTGTTGTCGTTACTATTCTCAACAAAACAAAAGTCCGAGTAAACAACACTCAAATTGCTCATGAACTTTGGTATCATAAGATGCCTACTGTAAAATACTTCAAAGTCTCTGGAAGCAAATGTTACATCAAAAGGACTAATGAAAAGCTTGGCAAGTTTGAACCTAGAGGAGATGAAGGCATTCTCCTTGGTTACTCTTCCCGAAGTAAAGGATATAAGTGTTACAGTAAAAGACTTGGAATTTTTTTTGAAAGTATTGATGTGGTGGTTGATGACGCAGGCAACAATTCAAAGCAGGTAAAATCCGAAGATTTTGAAGATGATGAGGACTATCCTTCAACATCAAATTAGATTAATGATGAAGAAGAAACCTGTTTGAGTCAGTCTAGTAGCCCTCCACCAGCGATCAAAGCTCTTTGCATTTCATGATTAGGTGTCCCATCAGTGTGATCATGTTGCATTCCATTAGGCATGCCATAATCCCGGTGGAGGGAGATTGTGTCTTTTATTCCCCTCCTGTTTGGCACTGCTGGTTCAGGTTTGTTTAAGTAAATAAAAGCTTCAAAGGGTCATTAATCTTGTTTTAAATTTCGAGGTCTTAGGTCTAGGGTTGAGTCAATGTTTGTCTTGAGAGGTCATAAAGGACCATCAGGCCAGAGGGATGTCCTTCATAAAGCATCATTTCAAATAATTCTCACTATTGTACAGCTAAATTTTCACCTTGTTTTCAAAACTCTGTTTTTGAAAAACAAAGGTCATTATCTCGTTTTTTGTAAAAATTCTCAAAATTTCAAATTCTCCAAATGTCGAAGTGCAGCCTTGGTCTCCTTTTCCGAAGCATCTTAGAAGCTATCCCTGCAAAATTTTTCAGAAGAAATCATCATTTCAACCAATTTTTCAAAGAAAAGAAACCAAAAGTCAGAGCCAATTAATTCAAAAAAAAGTGTCAACACTCAAACATTATAAAGTGGGTTTTGGGCAAATAAAAATCTAAAGGAAGCCTATAAAAGCACATCACTCTTCATTAGCAACTCATTTGCCTCTCACAAGCTAAGTGAATCCTTGCAAAGGCGATTTTAAGAGTTCTTGAGCAAATTGGGCAGTTTCAGAGGCGCGCTACGCATCAGGGACGGTGCGCTACGCGTCAGGGGCGCGCTACGCATCAGGATGCCTTTCTCAATGTTATTTTGCATGTGCGCTATGTGTCAGAGGCGCACTACACGTTGGGCAAGGAGCACTACGCGTTGGGTTTTCTGCTCAACAAACTGTCAGCAAGCTATCAAATCAAATTTTCTCTCAAGCAAATTGCAGGTAGGCCTCTCCTCCATGGCTAGATTTCGTTTTGCAAGATGAATGAGAAATTAATATGTTTAAATGCCATGAAATGATAAGTCAAAACCCTACATTTTTGTGGAAGATTTTAAGCTCTTAATGGTGCTAGGGTTTCAAATTTTTTTTGTTGTCCAAGTTTGCCCATTTGTAATCCCTCTTTTCCCTCATTTTCATCAACATTCTCCTTCAAATTTTCCCATAAAATTTCATAATTCTCCTCTCTAAAATCCCTAAAACCTACTAAATTCCCAAACCCTACTTCACCTTAAAATCCCACAATTTTGTGATTTCCCATGTTGCCTTCCCTAAATTCCTTCTTTATGTTTATTGTCCCTAATTCCCTCATGTTCCACTATCCCTAACAATTCCCTTGTATTTATGTCCCCTTGGTAACAGCATTTGAAAAAGTCAAACAACAGTTAATTGGGTGCAAAGTCAGCAATACATTTCAGTCATCTTGCCTTCAAAACCATGTCAGAAACCGAATCAGATTATTAGCAGAGTTATGACAGTGATTCAACACCGGAGGTAGAAGTGCCAAGGAGGCATCACAAGGGTGGTAAGGGTGGTCGGCATGTCAGGGAGGAGCCCACTTCTTTGGCTCAGTTGCAAGCTTGTCTACTTGCAATGACATGTTTTCAGTATCAATCATGCTTTGGATACTGTGAGAGGATCTCACAAATTCAACACGATAGAGAACTAGTCTGCTTGTTTGTCCTACATTTGCACAATAGTCATGTGAACCTTACAGGAGTGGATTTCACCCTATCACCTGAAATTGTTTCTCAAGCCACCAGGATACCAAATGTTGGGGAGGAGTGGAACAAGCGCCAGAAGCTAGACAGATTTCATTATCAACCATATATCAAACCCAGATGCATGAGACACCTAACTGTTGTTTTTCCTTTCAGATTCCTAAGGGATGAGTATGCACCCTTGATGAGGCTCATTATGCGCTATTTCACTTGTGAGGGCAGATTTTCCCATTTATATTCGTACCATATCCGTTTGTTGATGCATTTCACCCGGGTACGAATGATGAACATTCCATTTTTCATGTGCCGAAATATAGAGAAGATGGTGCCCGTAGTGCAAAGGAAGAACCCCGCACAACAACACAAAAGTATATATCATTATGCACTGATCGAGATCATAGTGATGCATCAGTTGGCACAACAGGGTATTGCTTGGGAGGATTTCATTTCTCGCGACTTCTTCATGGTGCCACGACCACCTCCCGAGATTGTCCATGATGAGGGAGGGCCATCACATCAGTCTCACATTCCAGAGCCCGAGCATGTCAGCACTCCTTCATATGTTACATATCAGAGAGGCCACAGGGCCTTATTTGCATCTACATGACGATTATTATCTCCACACCAGGTGGAAGTGGTCTCGCCTTCTTCATCAGCACAGCGAGTGTTATCTCCACATCAGGTGGAAGGGGCCTCGCTTTCGACAACAGCACAGGTACAGGAGAGAGGCAAGCAGCCCATGATTGATGAGGGGCCATCAGGTGATCCGGACATAGATATTGTTGACCTTGATATCAGCTCTCCTAGCTTAGAGCTAAAGGAGATCATTCAACAACAAAAGGCTGAAAATGACTTGTTGCAGCAAAAGTTGGAAATGGAAAATTGGACAATCACATACTTAGAGCAGCGCAACAAGCAGTTAGAGGATGAACATACTCTTGATGAGTTGCGGAGGATCCGAGAAGACCAGAACTTGGCTCGCAAGAGACCCGGTGATTTGACACCTATTGAGCAAGGGTCTATGCTCATTCGGGTGAACACTCATTTAGAGAGGTTGCTAGCCAAGGCAAACAGGGACAAAGATATGCTTCACCACATGAAAAATCATTATTGGGCCCGCATGGATGTGTGCAAAGCGAAAATGAAGGTACTCAAAGCACGCTTAGCCAAGGCACTAAAACGGAGGAAAAGGCTCGATCCACTTCAGATTTTGGCTGAAGCCACCTTGAAGGAGCATGGTGCTCAATGATACACCTCCAGCTCAAAATTTAGGAAATTTGGAGCAATTGTGGTCAATTTTGAATTTTTTTTGCCAAAAACAGGTTTTTTCCCTCAACGCGTAGCGCGCCGCGCGCTACCCTGAAGTTGGGGAGGTCCATTTCACGAAAACTCAGCATTTTTGGATTTTTCATGACAAATTACACTTTCTCAGCCACTACCAAGACATTTCATCAAGTTTTGGACCCTAAAAAGGTCAAAAAACAAGCAAAAAATGACCTTCTGCCACTTTTTGGACACACAGGAAGCAGTCTTGGGAGATTTCATTTTTGGAGGGGCAAATGGCCACCAAATTGAGAAATTCGACTTGGGCAGGAGAGTAGACATCCAGAACTTTCCAAAAAGCCCACTTGTGCCTCATTTGGATGCCAGGAAGTGCCCCAAAAGTGGGCTCAAACGCGCGCTAGGCGTTGAGAAATGGCGCGCTACGCATCAGGACATTTTCTCAATTTTTCACCTTCAGCTCAAGAAAACGCAGCATTTGACCATTTTTGACTTTTTGGTGGGATTTTTCATCCTCCTTGATGTAATTGATGTAATTTTATGTTGACAAGACACTTTTTTACCTATGCTAGAAGATTCATTCATAAAATAGCAAAAAATTAATGAATTAATTGGTTTCCTAACTTATAGAGGCAAATTGTTTTGATTGCCTAGATTGTAGTGCTCAGTTTAGAATTGGTTGAAACAGCTCCTAGGATGATGAGCTCGACCCCTAGAGGCAAGGAAATGTGTTAGCTTGCCTATATTATGTACTTTCTTAGTCATTTTCATGGTTGGACTCTTGAGGGATAAGCTTAGACTGTATTACTCTTTGTATCTCTGTAATTTTGGCAAAGGAAAGACCAGGGTTTTGCAGCACTATTTGGGATTCCTGTGGTGATTTGTGTTGATGCTGTGTTTCTCTCATGTGCTTCTAACTTTTTTATGTGAATCATTTTCCTACTCTTCTCTTCTGCAAATTAAGTAAATGAAGTGTTAAGGTAGAATTCATGGTTTCTATGCTCTGCCTTTAAGTTTGCTTAATATCTATGTTTTCATCTGTTTAAGGAGAACTCTCGATGGTTTCTTGCTCTCCTTAGCTCCTCACCGGTCACATCTATCCATTCACTTATTTCAAAGGCATCAAGACAGTCTCCTACCTTGCCCCAAAGAGACCTCTGCAAAAACTGTGTCTCATCCCCGCACCCAAAATTGTTGTGCTCAGTTTTCCAACAAAACCCTAAAAATTTAAAATCAAACTTTCCCTATCAGTTTACTAGCCTAAAATCAGTGTTCTTTATTGGTCATCTCAGCCATTTGAAGACCTTTTGCTGAGATAGACCCGGAGAGAGCCCTCTCTTGTCCCTGTAGGGCTAGCTACGAGGCTAAGTGGTTTGATGTTGCCTTGGATTTTGTCTTTTTCAGCCTGAGGCCAAATTCAAGCGCTAAAAAAACCTATGAGTCACTAGAAGAACAAAAAAGGGTAGAAGAAAAGACTCCATCCAAGTACGTACAAAAGAACCATCCAGAGACTCAAATTTTGGGGCAAAAAGAGGCAGGTGTACAAACAAGAAGATCTATTACAGAAGCTTCAATCTATCTAGCATTGCTCTCCTCCGTTGAACCATGAAATGTAAGTGAAGAATGCAAAGATGAATGCTGGGTCAAGGCCATGAATGAAGTGTTGGAAATAATACTAAGGGGGGGGGGGGGGGGGGGTGAATCAGTATTATCAAATTCTTAGTTGAATTGAGGCATTTGTGATCCATAATAGTTGAAAGAATAACTTCGGCGTAAATCACATGTAGACAAACATTTGTCGATGCGTTTCGAACCAACTAGTGTGGTTCATCGTCAGGACAAGTTGAAGAAACAAATCCAGCTTAGCATGATAAATAGTCCAAGCAGAGTCTCCAGATTTATTCTTTAATTTATTCTTCAGATATTGAACATTAGTTTGTATGTCAGTACCATATAATAATGAGCAAGAACAAGAAAAACAAATAATCACACCAAAGAACACCAGATATAAGGTGGAAACGCAATGTGGGTGAAAACCACCTGCTGCAAAATGTCTCTATCTTCTTTCAATTAGAAACTTCTTTTACAATGATTTTGTACTGGTGCAATCCTTTACCAGTACGCAGGTTGCAACCTGCAAAGAGCTACAACCCTCTCTCGTTTTCCAATCTCTCCTAGAATGGAGCTACAATCCCCTTAGCTCTTCTACTTCTTTAAGGACCACGTTTCATTAATTTTCAGAATGGATCCAAGAACATCAAATAATCATCAAGTACATGTGAATCAACCAATCTCCTTATACAATCAACCAATGAATCACCCAACTTCTCAGAATGCTATAAACAGAAAAGCAATACCAGTAATCTAAACCCAGAACTCTGTTGCAATAGATAAAGGCAGCCAATAATTATTTCAAAAGGGGTCTGCAACATCACCAATAGAAGCCTATGAATATCCACAGTTCTTCTGTGTCTAGACTGCACAGATCTACACCTGATCTGTTTTGTGCTCTGTGTACCTCCGCACCTAGCCCTTCTACTGAACTGTGTACCTTTGTCCATATCCGCACCTGCACTGTCTGCCCGACGGCGTACCTTCGGACCTGATCCTTCTGTTTCTCTCCATACCCAGGTACTTGCTCCTTATGCCATGCTACGTACCTCCGCACCTGTGCCTTCGGCTACGTTGCGTACCTCTGCACTGTGCCTTCTGCTGCCCTGCATACCTCCGCACCTGAGTTGTGGATCGCTTGTGGACCTCCAAATAGAGCCAAATT
The DNA here is from genome assembly GCA_031772625.1 of Pinus tabuliformis. Lineage (NCBI taxonomy): Eukaryota > Viridiplantae > Streptophyta > Pinopsida > Pinales > Pinaceae > Pinus > Pinus tabuliformis. The sequence goes on along the minus strand of CM062807.1, from coordinate 122,094,376 downwards.
AACAGTCCTCCAATGTAACATGGACTGTCAGATCCACAGATCTGATCACGCGCCCAAGAGATCACGACCTATCAATAGATCTGCCTTACACTTTTCAGATTTCACCTTGAAATAGATCTAGCTTTTTAAACAGATTACCCAAAATTTCAGATCATAAGATATTCAAATTTCACAAGTGACTAGCCAAGTGATCTCCTTTCCTTTTTGTAGGCAAGCCCTTATTCACACCATGGGACAAAACCATCAAAAACCAATACAAGGGATCCAACCAGGGTTCAATAATTTAGATCTTATACCACGGGCCAAAACCATAGGATCATGAACGTCGGGCTTAATACCATGGGCCAGACATAAGAATTCCCACGTGTGCACGCTTTCCCTGCATTTGAGTGAGTGTACTAGTGTCCGCACCTTCTGTTCAGATAACCTGCAGACATGACCGCACTTGGTGAATGGCATGCCTGCAGGTCCGAACCTTTTGAATGGTGTACCTGTGAACCCCTTTATTTTCCATAATTTTGAGATCCAGCATAGGGTTTTGCCACTTGAGTGAGTTTCCATCAAGTACAACACCTGTGCCATAGTGCCAAACCTGAATCATAATGCCAACAATCTCCCCCTTTGGACTTGATGGCAACCCCAAGATCCTCAAAGTCATTCTCCCCCTTTGACATCAAGGGCAAAGGGCAGACCAAGATATTCTCTTCCTTTATTGTCCATACTCCCCCTGAGTGCCTGCTGAAATTTCTGAATGAGCTCCCCCTAACTATAGACCAGATCTGCAAAAGAAATATTCTTCAAGAAGAACCATAATCTACTATACACCATACATGACCTTGACAAGAGAGATAGAGATATATTAGCAGCAATATTCAGATCGGTATCCATGTTCTCCTTCTGTACTTTCTCCTCCATGATCTTCTACCATAATGCCAACAATGCATTATATATTCTCTCCCTGAACCTATGTCATTCGCTCTTCAACCAATCCATAACCCACCAAATGTATGCGTATACCCCATATGAAACTCGCGTACAACCAACAATCTCTGAAACAGATGAGATTCAACAACAAGATGATGCATCAACTACCCCCAGCTTTTGCCTGAGGTATTCAAAGGTCTCCCTGGGCAATGGTTTGGTGAGTATATCAGCAACTTGTTCCTTAGAAGGAACATACTCCAACTTGACCTTTTGTTGAAGCACTTGTTCTCGAAGAAAATGATATTTGATAGGCATATTCTTCGTCATTGAATGCATGACTTGGTTCTTTGAAATGTTGATAACACTTATATTATCACATAGGATGGAGATAGGTGGTGTACAAGTGATTTGAAAATCTTGCAAGGTTTGCATCATCCAAAGGAGTTGAGTGCAGCAAGATGCAACAGCTACATATTCTGCTTCAGCTGTAGATAAAGCAATCGAACTCTATTTCTTGTTAGAAAATTATATATTACGGAGCAATGGAACACATAAAATATTGCAGAAATATAAACATAAAAACGCACAAAACAAGAGAGACATAGATATACGTGGTTCACCCAGTTTGGGCTATGTCCACCCCGAACAGCTAGTCCTTCCTTTCTATTATCCACCAAAATGAAGAGACACAACCTACAACAAATCCGCTGTAATATCCTCTGTTTTCTCTCACAGTCTCACCTCTCTGTTTCTCACTCACAGAATACACATCTATCGCATAGCCTCAAATACAATACCCTCATACAAAGAGAGGGGTTGCCTTCTGGGGAAAAAAACCCTAAACTAAACATAAGTTCTACCGTCAGATCATCCGCCTAATGAATGGCCCAGATTGACTAGAAATTACTATACTTTTACAAGGCAATTTTACAGTTGTTTTTAGCTTTGGGGGCGCTGCCCCTGAAACACCCCCACCAGGGGGGGCCTCCCAAAGGTCGCAGCCGCCCCCCCGGACCCCCCCTGCAGCGAATATTTTATGGGCGACGTTGTTGCCCCCATTTCGAACTGAGGTCCTATGTGGCGATACCTTTGAATATAGAAGATATTCAGGCTCCACACCCAACAATCTCCCACTTGGAGACTGATTGTAGCAACTCCACCGCTGCTTCATTTGCTGGACAATGACTCCTCTTTGGACCTGGCTGTTTCTCATCTTCATCGTCATCCTTGAAGACCAACTGAAACTGAGCATATTCTCAGTTTCTCCCTGGTTACAACTTTTGTTAGCATATCTGCAGGATTCTGGCTAGTGTGTATCTTTTCCAGCTTCAACTCTCCATCTTCCAACACTGATCGTATGAAATGGTACTTGAGCTGTATGTGTTTAGTCCTGGAATGAAATGCTGAGTTCTTTGCAAGATGAATGGCACTTTGGCTATCACTGTATAACGTGCCCATATCATGCTCCTTACCCAATTCACCCATAAACCTTTGTAACCAAATCGTTTCTTTGCTAGCCTCTGTAGCAGCAACATACTCTGCTTCTGTTGTTGAAAGTGAAACAACACTTTGGATTTCCGAAACCTAACTGACATCTATTCCTCCAATAGTAAATACATATCCTTTAGTGCTCCTCCTGTTATCTCTGTCACCTGCCATATCTGCATCAACATATCCTTGTAGGGAGATGTTTGAACCGCCAAAGCATAATGCTTGATTTGTGGTACCTTTCAAATATCTGAGAATCCATTTCACTGCCATCCAATGTTCCTTTCCTGGATTGTTCATGTACCTGCTTACAACTCCCACTGCATGTGCAATATCAGGCCTTGTGCAGACCATTGCATACATTAAGCTTCCAACTGCTGATGCATATGGAACTTTAGACATATAATCCATGTCTTCTTGGGTCTTTGGGCACATTTCCTTGCTATGTTTGAAATGGCTAGCAAAAGGTGTACTAACTGGTTTTGCATTGTGCATGTTAAATCTTTTCAACACCTTTTGTATGTACTCATTCTGAAACAATGTTAATTTATGATTTTTCTTGTCTCTAGTTATTCTCATACCAAGGATTTGTTTTGCAGCTCCCAAATCCTTCATTGCAAATGAATTTGCCAATTTTCTTTTGAGCACATTTATTTCCTGCATGTTAGATCCTACAACAAGCATGTCATCTACATACAATAACAATATAATATAGCTGCCATCATTTTGCTTTTTCAAATAAACACAATGATCAGAGTGGCATCTAGTATAACCTTGTTCAGATATAAACTTGTCAAATTTTAGATACCACTGTCTTGGAGCCTGTTTTAAGCCATACAAGCTCTTCTTCAACCTGCACACTAGTTTCTCCTTCCCTTTCACCTCATATCCTTGTGGCTGTTGCATATATATCTCTTCCTCCAAATCCCCATGGAGAAAGGTTGTCTTTACATCTAACTGCTCAGGATGCAAATCTTCAGCTGCTACAAGACTTAAAATAGTTCTGCTTGAAGTCATTTTAACAACAGGAGAAAATATTTCATCAAAATCAGTACCTTTCTTCTGTGCAAACCCCTTCACCACAAGTCTAGCTTTATACCTCTGTTTTCCTCCATCTTCTTCCTTCAGCCTGTAAACCCATTTATTCTTCAATGTAGTTTTTCCTACAGGCAACCTGACTAAATCCCAAGTCTGGTTATGCATTAAGGAGTCCATCTCTTCTTCCATGGCTACCTCCCACTTCTTCCTGCTTTCAACCTGCATTGCTTCTTCATAACATTCGGGTTCACCGGAATCAGTCAACAATAAATAATATAATGAAGGAGAGTATCGTTCAGGGGGTCTACTTATCCGGGTAGATCTTCTAACACCACTTTCAGCTGTTTGGGGTGCCTGTTGTTGTTGTGGTGGTTGCTATTGTTGTGGTTGTTGATTATTATTATTTTCAGGCACCTTTACTTTTTCAGTGATTTCATTAAGAACTGTGTATTCCTTGTATTCCTTTTCCTGTTTCTTTTCCTGCAACTGATTCTTATACAAGACCTTTTCATTGAATATTACATCTCTGCTCCTAATGATTTTGTGATTTTCGTAATCATATAAGCAATAACCAAAATCATTAACACCATATCCAATAAAGGTACATTTATTTGACTTTGCCTCAAGCTTTGTTCTATTTTCTTTATCAATATGGACAAAGGCCTCACAACCAAAAGGCTTTAAAATAGAGTAGTTTACCTTTTTACTTGTCCATGCTTCTTCTGGAACACCACCATCCAAGGAACTTGAAGGCCCTCTGTTTATTAGATAAACAACAGTATCTACAGCATCTGCCCAAAAATGTAAAGGCAATCCTGCATGCAATCTCATGCACCTTGCACGCTCCATGATTGTTTTGTTCATCCTTTGTGACACACCATTTTCTTGTGGTGTTCTTGGAAATGTCTTCTCTCTGTGAATTCCATGCTCTGAATAGTACCTATCAAACTCTTTGCTACAATATTCACCTCCATTGTCTGATCTAAGACACTTCAATTTCTTTCCTGTCTCAATCTCAACCAAAGCTTTCCATTTCTTGAAAGTATCAAATACATCATATTTATTCTTAATACAATAAATCCAAGTTTTTCTAGTTGCATCATCAATAAAAGTAACATAATAACGAGAGCCACCGAGAGATGATACCTGAGCAGGTCCCCATACATCTGTATGCACAAGCTCTAATTTTTCATTCTTCTTTTCTTTCCCAACTTTGAGAAATCTGACTCTCCTCTGTTTTCCATAAATGCAATTCTCACAGAAGTCCAAATCAACATTCTTCAAACCCGGCAGCAAATTCCTTGAGTGAAGAATCTTCATCCCCTTTTCACTCATGTGTCCGAGCCTATGATGCCATAATTCTGCATCTGCTCCTTTGGAGGTTAAAGCATTAACAGAGTTAGAAATACCATTGCATAAATACAATGTACCAACCTTTTCACCTTTTACTATTACCAGGGCTCCTTTGGTGACCTTCCAAGCTTTATTTGTGAAAGTTGTCACACAACCTTCATTGCCTAACTACCCTGTTGAAATCAGATTTTTCTTTAGATATGGAACATGCCTTACCTCCTTTAATAGCCATTGGTTTCCATTTTGTTGTCTTACAAGAACCTTACCCATTCCAACGATTTTACAGGGTTTATCATCACCCAAACGAACTTGTCCAAAATCTCCTTGAACATAGTCATGAAAGTATTTCTTATCAGGTGTGGCATGGAATGAAGCCCCTAAATCTACCACCCAGGAATCAATAATATTTTCGAAAGAAAGAACCAAAGCATCTTGTAACACATCACTTGTCACATTTTCTTCATGATTGTTTTCTTGCTGTGCATCTCCTTCTTTTCCCTTCCGAGATCTACAGTCTTTCTTTAGGTGTCCTTTCTTTCCACATTTCCAGGACACTATCCCCGATCTGGACTTGGATCTGCCCTTCCTTGATTTACTGCGATATCTTGAGCTCTTTCCTCTTTCCATTTTTCTTCCTCTAGACTCTGCACTCAAATCATTTCCCGATGTCTCACCAGATCTTTTTCGTCGCATTTCCTCGCTAACGATAGCACCGACAACATCATCAAACTTTAAAGTACTAGATCTAGAAACGGAGTTACTAATGGCCATTACGAAACCATTCCAACTCTCTGGTAATGAGCACAAGAATAACAGAGCTCTAACTTCATCATCAAATTTTACCCCTACAGAACTTAATTGACTTGTAACTGTATTAAAATCATTTAAATGGTTTGCAACCGATCCACCTTCCGACATAATCATATTAAATAACCGTTTCATAAGAAATACCTTGTTTGAGGCCGAGGGTATTTCATATAGTTTCGACAACGTCTTCATCAAACCCTCTGTCGTGGTTTCCTTCGAAATGTTGAAGGCAACTGACGCAGCAAGGCACAATCGTATTGTTCCGAGTGCCTTTCTATCGAGAAGGTTCCATTCTTCATCTTTCATACCCATCGGCATCTTTGTTTTTCCGCCCAATGGTAGGTATAGATCTTTCTGATACAGATAATCTTCCATCTACATCTTCCATAGCGATAAGTTTTGGCTGTTAAATTTCTCGACCCTAAACTTACCGTCTTCCGCCATTGCTCCCACTCGAACCAGGAACCCTTCTTTCTTGCGAGTTTATCAGCCAAATAGACCTTCGAATCTGACAGCAATTGTTAGAAAATTATATATTACGGAGCAATGGAACACATAAAATATTGCAGAAATATAAACACAGAAAACACACAAAACAAGAGAGACACAGATATACGTGGCTCACCCAGTTTGGGCTGCGTCCACCCCGAACAGGCAGTCCTTCCTTTCTATTATCCAGCAAAATGAAGAGACACAACCTACAGCAAATCCGCTGTAATATCCTCTGTTTTCTCTCACAGTCTCACCTCTCTGTTTCTCACTCACAGAATACACATCTATCACACAGCCTCAAATACAATACCCTAATGCAAAGAGAGGGGTTGCCTTCTAGGGCAAAAAACCCTAAACTAAACATAAGTTCTACCGTCAGATCATCCGCCTAATGAATGGCCCAGATTGACTAGAAATTACTATACTTTTACAAGGCAATTTTACAGTTGTTTTTAGCTTCGGGGGCTCTGCCCCCGAAACACCCCATCCATGGGGGGGCTCCCAAAGGTCGCAGCGGCCCACCCCTGAACCCCCCCTGTAGCGAATATTTTACGGGTGACATTGCCACCCCCATTTCAAACTGGGGTCCTATGTGGCGATACCTTTGAATATAGAAGATAATCAGGCTCCACACCCAACATTTCTTTCTGAATCAAGATACTAATCTGGAACCCATAAAGAATGCACCACCACTTGTGCTCTTCCTGTCATCCATGCTTTCGGCCCAATCTGCATCTATATAAGCATGAAGTGTGAGATCTGTATCTCTAGGATACCATAAGCCATAGTTTTGAGTTCCTTGAAGATACTTGAAAATTCTATTCACTTCCTAAAGACGAGTTTCCTTTGGATTTGCCTGAAATCTTCCAACTATTCCCACTGCATGCATGATGTCTAGTCAGGTACCTGTCAAATAAAGTAGACTTCCAATCATAGATCTATAGGTTGGCTGATGCATTGTTATTGATTCATCATTTTCACTGAGGCTGCATCCTGTAACCATGGGGGTACATACTGGTTTTGCATCTTCCATGCCATATTTTTTCAAGATCTGCTTGAGATACTTGGTTTGAGACAAAAAGATACCGTCTTCATTTTGTTGGATTTGCAATCCAAGAAAATATGTTAGTTCTCCAAGCAAAGACATTTCAAATTCTTTCTGCATCACCAAGGCAAAGCTTTGACTCATAGCTTCTTCATTGCTGCCAAAGATAATATCATCTACATACACAACAAGTATTAGCAATTTGTCCTTTTCAATTTTTATATAAAGATCGCTATCTGCTGATCCTTTTGAAAAACCTTGTTGATGAAGATATTTGTCCAAATGGTAGTACCAAGCCCTTGGAGCCTGTTTAATACCATAGAGAGCCTTTTTCAGTATGTATACAAGATTTGGATCATTCCCAAGAATGAAACCATTTGGTCGCTCAATGTATACTTCTTCTTCTAAGTCTCCATTCAGAAAGGCTGATTTCACGTCCATTTGAAATACTTTGAACTTCTGAAAGCTTGAGAGAGCAAGGAACATTCGGATGGCCTCAAGTCTTGCAACAGGAGCAAAAGTTTCTTCAAAGTTTATTCCCTCTTGTTGAGTATACCGTTTACAAACAAGTTTGGCCTTATTTCTAATTACTTCCCCATTTTCATTTAACTTATTTTTGAAGACTCATTTTGTCCCTATGACATTCTTAACTTTTGGTCTAGGAACCAACTCCCAAGTGTTGTTCTTTTCGATCTGCTCAAGTTCTTCATCCATTGCCTTGACCCAACGTTCATCTTTGCATGCCTCTCTTACATTTTGTGGTTCAGTGGAGGAGAGTAATGCCAAATAGCTTGAAGCTTCTACAATTGTTCTTCTTGTTTGTATTCCTGCCTCCTTTTGCCCCAAGATTTGAGACTCAGGATGATTCTTTTGAACATACCTGGATGGAGTCTTCTCTTCTATCCTTGTTTGTTCCTCTGGTGCCTCTTGAGGTTCTTCTTCATCTTCAGTCTGATTTGGAGGGTAGTCTTCATCCTCTTCGATATTTTCATAATTTACTTGCCTAGGAATGTTTCCTTTTTTATCAACCACCACATCAATGCTATCAACAATTCTTCCAAGTCTTTTATTGTAACACTTATATGCTTTGCTGTGGGGAGAATAACCAAGGAGAATGCCTTCATCTGCTCTAGGTTCAAGTTTGCCAAGATGTTCATCATCATTCTTAATATAGTATTTGCTTCCAAAAATTTTGAAATGCTTTACCAAAGGAGTCTTACCATACTAGAGCTCATGAGGAGTTTGAGTGTTGTTCACTCGAACTTTTTTTTGTTGAGAATAACAACCACAGCAAATGCAGCTTCACCCGAGAAGGTTGCGGGAGTTCCAAACTCATCAAGCATAGAACGAGCCATTTGTTGAACCATTTTTTTCATCCTTTCCACCACTCCATTTTGCTGAGGAATCCTAGCTGTAGAGAATTCCCTTCTTATTCCATGTTCTTCACAAAAATTGAAAAATTCATTTGAGGTAAACTCCCCACCTCTGTCAGACCTGAGGCACTTAATTTTGTGATCTGATTCGTTTTTATCCAAGGCTTTGAAAGATTTGAACTTTTTGAATGCTTTGTCTTTGTGGTTCATAAGTCCTAACCAAACCATCCTGGAGAAGTCGTCAATGAATAATATAAAGTATTCTTTTCCTCGAGGTGACCTTGTCCTAAATGGACCACATACCTCTGTATGGACTAGTTCAAGAGGCCTGCTAGCTGATCCTTCCTTCTCAGGGAAGTTAGTTTTGGTTTTCTTACCAAACTGACATGATTTGCATATGGTGTTGTCTGGACGTACGCCGTCGGGCAGACAGTGCAGGTGTGGATCTGGACAGAGGTACGTAGTTCAGCAGAAGGGCTAGGTGCGGAGGTAGGCAGAGCACAAGAAGGATAAGGTGCGGATCTCGCAGTCTAGACACAGAAGAATTGCGGATATTCGCAGGCTTCTATTGGTGAAGTTGCAGACCCCTTTTTTATTCATCATTTTTAGAGCCAGAATAGGGTTTTGCCACTTGAGTGAGTTGTCATCAAGTACAACACCTGTGCCATAGTGCCAAACCTGAATCATAATGCCAATAATCTCCCCCTTTGGACTTGAAGGCAACCCCAAGATCCTCAAAGTCATTCTGCCCCTTTGACATGAAGGGCAAAGGGCCGACCAAGATATTCTCTTCCTTTGTTGTCCATACTCCCCCTGAGTGCCTGCTGAAATTTTGAATGAGCTCCCCTTGAGTATGTTCCTTCTAAGGAAGAAGTTGTTGATATACTCACCAAACCATTGCCCAGGGAGACCATTGAATACCTCAGGCAAAAGCTGGGGATAGTTGATGCATCATCTTTGTTATAGACATTTTTGGGCACTGCAACCCCAAGCATAAAATGTCCATAAACCAAGGGCTCCTAAGTCCCTAAAAGTGTTATTCTAACCCCTAAAGGAACAAGGTCAACTGATTACAGCTTCTCCCAGAAGTTCTCCATGAAAAACTGCTCAGAACTCATCAAAACAAGATCATTTCAGCTGCTCCATAGGCAAAGTGCATTGCATCTCACCTAAATTCACTGTGTGGGTGCATTGCATTTCAAAAAGCCCTTCTATGGGGTGCGATGGGTGAGAAGTGACAAATGGCGGTGTCATTTCGCGAGGTGGAGAGGCATGGAATCTTCCATAAACGTTTCCTGTGACACTTGCCTCTCTGAATTCGACCAAGGATGAGTAAGAGATCATCAATCTCCAAGTGGAAGCAAGAACTATCAAAGGGAAGACACTAATCAAATCACAAGCTGACTCATCTCCCTTACAGATATCTATATATGGATCCCTCATCCCAGAGATCTAGAGGCTAGAATTTTGCATATTGTAAGGAATAGTTGTTGGTTTCTTGAGACAACATCATAAGTGTTGGGTGATCTAAGCTTTGTATGAGGTGAAGAAGGGATTACTTGCTGAGAGGATGATGTCGGGTCAGAACAACTGGTTGTAACTCCCTTGGCTCTTTCTTGTTTATCAATAAAATCTATTCAAGTTTTCCTCCATACTCTTGTGTTATTTATGTTTTATGCATTTGTATGGTCAATTTACATCTGATCCTAGATTGTTTATGATTATAGATCCATGTCCTTGTATAGTGTCATGCTACTATGATCTTACAGGTACTCTGTGAAGCTGGGTGTGCAAGAGAGCAAGTAGTGAAAAACTATCAAGAGAGAGAGGAATCGAACTAGGAGATTAGCGCAAGACAGAGGTTGGTCTTCTTTGTTCTTCTCTCATCTATATTTCATAAAGGAAAAATGAAAGTAGCTTTACTTTGTTTGTTTCTAAGGTAGCTACCACACCTTAGTGGGATAAGTAGTTCTGTGTAGACACTTTTCCCTGTAACAAAATGGCGACTCCACTGGGGACGAATTAGTTTGTTTGTTTATCTTCCTTGTTGTGTATTTTATAAACTTACAGATGGAACCTTAAGTCGAGCCAGGTAGATTTTGAACTGCATTTGCTATGCAAATGCAAAGTAGATAAATGTCACTTCAGTCAATCTCTGGGATTTGTTTATGACTTAAACAACTGATTCACAAACTCTCTGATTGCCCTCGTGATAGCTCTTAGAATCTCCTTAGATCTACCCCTAATTGTTGCTTTACTGATTACCAATTGCTCGGCCAAAACCCATGAACTGAACTGCAAACTGTGACCCGGAACCCAAGCAAAGTCTCGTCTCTGGCCCAGCGCAGATACTGTTCTGTGAATCTAAAATTCAGTGCTTCCTGAGTGTAGTAGGTGCACTGCATTTCAAATTCCCTGTGTTACAGGTGCGCTGATCAGACTAGGCATTGTTCAGTTTTGGTTTCTGTGATTCATTCTTTTCAGTTCTATTCATGAATTTTGCTGCCTGTAATCAGTATATCTCTGTTTGAAACCCCTTTTCCTTGCTATTATTCCGCCTCCATTGTGCAAAATAACTGTAAATGTTTTTGTGTATTTTTTGAGTCATTTTCAGTTCTCCTTTGCAAAAAGTAACGTAATTCTATCGTCGCCCTTTGATTTGAAAGTGTCACAAGTGTCGTTTTCAGTCATAGGAAAGAGTTTGGTTGCTATTGATAGTGGATTACCCTGTTACTATTGTATTTGGTCTGAATTTGTAGCTTTTCTAGTGTCGAAAGCAAGTATTAATTTCCGAATCATAAAGTGTTGTGATTGTATCCATTTCTGATTTCGAAAAGAAACTTGTTAGTAATTGTCGCTTGAAAAGTAATTCAGATTTCTGCATTAGCTTTCTTTTTACCATTCACATATTAAGAAAGCCAAAAACAAATACATGCATGTGCATTTGCATTTATACTGTTTGATTGGTTTGATTTAGGACAGTGCATCTAGTGTGTGCTCTTTGCTCTTTGTGAAATAATACTGCCTCTCTTTCCTTAATAGCTAGGATTTTCATTGCACAAAGAAGATAAAAGACTGTTTATCATCTTAGATTCCATTTTAGGAATTATACATCTACATCTCGTGGTTAACCTGAAAGGAAAATTTCTTAAGCAAGATCAACTATAAAATAAATTTAATGAATCTAACAACGCTTTGGAACCTAACGCACAACATCTAGAAGTCTAGGCTAGAGATGTATTCCAGCGCTGTAAAGCCTTGTAACTGTTGTTCTCACTGATGGTTGGGTGATTCCTCCACTTTGAGACGATAAGTGCCAGTACGGACTTGTGCTCCCACGTACCTTCGAGTATATTTTGGGAGACCCCAATAGGCTTAATCCGTTATCCATAGGAAGCTGTGTCTGCCGCCCTATCGATCGCAATGCACTGCACACAACATTCGGGAAGATTGATTGTTGTACTGTAAAAAGTATTCTACAGTTTTGCGATTGGTTTGGTAATCCCTCTACCTCGATTTCCAGAGCAGTCCCTTTCGTTCCTTTTCAGACTCCTTAATGGAAAAGGTCCATCTAAGCACTTGTCACTTCAAGCTCATTAAAAATCGAAGGCGACTAGAGTCATCTTTTGTTTTTTTTATCGACTCTTAAAAATTGAAAAAACAAGTTGTGTCAAAGCATCTAAAATTCATCTAATTCGGAAACATACTTCCCCTTTATTTTTAGTTGATCGAGTAATCCACAATCGTGGAAGAAAGTAAATTGAAACCCCGTTGTTCGCGGAGGCTTATGAGTCAACCGTCTTGGTCTCCGGAATTGAAACTATTACGGACAAAGCGAACTCGTTTAACCGGTTCCAAATCTCCTGGTAAAGTTAGAACAAGTGTTCCAATGACATCAGAGACTCCGGTTACTCCAAACATTTCTGGTATCCATGCCTTTACAGAAGAAGTTCAGCAGCCACCGAAGGACAGTAGTACTGATCCTAGTCTGAGGATAAGCACTTGTATCACTGAACCAGTTCCATCTACAACCGGTTTGGAGAGTGTTGTTCCCCAAACATCTGTCGCTGCAGATTCCATACCTTCTTCAACACCAAAAATATTCTATGGACCTGACGGTCTACCCCTTCCACCTGGTCTGATTGCTATAGAAGATATTGTAGAGGATCCTCCATATAGTACTCCATTTCAATTTGGAGTCGGGATCACTCTATATCCTTCTTCATCAGAAATTAGTCAACCCCCAGTAGAAGCTCCTGTAGAATTGCTAGGTAATCTTTTGGATAGACTAGAAATGTCTGAACAACCGTCAACATCTAGGACTGTGTTGTCTAACACAACGACGACAGAACTTCCTGCTATCACACCAACGATGTTCGCCGGTATACCATGTGTCCCAAATAGCTCTCGATCACTAGAAGGATCCCACTCAGGGGCTATTTCGAAGGTATGGTTTGTTCCTGTTTGTTCATCTGGAATAATATCCGGAAACGCTTATGTTGGGTCTCAAAAAATTAATCCATTTGGAGGTCAATTTGGGTAGTCCGGACCTCAAAGGCAAACCATTCCCTTAAGTACCGGATTACCACCATATGGGGGGCAGTATACCCTTTCATTGTCCCCTCTGGGAGGACAGCCATACGAGAGTTCACAACAATATTCGGGTTATGCTGGAGTTACGTCAAGCGGTTGGGTACCGATACTACCTCAACAACCAAGAGTTGTATATTCAATGCAACAATGCTTACCTATGTCAAGTATACCAACTACGCCAGCTATTGTGACAGTGTCGCAAGTTCATGCACTGCCTGTTGTATGCCAACTTCAGGTTTCTCAGGTTGTAATGCAGCAGCCCCTTGACCCTGCAACTCAACCATAATCGCTGACTAGTGGAATGACACAGGTTCAAACGGGTACAATCACCCCTCATCTTGGTCAAACACATAGTATTGGGCAACAACACATGGCTTCACAACCATGGCTAGTGCAATACCAACAACCGTAGTTCCAACAAGTATACCAAGGTTATGAGCAACAAATCTTTGTGAATAGTGGGTAATTGTATATTCAAAACGGTCAAAATCAACCATTCTACAATGGTCATGCCCACCAACCTTACTAGAATTACCAACATCAAATGAATTATGCTGGTATGCAAAGACCAACTGCTCAGGTAATCCCATCTTATCCTGGGTATGCTTCACCTAACCTGAATCAACAGTTACCCTTCGTGGCGACTTTAGAGTTACCTGATTTAAATTGGTTAACAAACGATCCAATCGCTTACGCCCCTTGGTGGCTAGCGATTCCGCATAAACTTGCATCAGATATTCCTAAATTTAATGGAAATCTGGGTGAAGATCCGTCGAATCATGTGATAACCTTTCATCTGTGGTGTTCATCAAACACCCTAAATGATGATTCAATTAGGCTTCGCCTTTTTCAGAGGATGTTAACTGGTCCCGTAGCAAAATGGTATATCGAATTACCTATAGCTTCATTTCACAACTTTAGTACCCTAGCCACAACCTTTTTAACCCATTTTCAGTTACCGATAAGGTACGAAATGGTAACGGAACTTCTTACCAATTTCAAACAAACAACGGCCACTCACATATCTGATCATATACATGAGTGGCGACGTCGTCATAGAATGGTAAAAACGTATGTTTCTGATCAGCATTTAGCTTAATTGTTTATTAATTCATTATTGCCTTCCATCACGGAAGATGTGGCAAAAGGGGGAGTCTTCACCGAAGAGCAAGTTATCGCTCATGCACAATATTTGGACTTAATTTACACTCAGTCTGGCATGCTCTACGATAAAATACCGGACGCTCCTAGACCAGAATTCTCAGTCCCTCCTCCTCCTAAATCAAACAATGACTCTCATGTTGGCGATGGCGTGATTGGCGCAACAGACACGAAATCGACAAAGGCTACATCTAAAAAGGCCCGTAAGATTTTCGGTCAAAATGCAAAAGAGGAACTTCTTGCCTTGGAAGTAAATGTCGTATCGACAGATAAAGGCAAAGAAACCAAGCAATGAGGGGGCAAGAAGAAAGGCAAAGGGAAGAAGAAGAAACAGGAAGAATCATCACCTGAAAAATCTTCTGCAAACCCTCCTAGAAATAAGAAACCAAGAAATCCATGCCTTATATGCGATGAGGATCATTGGACCACAGATTGTCCACACAGAGCTGAGCTTAAAAAATTCTTCAAGAATTCAAAAACCTCGGCAGTATTGACTTATCCATTTCAAAATCCAGGAACAAATCTGGTTGACAGTGGAAATGCTTCCCCGTCTCAAGTGTTGATGCTGTCGATTTCCAAACAACAAATGATGCTTTGATATCGACAAGGAACAAAGATTATGGGAGTCCACAGTTGTCGAGCAACAAGGATAAAGATCAACCTAGTAGTTCGACAGCAACTTCGACAGAAGTTGCGCCACCCATCATTCCCGAGTTGACAATAAAACCGCCAAAGAGAGTAGTACACAAGTCGACGTTTAATCCTTGTGCTAGAGCAACACAAAATTATAATATAGTGGAAGATTTGGCCCAATCGCCATCTGCTATGTCGACTCTTGAGGTACTACACAATTGCCCATCCCAAAAGCAAGCTTTATTATCAGCCATCGGTGGGATAGACCCAAAGGATTCTGATCTTGTATCCTTTGATCATAAAGGATACGATCCTCAGTTGCCAGCTCAACTAGCTTTCCTCGTTCAAGTGAAAGCCCTCAACAAAACTGTTCATCAAACGATTATGCATGAGGGGGCATCTACATGTATTATGTTGATGAATTGCTAGAAAACTTTAGGATCTTCAACCTTGTCGCGATCTTCGACGACATTAAAAGAATTTGACGGACGAACATATACGCCATATGGTATTCTAAGTAACTTGAAGGTTGAACTAGGAGGGAAAACGGTGGAAATAGATGTTGAGCTAATCGATGGAAATCTCGATTACAACATCCTACTGGGAATACCATGGATATATGCTATGGCTGCTGTTGTGTCAACCTATTTTAGAAAGATTGCATTTCCCTTTCAAGGAGGGATTACAATCGTCGATCAAAAAAACTTCCTCCCAAATGGTTCTCAAGTTACGAGAAGCATTCCAATGATCCATGGAAGTCCCCATTCACTTCAAAGTATCGAAGTAGGCCTACTAAAAGACCCTATATTAATGGAAACTTTTTCCCTTCCACCTCCAATCAATTTGGCGGAAGTAGCGTCGGTAGGGACCTGCAATATGATATCTTCAAAAAAGATCTCAGAAAACGATATCGACATGGATCATGAATGGGTATTGCCTCCAAGCCCAACAGAAATATTGTAGCAATCAATGTTCCTAGCATGGGAGGCAAACCCAAATCAATGCTCAGCATTTGGATAGATAGATCTAAGGAATATGGCACCCCTTTAGATCCTTGGTCGCGAGTGCATGTCACCGATGAAGGAATTGTTCAATCAATGCTAATTGAAGGGGCACCATGGGATGACTACCACCATCGTTCCCCTCTTCCGGATTATGAAGAAAATACTCCTGATGACCTTTACCATCCTTCAGTTTTTTATTTTCTATCAAATATTGTAAACACGGTGGATTCAGAGCGAAACTTGTCCAACATTGAAGAGACTATCGCCATAAATATCTCGACCAAAACAGATGTTGTAGAGAATATTTATGTTGGCAAATGTTGTTCTCCTTCAGAACTGGAAAGATATAACGCTCTTTTCCGCGAATTCAGAGATGTCTTTGCGTGGTCATATAATGAAATGCCAGGCATTGACTCGAGTATTGTTGAACACAAAAACAAGATGTATCCAGATGTCAAACCAGTACGACAACAGCTACAGCAGGTGCACCCCCAGAAAGCCGCTGCCATCAAGGCAGAAGTTGAAAAAAATCTCCATGCTGGTTTCATTTACCCGGTTCCTCTAACCGATTGGGTATCGAATATTGTCCCTGTTATGAAAAAACAAGGAACAATTAGAGTGTGTGTCGATTATAGGGATGTAAATCAAGCTTGTCCAAAAGAAAACTACCCTACACCCTTCATCGACCAGATAATTGATGAATGCGCTGGATGTGAAATCTTTTCATTT
Source organism: Pinus tabuliformis (assembly GCA_031772625.1). Classification (NCBI taxonomy): domain Eukaryota; kingdom Viridiplantae; phylum Streptophyta; class Pinopsida; order Pinales; family Pinaceae; genus Pinus; species Pinus tabuliformis. The sequence goes on along the minus strand of CM062807.1, from coordinate 122,077,736 downwards.
ATGGATGGATTCTCTGGTTATAATCAAATAAGTATCCGCCCACAGGACCAGTCAAAAACTGCATTTATTTGTCCGTGGGGCACATTCGCGTATCGAAAATTACCCTTTGGTTTAAAGAACGCAGGGGCAACATTTCAGAGGGCAATGAATTATGCCTTCCATGACATCAAAAACATCGTTCAACCATACCTCTACGACCTTCCGGCTCATTCGCGAAAGCGGACTGATCATCTGCAGCATTTAAGAGCGATATTTCTACGTTGCCGACACTACAAGATACGACTCAATCCACACAAAGGTGTATTTTGTGTAAGTTCTGGTCATTTACTTGGCTTTGTAGTCTTGAAATATGGGATTCGTATCGACCCATGTAAGGTTTAGGCAATCGTAAATTTGCCTCCACTTTCGAATTTGCTTCAGATTCAGAAACTCCAAGGGAAAGCAAACTTTCTGAGGAGGTTCATTCCAAATTAAGCCAAACTTGCTAAAGGTTATACACGTCTTTTGAAAAAGGAAGTACCCTTTGTCTGGGATCAGGTTGTGCAAGCTTCCTTTGATCCTTTAAAAAATCCCTAATGAAAGCATCATTAATGTACACTCCTGATTATCAAAAAGACTTTAACCTGTATCTGGCTGCAGCGGATACAACCATCGAAATGGTTTTAGTTCAAGAAGACAACGGAATTGAACATCCTATATATTATTTAAGTAAGAACTTAAATTATACAGAAATAAAATATTCTTATGTTGAAAAGCTAGCGCTCGAAGCTGTTCAAGAGATACAGAGATTTCGACACTATATCCTCTTTCGAAAAACTACCATTCTATCAGATTGCAACCCCATGACTTATATATTGTCGCGATAGTTGCTGGGGGGAAAATATTCAAAATGGATAGCAATTCTACAAGAGTTTGATCTGGAATTTGTAAAATCCAAGTCAAAGAAAGCTCTGGTTTTCGCAGAATTATTATGCGACCTCCCATCATTGTCCAACGATGAAACATCCGAAGAAACGATCGTGGACGAAAATTGGTTTCTGATATCTTCAAGCAATCTGTGGTATGGGGATATCATCATTTATCTCCAAACACAAAAATATAGGCCAAATACCTCTTGCACTGAACAAAAATGTATTCGATACCAAGCAAAAGACTACATGATCGTCGGTGATACACTGTACCGTCGTGGTATCGATACAGTTCTGAGAAGGTGCCTCACCCATGAGGAGACCAAAAAAGTCCTGAATGATTGTCATTCAGGTGCGTATGGGGGGCATCAATTCGGTTATGCTACAGCGCAAAAATTTTTACAAGTAGGATACTTCTGGCCAACAATGTTCAAAGATTGCATAACCGCAGTCAGATGTTGCCATGCTTGTCAAATTTTCGATAGCAAAACTAGAAGACCACCCGCACCTCTACAACCAATAGTTTCTAGCGGGACATTCACCAAATGGGGCATCAATTTCATGACATGTAACCCCACCTCGAGCGCGGGGCATGGGTATATCATAGTCGCAGTTGACTATTTTACCAAATGGGCCGAGGCGATGCCTACATTAGATAATACTGGTGAAACAGCTGCCCTCTTCTTTTTCAATCATGTAGTCGCAAAATTCTGCATCCCACAAGCTATAGTCACAGATCATGGATCACATTTTCGCAATCACATGATGGTCGAATTAGCTGCCAAACTAGGGTTGTCTCACGACAGCCCTACTCCATATTACCCGCAAGCCAACAGACAAGTTGAAGCAATCAACAAAGTCCTGAAGCGCATGCTTCAAAGGATGATTGGAGTTCACAAAAAAAGTTGGCACCTAATCCTGTACTTAGCCTTGTGGGCTTACTAAACATCGGTAAGGAATGCAACCGGGTTTACACCTTTCCAACTGGTATATCTCCTCGAAGCAGTCTTACCAATCTAGTGTGAAATCTCATCCCTCAAACTCCCAATTGACCTTCTCCCCGAGACTTCAGAAGAGGAGGCTCGTTTCTTGGAACTAATCCAATTGTATGAAACCCATCGTTATTCCACTTTGGCTAATGAAGCCCATAAGAAACGATTCAAGGCGCAGTTCGACAAGAATGTCAAACCCCGTGTCTTCTCAGAAGGTGACTTGCTCTTGCTTTATGACCAAGAATCTGATAAATTGGGGGCAGGTAAATTCAAGTCTTTATGGATGGGCCCCTATATTGTTAAGTGAGTGTTAGAAAAATGAGCCTATGAGATAATGGATTATTATGGGATTCCACTGGCACAACCTCGTAACGAGTTGTACCTCAAGCGTTACTATGCATGATTCAGTATAGTAACCTATATGCTTTTGTTATGTTTTTTTTTCGCTAAAGTATTTGTTTTAGTCATGTAATGTACTTTTTACATTTATTACAGATGTCAAACCTATTGGAGTCATGGGTTGGATATGCCGACGGAGCGAGTCGTAGTTCGCGGAAGCTATCTTCCGCGGCCTGGGCCATTTTTGATCCAAGCGGCGAGTTAGTAAGTTTCAGAGGGGTATGTATTGGTCGATCAACGAATAACATCGCTGAATATAGCGCGTTGATAGAACTTCTCTTTGATCCCATCACACATGGTATACACTGACTGATTGTCAGGCTAGACTCAAAACGCGTCATACTACAACTCACTGGTATCTACTCTGTCTGAAATCCAGCTATTTATCGCATGTTCCTAAAGGTTAAGATTTTGGAAAGGAGATTTGATTTTATTCAATATCAGCATATTTGCAGAACCTTAAACACATTAACTGATTCATTAGCAAATTATGTGTTAGATAGACATTTGCAACATTTATAAAAAGAAGCATACCATCAATATTTGCATTTGGATCATGTAACTTAACCAAAATAAAACTTCAAAAATCAAAAATATATATATAACTATTTATGGTTTACGCATAATGTTCTGTAACCAAGACAAAATTGGTCAAATGACCCAAAACTCAAAACACTAGGGGGCACCCTAGTCTAATGATGCTCGTGATAGCAAGTCACAGCCTGTGCGATCATGTGTAAGAGTCGAGTCCATCGTCTTGGCACACCGGTAGCATGCCGCTGCAACCTCAAGGGCAGCTCGTCAGTCCTCACACCTGGGATACTGAGAGTAAGGCCCTCAACCTGGTCCTGTAATGCTGTGAGAGTCTCAGCCACATCGAGGTCATGAAGGATAGCCCTTCCAACAGCCTCTCTTGCTGGGGCAGCAGCTGGCACTCTCAGGCGTACTACTGGCCGAACGGGACCAACATCTGCATGAACACATGAGTTTTATTAGTCTTGTTAGAATAAAGCATAAGGACATTATAAAATAAAAAGGATAAACATGAATATGGTCGAAGAATTTACCAATGGCACCCCACTATTCGCGAGCCAACAGTACTAAATCTGGGTCACCCCGGAAGTCCATACCAGCATATGGATACTCGGAATAAACCATCTCCTGACGATCAAACCACCCAAAGAAGGTATGAGAAAAGGAAATCTGAGACTGACCAACATTCCTAGACATATGGTCAACCCATCTCTGCATACGTGGTTCAGTCGGTGAAGGTAAATCAAGTGCAATATATTGCGGCTGCATCAGTGGTATCTTTTCCAAGGCAAAGGCGGTCAAAATAGAACCATACCCAAATTTCTTCAACCTCCCACTCTTCACCTTGGTCAACTGTTCTTTCATCACAAGAAGTACTACGTCGCACCAGTTGAACACCTTCGATTGAAGGCATTCCAAGGCATACTGCTTATAAGATCGGTTGGCTACATGAAGAGCTGCACCACCAACCATCCTACCAAAAGTGAGTAGAATAGTCCTAAGGAACCCATCGGTGACATCACGGATGATGATCTTGCCGTCTTTACTCAGCTGAGATCCCTCTCTGTAATACCGGCGAACATAATCTCTCACAGATTCACCTCCTCGGGCCAAACTTGATAAATAGATGGGGGCACCCCGCCTCGACAAGCCAGTCAAGAAATAGATGTCCACTATAGTCAAGGGGATAGATTTGCCCCTAATCTGGAACACCTGGTTGGTAGGATCCGAAGCATCGAGCAAATACTGCAGCAAGTTGATTTGTTGTCTCATGCTAGAAATGCGGAAAAACTTCAGCAAGCCACAGTTCCGCAGTGCGTTTACTGTAAACGGATCATGTAAAGCAAGCATGTCCTCTTCTTCATGCTCAACTTTCGCCATGTAATAGTCATCTTGCTCCAAAAATCTCTGAAAACAAACAAGAGAAGAGTTAGATCCTGATTTTGATGAGAAACAGGCAAAATTTCCATCAAAAACTGTGCATAAAGTTCCTTCCTTGCACCCATCGCACCTACAGTAGTGCTCTGGGTGCGTTGTATGTCAGATGGCCACTAGACAGGCCAACATCCAATGCACCTTTCGATACACAAGGGGTGCGCTGAAGCCAAGGAAAGTTTTTCAAACCCCAAAGGCCTAGAAAAACCAGGAATCAAGCTCAGAATGCAAAATGGAAAGAATGAAATGAAAGAGCTCAAGTTTAGCTCGTACCTGATCCAGACGGCACCAAGAATCGTCCAAAAAATCTCCCGGAATCAGCTTATGAAATCAAGGGCGAAAAGCACCTCCAGAGCTCCAACAAACCAAAGTTCAAATGAAATGGTAAAATGAGAGGTAAAAGCACTTTTACATTACTTTTTACGTTGTTCGAAGTAAAATATTAGTGTTCTAACTCATTTTTCAAACATATATTGTTCATTTCTAACTAGTTTGATGAAACAATTGAAAATGCAGTACAATCTTTGAAA